>SJXQ01012068.1:5653-32233 GCA_006408695.1 Aepyceros melampus | reverse complement strand
GTCCACAGTCGTGGGCCTCTTCTCCTTTCGACCTACACCCTCTGCCTCGATGATCTCATCTAGTCTCGTGGTTTTAAATGCCATCTGTAGGCTCAGGAGCTCCAGATTTTGTATTTCCAGAGGGAACGGCTTCTTTTTGAGTTCCAGACTGTATCCAATTGCTCACTCAGCGCCTCCACGTGGGTACCAGATGGGGCCTCCATGCCCTGCACGGCCAAGATCCCACTCCTGAGCATCAACCCTAGCTCAGCAACATACACACCCAGTATCTCCATCTCAGCTGTTCAAACCCCAGACCTAGGAGCCTTGCTCCGTACCTTTCCTTTCTTCTCACTTCATGAGTCACTGGCTCCACCTCCAACACCACCCTGCATCTGACCACTTCTGGCCACCCCCAGTTCTGCCACCTGGTCCAGGGACCATCAACCAGCTGGACCACGGCCACAGTCTCTTGATAACGCCCTCACTTTATTCCTAAAGGCTTTTTTCACACACCAGACAATATTCTCTTTGTAACAAAGATCAGCTTGTTTAACACTCTCCCACCCTTTGGCTTAACACTCTCAAAGATTTTCCTTCGCATTTATAATATAAGCTATACTCCTCCCTTTGGTCTACAGGGCCCTAAGCCATCCGGTCTCTGCCCAGCCTCACCTCTGTCACTCTCGTCTCACCCTGCTACTCTTCAGTCACACTGCCCTTTTTACTGTTCGTTTAACACAGCAAGCTCATTCCTGCCACAAGTCCTTTGCACTTGCTATTTCCTCTTCTATTCACTGCCTGGCTCTTTCTCATCTTTCAGGTCAGCTCAAATGTCACGGCCTTAGAGAGGTCTTTCCTGACAGCCCTGGCTAAAGGAGCCACCATCTCTGAAATTTGGTTTTTATATTAGTTTAATATCTCCATATTAATATTAGCTTAATATATGCTGACAAGGGCCCATCTAGTCATATATGGATGTGAGAGTCGGACCATAAAGAAGGCTGAGCACCAAAAAATTGATGCTTTTGAACTGTGGTGTTGGAAAATACTCTTGAGAGCCCGTTGGAGGACAAGGAGATCAAACCAATCAGTCCTAAAGGAAATCAACCCTGTATTCATTGGCAGGACTGATGCTGAAGCTCCAGTACTTTGGCCACTTGATGCAAAGAGTCGACTCATTATAAAAGACCCTGATGCTGAGGAAGTTTGAGGGCAGGAGGGGAAGGGGACAACAGAGGATGAGATGGTTGAATGGCACCATTGACTCAATGGACATAAGTCTGAGCAAACTCGGTGATAGTGAAGGACAGGGAAGCCTGGCGTGATGCGGTTCATGGGGTCATTAAGAGTTGGACATGACCTAGCAACTGAACAACAAATATCTCCATAGGTTATTATCTTGCTTCTATATTTGCTTCTTATAACTAGAATGTAAGTTTCATGAAGGTAGAAACTTGTCTATCTTCCGACTACTGCAGATCTTTTGCCTAGAGCAGTGCTCGGCACATAAGCAAACCCTCAGTAAATACTTGTTGAGGAAATAAATGAGTGGAGGCTCAGAGAGGTCAAGTGACTTTCTAAAGTCACCCAGCCAGGAAGTACAAGAACTGGAGTTTGAATCCAGACCTAATTCTTGGTCTAGACATTTGGGATTCTGCCCAACTGGGTGAGGCCTAGTATAAATGTAGGGAATGTGTTCAGGGCCTGTATTCAGGGATGAATACATTCAGGGATGTATTCAACCACCCCAAAAGAGGTGGCATTGGGGGCAAAATAGAGGAGTGACCCAGTTCCTTCTTTTCCTTTGCTCATGGTGTTTCCATTGCCTGAAAGTGCCTGCTGCCGCTCCAGGAGCCATCAGTTCTGTGAAACGGACATCACAGCACCTACATTATTTTACGAGAAGGACCAAGGACCTTCCCAACTAGGAGGTCTTTCTGTGGTCACCAGCAAGGCTCCCCCTTCCCTTGATCTCAGAGCTCTTGCTTTGCTTCCTCACCTAAGAGTGTTGGTCCACCTGGGATTGTGACAGCTATCCCTTACCTCCCAAAAGCCTGGGTTTCATATGCAAGTTGGTCCACTAGCTTCCCAAGTGACCAAATATTGCAGCAGCTATGTCTGGCAAAGTATTCCCCTCAAAAATTGTCCCTTGCCTTATATCTACATAGCTAAGAGAGCCATTCACATTACCTTTTGGAGTACCAAAGTTCTCAGTTTTAGAAACAGCACAATTGTGATTGCCTTTTTTCTCCCCCCCCCCCCCCCCCATTTTCAATGAGTTTTCAAAAGCTGAGGCCATAGTAGGTGTTTGACTAATGAATGAACCCCCTGTGGATCTGCACAACACTCCTAGACACCATGAAGCCTAAATTCTCCCATCTCCTGCCTGCCTGCATTAGCGGGTCAAAGCTTCAGGAGCCACCCAGCAGGGACTGCTCCCTGCAGATGTGGCTCTCTCTCTGGTCAATGTCAAGGGACATGGTGCAATCCATATTTAAAAGTGGGAGCTCTCTGGCTTGAAGTGGTCCCTAATGGCCAAATTTGGGACAATTTGAGCAAAAGAAGAAATAACAGTAAACATGGGTTATGACCTGCTGAATAAGAGAAGAATCCATGAATCCAGAATATGAATAAATAAATAAAGAGAAGAGAAAGCTCCATCTTCAAGTAGAAAGAAAGATAGGGACTTCCCTGGTGGTCCAGTGGCTAAGACTCCACACTCTCAATGCTGGGGCCCATGTTTGATCCCTGTTCAGGGAACTAGAGCCTACATACATGCTGCAATCAAGAGTTCACATGCCACAGCTTAGAAAAATCCTATATGCTTCAACTAAAACCTGGTGTAGCCAAACACATACATAAACAACAAAATATTAAAAAAATCAAAACACTGACGTGTTCAGAGGTAAGGGGCATCTGCCTGCAATTTACTCTCAGATGGACTGGGAGGGTGGATTATAGATAAAATGTGATAAAATATTAACAACTGGGGAATCTGGGTGAAGAGCATATAGAAATTAGATATTGTTCCTGCAATGTTTGTTTTAATTAAAAAAGCAGGATTTTGTTTCTTTGCTTGTTCTAAGTAGAGGCTCTCAAGTCAGCCTATGAGCTCAAATCCCAGCCTCACACCCCCCGCCCCCACCAACTGAGTGACTTAACCACTCTCTGCCTCCTTTATAAACTGGGTTCACTGTCGATAATAGTGCCTGCTCTGTGGCTTATGAAACAATTTACTGGGTTCACACTGAGAAGCACTGGGCGCAGTGCCTAGTACACAGTAAGAGATCAGTAAATAAATACTGGGTTAGAGAGAGATGAGTCCTCTGGAGTCCCCTAGGACACTCCCTCTGAGAAACTGCTTCTCCCCCAGGTGAAGCCAGTGGGGACCTCACCCTGCCCGGAGACCCCGCCTCCTGTCAACAGGAAGGAGCCTTGTGGCCTGTGACTAGAGAGGGAGCCGCCTTTTGCCAGCAAAGCCCAGCAGACCTCCAACCGGCCCAGCTGGTCTTGCTCACCTGCCTGGCTCCAAACCACCAAACAGCACTGCAGCAGGTCCCGGCGGGGCCCCAGCCCAAAGTGGGTGCTGTGCCTAATAGTGGAAGCTCAGTAACCAAGCTCGACCCAAGCCAGGGGCTGCAGCTCGGAACCACCCCTGGCTGCCCCAGAGTGGGGATTCCTTCCTCCCAGCCTCAGTCTTTCCCACCTGCAGAGTGAGAATGTAGAATCAGGTCAGTGGTTTTTCAACAGCCTCAAACCACAGTGAACTTTCTTCAAATGAAACTTAACTCTGCAGTGTGTCCTGCCTTATAAACCATCGGAAGCCAGGCTGCCACGGAGGAGACCTGGGCTGGCTTTAAGTTTTCCCTCCTTGGGTGTTTTCTGGAGACTCTTTTTTCCCTGAGGTTTGATTTCCAGGCCCCCATGAGCTCCTGACCCTGGACCCTCGGGCCTTCCCTTCCTTGATTTGCAGGGTGGCTCCATCAGTCGAGCCAGGTCCCACATTTCCCATGGATCCCTCTACCTGATGCGCGTGATCATCAGAGACATCCCTTTCAGCTCCTTCAGGCACCTTATCTTGTCCCAGCTCCTCCACCCATCACATAACGCCATGTGTACATTGTATGCATGCTCAGTCGCTCAGTCACATCCATCTCTTTGTGACTGCATGGACTGTAGCCCACCAGGCTCCTCTGTCCATGGAATTATCCCGGCAAGAATACTGGAGTGGATTGCCATGCTCTCCTCCAGGGGATCTTCCCAACTCAGGGATCAAACCTAGGTCTCCCACACTGCAGGTGGATTCTTTACCCTCTGAGACACCGGGAAAGCCAACAAAGAGAAAAATGACTTTGAACAAATCCAGATAATCATAATAGCTATTGTTGTCCTGTTTATGAGACATTTCCTCTGTGGATCTTTTATCTCACAAATGCTATGAGGTGTCTTTCTTGTCCCCACTGTGCAGACGAGGAAACTGAGGCTTAGAGAGGCAATGCCACTTGCTCAGAACATGCCAGTGGATAGACTCTCCCACCTCTATGAATATGAGCATTTCAATGCCACTTCACCAGTACAGGGTGTTTTCATTTTTTAAGTTCTGCTAAATACTCTGGAGTATCTAGAGAGCCTTAGGAAGCATCACTACAAACAAAGCTAGTGGAGGTGATGGAATTCCTGTTGAGCTATTTCAAATCCCAGAAGATGATGCTATTAAAGTGCTGCACTCAATATGCCAGCAAATTTTGAAAACTCAGCAGTGGCCACAGGACTGGAAAAGGTCAGTTTTCATTCCAATCTCAAAGAAAGGCAATGCCAAAGAATGTTCAAACTACCGCACAATGGCACCCATCTCACACACTAGCAAAGTAATGCTCAGAATTCTTCAAGCAAAGCTGCAACAGTTTGTGAACCGAAAACTTCCATATATTCAAGCTAGATTTAGAAAAGGCAGAGGAACCAGAGATCAAATGGCTGACATCCTTGGATCATCGAAAAAGCAAGAGTTCCAGAAAAACTCTGCTAAAGCCTCTGACTGTGTGGATCACAACAAACTGTGGAAAATTCTGAAAGAGATGGGAATACCAGACCACCTGATCTGCCTCCTGAGAAATCTGTATGCAGATCAAGAAGCAGAAGTTAGAACTGGACATGGAACAACAGACTAGTTCCAAATTGGGAAAGGAGTATGTCAAGGCTGTATATTGTCACCCTGCTTATTTAACTTATACGCAGAGTACATCATTCGAAATGCTGGGCTGGATGAAGCACAGGCTGGAATCAAGACTGCAGAGAGAAATATCAATAACCTCAGATATGCAGATAACACCACTCTTACGGCACAAAGCAAAGAGGAAATAAAGAGCCTGTTGATGAAAGTGAACGAGGAGAATTAAAAAGTTGGCTTAAAACTCAACATTCAAAAGCTGAAGATCATGGCATCTGGTCCCATAACTTCATGGCAGATAGATGGGGAAACTGTGGAAACAGTGACAGACTATTTTCTTGGGTTCCAAAATCACTGCAGATGGTGATTGCAGCCATGAAATTAAAAGCGTTCGCTCCTTGGAAGAAAAGCTATGACCAACCTAGACACCATATTAAAAAGTAGAGACATTACTTTGCCAACAAAAGTCTGTCTAGTCAAAGCTATGGTTTTTCCAGTAGTCATGTATGAATGTGAGAGTTAGACCATAAAGAAAGCTGAGCACCGAAGAATTGATGCTTTTGAACTGTGGTGTTGGAGAAGATTCCTGAGAGTCCCTTGGACTGCAAGGAGATCCTAAAGGAAATCAGTCCTGAATACTCATTGGAAGGACTGATGCTGAAGCTGAAGCTCTAATACTTTGGCCACCTGATGGGAAGAACTGACTCACTGGAAAAGACCCTGATGGTGGGAAAGACTGAAGGAGGGAGGAGAAGGGGACAACAGATGGTTGGATGGCATCAGTGACTTGATGGACATGAGTTTGAGCAAGCTCCCTGAGTTGGTGATGGACAGGGAAACCTGGCATGCTGCAGTCCATGGGGGTCTCAAAGAGTGGGACACGACTGAGCGACTGAACTGAATTTTCTAGGCAAATGACATTGTCTTATTTAAATTTACATTTCTCTGAATATGAGAGATCCCACTTTCTTCATCGAGCTTCCAGAATAACCCCCAGGTGGACTCAGGTTTCTGTCCTCACAATAGGGATGGCTGCCCGCACCTCACTCTGTGATGGCTCTTTTCCCTCCAAGTTGCTGTTCTGTGTTTTTTTGGAGGAGGGAGGGGCTACACCTTGTGGAATGTGGGAAACTTCTGCCTCAAGGCCTTTGCTCTTGCTGTCCCTCCATCTAGAACATTATCTCCTGGGTTATTACAGGGCTTGCTCCCTCATCTCATTCAGGGTTTTTTTTTTTTTACACATTCATTTATTTGGCATTATTTACTTGGACACGAGTTTAAGCAAGCTCTGGGAGTTTGTGATGGACAGGGAAGCCTGGCATGCTGCAGTCCACGGGATTGCAAAGAGTAAGACATGACTGAGTGACTGAACTGAACTATTTGGCTGCACGCAGGTCTTAGTTGAGGCATCAGGATCTAGTTCCCTGACCAGGGATTGAATCCAGGTCCCTTGCATTGGGAGTATTGAGTCTTAATCACTGGACCACCACGGAAATCCCAAGGCTTTCATTTAAATGTTTCCTTTCTCAATCAGGCCTTCCCTGGCCACTCTTCTAAAACTCGAATCCTCTCCATCACCCCTCCTTGCTTTTACCCCATAGCATTTGTCACCCTCTAACACACTGCATTTTTTCCCAACTCTTTAATTATAAAAATGTTCTAACACACAGAAAATGGAAGGGAAAGTACAAAGGCACTTATGTACAAACCCCAGATTCAATGCACTAGGTGTTTGGAAAGATGCTAATATCATGACACTTCGCCCAAAGATTTTGGCAAAACACACTCTTATGCCTGACTTCTGTAGCTTGATCATTGTCTATCTTTCCCTGCAACTGTGCACACCGTGAGGGCAGGGATTTTAGTCTACTGTTTTCGCTATGATTTCCTCAGCACCAAGAACACTGCCTGACACACAGTGGGTCCTCCTATAGTTTAGGTGAAGGTGAAGTCGCTCAGTCGTGTCCGACTCTTTGCGACCCTGTGGACTGTAGCCTACCAGGCTCCTCTGTCCATGGGATTCTCCAAGCAAGAATACTGGAGTGGGTTGCCATTTCCTTCTTCAGGGGATCTTCCCGACCCAGGGATCGAACCCAGGTCTCCTGCATTGGAGGCAGACGCTTTAACCTCTAAAGAAAAGTCAAGACAGGTCTTGATTCTAGATCTGCTTCTTATGCACATGCAACTCTGTAAATCATCTCCCCGCACAGAATCTTGGTTTTTCTATTAGAGATAATAGGATTATTTCTCAGGATTGTTGTGAGGATCAAACAAGTTAAAAGTGTAAAACTGCACTGTGAGCATGCTAGTTAATTTCAACCAGAGGGAGGGTACTCGGTCGACCCCCTTGGGCTCTAGGGTGATTTTAGCTGCAGGGCCTAGTCAGCCTTCAGAGAAGCTCTTTGACTTGACTGCTCCAATGCAAAATCCAGAGAAACCCAAAAGGTTCCGTATTACTAGCCCCTCCCTTTCCATTGCTTGCTCACTCAGTGCTACCTACTAACTCCTTATTCTTCATCTTTTGCTAAATCCACTCATTTAACAGTTTTCACCAAAATACCTTATGGGAGGGGCACTCAATTTCATCAGGCGTTGAACATATTGTATCATTTTCTTCTATTTATTACTTTCTTTTGACTCTATTTTATTAATTTCTTTAGTGGATGTTAGAGTGTTTCTGAAGATTGATCTGGATGATTGATCTCTCTCCCTTTGCCTTTTCTGCATTTCAAATTCAGCTGTGTGTCTGTGTTGCCAAACCTGCCTTGTAGACTCACCTTGAATACAGGAGCGTATTTGCTCAAGAATGGGACCCATCCTGTTGAACCTATGAGGTTTCTCAGGTCAGATTGCTCAGCAGTAGGTGGAACACCCAACCTTTTGCAAGCTCCCTGATAACCATCATTTTAACGTCAATTGTTTGGGGTGTGGAGGGCAAGATATTTTTATTGAGAATTCTGAGTCTTCTTCCCATTCTCTCAACTCAAAGCTGACACTTCTGAACAAAATTTTAATCTTAGTTTAAGAGAATAGTTTCTTCACCTCTGAAAGTAGGAACAAGAGTAACTATATCCTCCAGATGATGGATATGAAGTCACGTTACTTTGTAACTGGTAAAGCTCTGTACAAAGAGTAGTTACTGTCCTTAGTCTTATTAACTTGTCTAGATTCTTAACCAAATGTTGTCCCCGTTGCATTTGCAGCCCCCAGTCCAGGAACTAATATCTTGGGACAGACAGGCAGAAATATTTTTCTATTCACAGGGAATACCAAACAGCAATCACTTTTCCCATGCCAACAGAGAGCAGTTTGGAGAATTTATCTAGATCTAGAGTTGATCTAGGGAAGAAAACTTGTCCAACTAAGCCTGGCAGGCTGGAGAGGAGACATGATCTATTCAGTCAGAAGCAGAACTGTGACTAAACTCCAGCTTCCTCCCTTCTTTTTAAAGCATCTCAGCATTACTAATCAAAACAACTGTCATTTATTGAAATCCCACTACTGTGCAGGCACCGGGTCTTACTTATTTCTAGTCATCATAATAACCCTGTGCTCACTTCTCAGATGAGGCGTTCGCAGAGACCAAGTCATCTGCCCAGTTCGGTTCAGTTGCTCAGTCATGTCCAACTCTTTGCATCCCCATGGTTCCAACGCCAGGCTTCCTTGTCCATCACCAACTCAGGGAGCTTGCTCAAATTCATGTCCATTCGAGTTGCTGATGCCATCCAACCATCTCATCTTCTGTTGTCCCCTCTCCTTCAGGCTCAATCTTTCTCAGCATCAGGGTCTTTTCCAGTGAGTCAGTTCTTCACATCAGGTGGCCAAAGTACTGGAGCTTCAGCTTCAGCATCAGTCCTTCCAATGAGTATTCAGGACTGATTTCCTTTAGGATCTCCTTGCAGTCCAAGGGACTCTCAAGAGTCTTCTCCAACACCACAGTTTAAAAGCATCAATTCTTCAGTGCTCAGCTTTCTTTACAGTCCAACTCTCATTCATACATGACTACTGGAAAAACCATAGCTTTGACTAGACAAAGCTTTGCTGGCAAAGTAATGTCTCTGCTTTCTAATATGCTGTCTGGGTTTATCATAGCTTTCATTTGCCCAAGTTTCTACTAAAGCGCTATTTCCTGAGATTGTCTTGGGGTAGCGCTGCCAGGAACAACCAAGGAATAATTTTTTAAGCATAACTACACCTAGTATTTTTTTGCTTATACTAAAAAAAATCATTTTTTGTTCAGCTGAAACCCAAATTTAATCCATTTGCTAAATTTGGCAATCTTAGCTTGGAGGAACATGGCAAAATCAAAGCAGTATCCTGCTTGTTATGCCCTGCACATCTTCGCCGGTTTTATTTTTATCTTTACGAGCCGTAGTTTAAGTCACGTTCAGCCTTCAGGCCTCTGATTGTTTAAGGAGGCCTAGAGTGGAGAACACAGAGCCTCTCGCCCGACAGTAACATGTCGGCCCCGCAGCCTCACGCGGACCTTCCTCCTCTCACAGACGTGGCCACGCCCCGCCGCCGAGGATTGGCTCCAGCTCAAAGCCCGGCCTCCCTCGGCGATGGGAGCCCCGTCCATTGGGCAGTTATAAAACATGGCGGAGACCCGCCCCCCGCCTTGCTCTCGCGAAGCACAGGCTTCAGTGATTGGCGGAGAGCAGTGGCCGGGTTGTCACGTGGCCTGGGCCGGTCTGTTTGCGGAAGTGGAAGGAAGCCGAAGTGCTGAGTCAGCCGAGGTGAGTGACGGCGCTGGGAAGGCGGGGCCAGGGAGGGGGGGCCCTTTCCCAAACCTCGTCTGCACCCCGGACTCCTTGGGCTCCATCGGGACAGTCCGTAGGGGCCCCCGCTCGTTCACCGCTTCTGAGGCCTGTCCTCCATTAGCCATGATTGTGCCCTTAGTGCCTCCAGCTTCCATCCTTTGATCCCCGACCGTCCCCAACTCCCATCCTGTGACCGCTTTCGTCTCATCTCTTAACGTGTGTGTTCCCTCAGGGACCCAGGTCCGACCCTGGGCACCCCCTCTCGCTGCGTCTTCCCTGTGCGTCTCTCCTCTATCCCTCGCTTCCTGCCTGAGTCAACCCCTTGCCTTCATCCCTCGACTCTCAGTGTCTCTTAGTGCTCCCAGTTTTCAGTTCGGTTCCCATTCATTGTCCCGTTTCCTTCCTGTGCCTTTCTAAGTGCTCTGATCTGTCCGCCTCAGTGTGTTCCTACCCGATTCCCCACTTCACCTCTCTTCTGTGTCTGTCTCTCCCTGTGCTCCATCATGCATCCCCTTTTCTGACCTCCTGCTTTTCCCTGCTTATTGCCTCCCATGTGCCTCCAGACTTCATCTCTGCCTACTTTCTCCGCATGCTCCGTCCTTTCCCCTAGCCTGTTACCCAGAGTTCTCCCTGTCCCCCAAACCTGTGCCCACCAATGACTTGGAAGCTGGTGACAGAAAGTATGTGACCTTTGTGACCATGTGACTGCAACAGTGGGTGTGGAACAGGGATCTGTGCCTTTTTTTTTTTAATGGACTACTCACATGACCCCCAAAACAAATACCTTCCCTTCCCCTAAACTTCTGAGTCTTTCCCTCACCTGCCCTCTTACCCACCCAACAGGATGTCAGGCAGGTTTGGTTTGGCAACACAGATGCTCCACCCTGGGGCTGAATGCAGTGTTTTTGTTATTGTCCCTGCCTTAAAAGTTTCCTGGAGTTTGTAGGCTGTTTCCTGTCTGAGTCTCAGTTGCCTCATCTGTGACAGGGAATTGTATTTCTTGCCCTCCTAAACCTGCCATGAGGTTCAAAATTTGAGAAAATGTAGAAAGCAAAGCTTTGTAAACAGCATGGCCCTGTACAAATGCATGGGTTTGCTGTTGTGTCATCAGCAGAAAAGGGGAAGGGATGGAATGAAAAATCAAGGAGGGAAAGACAAGACTTTCATTTAGCATTTGGCAGGTTCATTGACTGTCTGCCATGAGTCAGGCTCTTTCACCATTTATTCATTCATTTCTCACTTATTTGACAAATATTAGTGGACTGTTTACTATGTTCTAGGCTACCTTCTAGTCAATGTTATTCCCATTTAACATAATAAGGAAGACTGGGCAGTTGAGCTGCCTGATTCATACTGATTGATGTGGTTGGAGCTGAATCTGAATATAGTACTTTATATAACACCAGAGTCTGGGGTTGATTGCTCTGCTCTGAAAGGATCCCTGCTGTTGTCTCAGTGCCCAGGGCACTTTTTCTCTCTTCTGTGGGCTACTTTCTTGTTAAATGACAGTAGCCTCCAAAGGGAATTTCCTTCTGAGCAGAATGACATTACCAAGAGACAGAAGAAAGGGGAATTTAAATGCTGTGTGTGTGTTTACACATATCTGCTGGGCGTGTGTAGGGAGAAAGGGGGAGCTGTGGTGAGGAAGAGACCTTGTGTTATGAGCTTCACTTTTTTTTTTTTTAATTTTTATTGGAGTATAGTTGATTTTTGGGCTTCCCAGATGGCACTGCTGCTGCTGCCGCTGCCAAGTTGCTTCATCATGTCTGACTCTATGCGACCCCACAGATAGCAGCCCACCAGGCTCTGCCATCCCTGGGATTCTCCAGGCAAGAACACTGGAGTGGGTTGCCATTTCCTTCTCCAGTGCGTGAAAGTGAAAAGTGAAGTGAAGTCGCTTAGTCGTGTCCGACTCTTAGCGACCCCATGGACTGCAGCCCACCAGGCTTCTCCATCCATGGGGTTTTCCAGGCAAGAGTACTGGAGTGAGGTGCCATTGCCTTCTCCCCAGATGGCACTAGTGGTAAAGAACCCGCCTGCCAATGCAGGAGACATAAGAAAGGCAGGTTTGATCTCCTGGGGCATGGCAACCCACTCCAGTATTCCTTCCTGGAGAATCCCTTGGCCAAAGGAGCCTGGTGGGCTACAATCCATAGGGTCACAAAGAGTCCAATATGACTGAAGTGACTTAGCATGCATGCATGCATGTGTAGTTGATTAAAATGTTGTGTTAGTTTCAAGTGTAAAGCAGAGTGAATCAGTTATAAATATACATATATATATCTCCCGTGTTTTTTAAGAGTATTGAATAGAGTTCCCTCTGCTATGCAGTAGGTCCTTATTCGTTGTCTGTTTTATATGCAGTAGTGTGTATATGTCAATCTCAATCTCCCAGTTTATCCCTCCCCTCCCCTTAACCGTGGTAACTGTAAGTTTGTTTTCTACATCTGTGATTCTACCTCTGTCTTGTACCGCTCTTTTTAAAACATTGCACATAAAATGATGTCATATGACATTTGTCTTTCTCTGCCCAACTCACTTGGTGTACAGTCTCCTGGTCCATCTGTGTTGCTGCAAATGGCTTTACTTTGTTCTTTTTTATGGTGGAGTAATAATATTCCATTGTATGTATATGTACCATATCATCTTTTTCCATTCCTTTGTTGATGGACATTTAGGTTGCTTCCATGACCTGGCTATTGTTAACCGTGGTAACTGTAAGTTTGTTTTCTACATCTGTGATTCTACCTCTGTCTTGTACCGCTCTTTTTAAAACATTGCACATAAAATGATGTCATATGACATTTGTCTTTCTCTGCCCAACTCACTTGGTGTACAGTCTCCTGGTCCATCTGTGTTGCTGCAAATGGCTTTACTTTGTTCTTTTTTATGGTGGAGTAATAATATTCCATTGTATGTATATGTACCATATCATCTTTTTCCATTCCTTTGTTGATGGACATTTAGGTTGCTTCCATGACCTGGCTATGTAAATAGTGCTGCAATGAACATTGGGATGCATGTATCTTTTTGAATTATAGCTTTCTACAGTTATTTGTCTAGGAGTGGGATTGCTGATCATATGATAGTTCTGTTTTTAGTTTTTTAAGGAAACACCATAACTTCTCCATAGTGGCTGCACCAGTTTATACTCCAGTCAACAATGTGGGAGGGTTCCCTTTTCTACATAATTTATTGTTTGTAGATTTTTTTGATGATAGCCGTTCTCAATGGTGTGAAGCAGTACCTCATTGTTTTGATTTGCATTTCTCTAATAATTAGTGATGTTAAGAGGAGCTTCACTTTGGAGAGTGTGACATTTTAATTGTTCTATGCCTTAAATGTTCTCTTCCCTGTTTTTGTCCATTCTCATTTTTTTTTTTTTTGCTGATCTCATTCAGTGACATAGCTTTAAGTACTGTTTCTACTCTGACTCCCAACTCCCAATTTATATCTCTAGCCCAGTACAGACATTTCCCTGACACATACATAGTTGCTCTGTCAGCGTCTTAAACTTAGGCCTTTCAAGTATTTAGTATTAAGCTTCAACTATCCATCCCCTCCCTGGTAGCTTAGTCGGTAAAGAATCTGCCTGCAGTTCAGTCCCCGGGTTCAATCCCTAGGTTGGGAAGATCCCCTGGAGAAGGAAATGGTAACCCACTCCAGTATTCTTGCCTGGAAAATCCCATTGACAGAGAAGCCTGGCAGGCTGGGGTGTTGCAATAGTCAAATATGACTTAGCGACTAAACCACCACCACCATACATTCCCTTCGGGCTTTCCTGGTGGGGCTCAGTGGTAAATAATCTACCTGACAATGCAGGAGACACAGGTTTGATCCCTGGGTCAGGAAGAGCTGGAGAAGGAAATGGTAACCCACTCCTGTATTCTTGCCTGGGAAATCCCATGGACAGAGGAGCCTGGCGGGGTGCTGAGAAGGAAATGGTAACCCACTCCAGTATTCTTGCCTGGAAAATCCCATTGACAGAGAAGCCTGGCAGGCTGGGGTGTTGCAATAGTCAAATATGACTTAGCGACTAAACCACCACCACCATACATTCCCTTCGGGCTTTCCTGGTGGGGCTCAGTGGTAAATAATCTACCTGACAATGCAGGAGACACAGGTTTGATCCCTGGGTCAGGAAGAGCTGGAGAAGGAAATGGTAACCCGCTCCAGTATTCTTGCCTGGGAAATCCCATGGACAGAGGAGCCTGGCGGGGTGCAGTCCATAAGGTGCAAGAGTGACGTGACTGAGCGACTAAATGACAACAATCCATACCCTTCATCCCGTCCCTCACCCTCCACCAAAATCTGTCCCTCTCACACACTTTCCCATCTTTGGGAAATGGCAGTATTCTTTCAGTTGCTCTGCCTAAAACTGTAAGATTATCCTTGATGCCTCTCTGCCCCCCACATCCAGCCAGAGTTCATGTCACTCCGTAGTTCCAAGCCCTGTAACAGCTTCTCTTTTCACTGTACCTGCCTGGCCATCTGTTACCTCTTTGACCTCACTGGCTTCCTTGCTATTCCTGGAACTCACCAGGCATAGTCCAGCCCCAAGGCCTTTGCACATGCTCTTCCCTCTGCCTAGAATACTCTTCACCTATATATCCATATGACTTTTGCTCCCATTTCTTTTAAGTCTTTATTCACAGTCAAGTTCTTGGTGAGGATTGGTTCACCCTATCTAAAGTTTTAACCCCCACCTGGACATGTCCTATCTCCCTTCTCTCATTTATTTTTCTTCTTGACATCTAATCAGTATTCTGAATTCAGTATGTCTATATTTTGCCTATTTATCTTCTTCATTATGTTGTTGTTCAGTTGCTAAGTCATGTCCGACTCTTTGCGACGCCTGCAGAGGACTGCAGCACACCAGGCCTCCCTGTCCATTACAATCTCTCGGAGTTTGCTCAAACTCATGTCCATTGAGTCAGTGATGCCATCCAGCCGTCTCATCCTCTGTTGTCCCCCTCTCTTCTCTAAACAGAAGTTCTCGGAAGGCAGGGACTGTGTCTGTCTTGTTCATGAGTGTGTTCTCGGCGGTTGTAACAATGCCTGCAGAATAGGTCCTCAGTAAATAAAGGCAGAGTGAATCGTAAGAGCGGTCACCCTGTACCACGCCACCAGCCCAAAGACCTCCTGAGGTCCTGGGGGTTTCTGGTGCTGGGAGCTCCAGCAGCAGCTCTGGGCAGTTTGCTTCTAGCTGTTTGCTGTCCAGCTAAACAGATTGGATGAAAAAGATACCTTTTCCATTCTGCAAAGGCCATTTTGCTTTGGGTCTTATGAATGGTTCCATCCAGCCATCTCATCCTCTGTCATCCCCCTCTCTTCTCTAAACAGAAGTTCTCGGAAGGCAGGGATTGTGTCTGTCTTGTTCACTAGTGTGTTCTCGGCGGTTGTAACAATGCATGCCACAGAATAGGTCCTCAGTAAATATAGGCAGAGTGAATCGTAAGAGCGGTCATCCTGTACCATGCCACCAGCCCAAAGACCTCCTGAGGTCCTGGGGGTTTCTGTGCTGGGAGCTCCAGCAGCAGCTCTGGGCAGTTTGCTTCTAGCTGTTTGCTGTCCAGCTAAACAGATTGGATGAAAAAGATACCTTTTCCATTCTGCAAAGGCCATTTTGCTTTGGGTCTTATGAATGGTAGCGCACTGTTCCATGAGGACCTCAGCTTTTGGTGCACAGGGCTCTGTGCATCAAACCTCGCTCAGCCACGTTCCATTCAGGCTTTCTCCTGAAGGCAGCTCTAGGACTACGAGCTGGGGCCGTGGATTCCAAAGAATTGGGTTCAGATCCTGGAAAATGTCATCACCTCCTTGCCTCAGCTTGCTGTGTGTGACCTGGGGAGAAGCATACCTTCTCTTATGAATGTTTTGAGGAATGAAGATGCTCATTATCTCAAAACTTGGTGAGGTGTCTGGTACTCAGCACTGGATGAAAGGGTGGGTGCTGGGTGCGAGGTGAGGGGAGCCAGCCCTCCGCTATTCCTTGATGGCTTATGGAAGAGTCTGGAATGAGCTGGAGTCAGGGGGAACATTTGGAGGGAGTTTTTAAATATATATATATATATTTATTTGATTGCGTCAGGTCTTAGTTGCAGCGGGATCTTTCTTTGCAGTGGCTGGGCTCTCTAGGATGGTGCTCGGGTTTAGTTTGCTCTGAGGCATGTGGGATCTTAAGTTAGTCCCTGACCAGGGTTTGAACCCACATCCCTTCTGTTGGAAGGTGGATTCTTCACACTGGACTGCCTGGGATGTCCATGGAGGGACATTTTGTTTGGAGGTGGCCTTGGGGGTCCAGAGGCTCTGGCGGGAGGTGGAAATGACATTTGACGTGATGCCTATCTTCATCCCATCTGTCCTCGTGCACTAGTTGAGTGCTTGTGGGGGTCCTGAATCCGAGGAAGAAGGCATGAGTCCAGCCACCAGGCAGCACCTCCCATTTCCTTTCCCTGGGCCTTGTTACCCGGTATGGCCAAACAAGGATTCTGATGGCACTACCCCTGTCTCATGGGTGTTTGTGAGCTCTGAGGCAGCTACAGACGTGAAAAGCCCCTGCCAGCCATAAAGTGAGGTGATCCCTTGAGAGTACACGCCGTGGGCTGGCGTGTGGTGGTGCACTCGTGCGCTGAGAGGCGCAGATGGTGAGCGCTGCAGGAAGGAAGTCCATGGGGGTCAGGACAGGCGGGGTGCTCTGATCTGACCCTGTGTTCTCGTACCATCCAGCCAGAGCTGGGGGTGACATCGGCCACCTAGGAGGCTGTCCTGTGCCAGTTGTCCCAATCACGGGACATCCTGTCATAAGCAGCCAAGGCTCGCAAAGCCCGATTTCCAACTCGAGCAGTTCCACGTGTGCTTCCGGAAGCCCCCATGTGGCCAGTCCCGTGAGGTCAGCTTCCTGGCCGGGGCACCTCGGGGCTCCTGGCACGCACCTCCCAGACCGCTGCCCTGCTTCTCTGGTCCAGCAGCAAGCTTGACGCATTTCCTTGCTTGGTGTATGAATGAGCTCAGCTTCAAACACCAAATTTTCCAGATGCAAGCCCAGCAGATGCCCCGTCAAGGTTCCCCTGGTGCCACGGTGAGCTTCTGAAGGTTTCTATTGTGGTCAGATGGGTGAGGGGTGGGGTGTGTGGTCTTTTACCACCACGCGGGGAGAAGAGAGGATGGAGGGGTGCCACAGAGGGACTGGGCCCCTCACTCCACCCCCGACCTCCAGGTGGTTCATTCACTTCTTCTCATTCATCCACCAAACATTCATGAAATGCCCACTGTGAGGCAGGAACAATATGCTAAGTGCTTGGATAAACCAATATAAAGGGGGGGATGGCCCCCAGCCCGCAGATTCTCTGTCACCACCCCAGGAGAAGTGCACAGGGCATGCACTGGGTGGGGTAGGGTGCAGAGAAAGGTACTCAGGGCTGGGAGGAAGGGAGGCGCCAGGTGTGTTTCTTAGAGGAGGTGGCAGGTAAAGTGAGTCTTGAAGGTCAAGAAGGGATTTACTCACTTGTCTGACAGCCCTGTCTTGAAAGCAGACTCTGGGGCAGGTGAAGATGGTGGGGAGGCAGTTCAGGCGGGGGTTGGGGTTGTGGGTGGTAGGTTGAGATGAGGGGGTACACATGGGTCCCCCACACACAGAGTGGCAGCTGCTCCCCAGCCCAGTGCCTGTCCCTGCAGCCGTACTGGAAGGAACCAGGGCTCTGGGGTCAGAGGTGGTGGGGACGGGAAGAAGGAGACAGAAATGAAGCTGGCCTGTTGCGATCGGGCCAGGATGTGGCCCGGGTGTTCATTTCCTCTCTTCCACCTCGTGATGACAGTGGCCACTGTTTGTGTGCCCACGGTGGCTGGTGTCCCACTTTCCCTCCGCTGTCTCATTTCATCCTCACGCCTGCCCTGGAAGACTGGAGGAAGGCCAAGTCTGTCCTTTGTGGGGCCAGGCTGCTGTCTGTGTGTATAGGGGGGCACTCTTGCCACCGACCCTGGGACCCTGAGGACAGGGGCTCTCCTTGGGGGTGGGGCATCTTCCCTCCATTCAGCTTGACCTCCACGGTGACTCTCCTCTTTAACCCAGTGGGCCGTGGCTGCTGGGTGCTCCTGACTCCCCTACTCCCTTCCCACCAGAAGTGAGCCCCACTCCTGGTGCTCGGCCTGCCTTCTGGGAAGCTATGCAGCTGCTCTAAGCCAGGCCTGACCCCCACATTCCCTCCAGTTCCCCAGATGTAGGCCCCAGGGGCTCAGCTGATACTCCCACTTTCTTTAAAAAATAGACTCATTTTTTTTTACCATTTGGAAAAAAGGCAGGGAAGATTGCCCATAAGCCTAATACTCTCTTCTGCCCTTAATATTTGGTATGTTTTCTATCAATTTTGTTTGTTTGTTCTGCATAATTTTTACTCAGTTAAGTTGTATCTTAACACACTTTCTCTGGGCTGAGTCTTGTGTTACAATTGACTGTCTAGGAGTGAAAAGACCCAGTACTCACCCTTAAGAAACTCAGTCTCCAGAGCCTGCCCGACTGGGCTTCCCTCCTCCACCTACTAGCTGTGTGACCTTGGGCCCGTTACTTTACCTCGCTGTTTCTTGCTGTCTCCGGTGTAGAATGAGGATAACAATGGTAGCAATTTCATAGGTGCTGGTGCAGATGAAAATGGTTAATTTATGCAGAGGTCCTGGAACGGGGCCAGAGGACAGAAAGAGGCACACGCGTGCTTGATGTGGTTTGTGTTATGAAGCGTTCCAGCTAGAAACGGAGACAGAAGATATTCTAGACAGATGAAGCAATGCAGACAGGCGAGACGGTGTGAAACAACATTGTTTTCTGGAATCGTGTGCAGTTTGGAGCCGACAGCAGGCACTGAGGGGTACGGGCTGCAGGGGGAGGCAGGGGCTTCGCAGGCCGAGCTGGCGGCCCTGAAGAGCACAGTGGGGCACACCGAGCCTATGACGATACCACATGCTTTTCCTGAGTTGTTATGACCTTCACAGCAGCAGCTTTTACTGACCACATGGTGTCTCTAGGGTAAACGTGTCATAATTTACAGTTCCCCTAATGCTGGATACTGAAGCTGCTTCCATTTTGTGTCACAACAAAAATTGTTATAATGCACTTTGATGTGTGTGCTGTGTGTTCCGTTTTGGGAGATTCTTTTTTTGGAATCTAGTCCCCTTGGCGGTCCTTAGTGTCCCGCCCCGCTCCCTTGGCTGTAGGTACCCCAGCTCCTCTGTCCTTTCAGCTGCCAAATGTGGAAGAAAGAAGGATCTGACATAGGATAGATCTAAGCATTCTCACGAGGTGCTCATTTCATCCTTACAACATAGGAGAGGGGAGTGTTGTCCTTGTGTTAAAGGAGAGGAAACTGACAGTCTGCTCACACATCTTAAAAGGAAAGATGTTACAAAACTTTACAATCTTTTCAAAGCTCTTTAATCATGTTCTGTAAGCCTCAGTTTCCTTATCTGTAAAAGACGGGTGATGGAACTAAAGAGGGCTAGTGCTGAACATTTACTACCTGCCAGGTTCTATTATTTAAGACCGGGAGCTGACTGTGGCTCAGATCATGAACTCCTTATTGCCAAATTCAGACTTAAGTTGAAGAAAGTAGGGAAATTCCAGTATTCTTGCCTGGAGAATCTCAGGGACGGGGGAGCCTGGTGGGCTACCGTCTATGGGGTCACACAGAGTCGGACACGACTGAAGTGACTTAGCAGCAGCAGCAACCATGATGGTGTGGTCACTCACCTAGAGCCAGACATCCTGGAATGTGAAGTCAAGTGGGTCTAAGGAAGCATCGCTATGAACAAAGCTAGTGAAGGGGATGGAATTCCAGCTGAGCTATTTCAGATCCTAAAAGATGATGCTGTGAAAGTGCTGCACTCAATATGCCAGCAAATTTGGAAAACTCAGCAGTGGCCACAGGACTGGAAAAGGTCAGTTTTCATTCCAATCTCAAAGAAAGGCAATGCCAAAGAATGTTCAAACTACCGCACAATTGCACTCCTCTCACATGCTAGTAAAGTAATGCTCAAAATTCTTCAGGTGAGGCTTCAATGGTACGTGAACTGAGAACTGAGATGTTCAAGCTGGTTTTAGAAAAGGCAGAGGAACCAGAGATCAAATTGTCAACATCTGTTGGGTCATCAAAAAGCAAGAGAGCTCCAGAAAAACATCTATTTCTGCTTCATTGACTATGCTAAAGCCTCTGACTGTGTGGATCACAACAAACCGGAAAATTCTCAAGGAGATGGGAATACCAGACCACCTGACCTGCATCCTGAGAAGTCTGTATATAGGTCAAGAAGAAACAGTTAGAATCTCACATGGAACAAAGGACAGGTTCCAAATTGGGAAAGGAGTAGATCTAGGCTATATATTGTCACCCTGCTTATTTAACTTATATGCAGAGTACATCATGAGACATGCTGGGCTGGATGAAGCACAAGCTGGAATCAAGATTGCAGAGAGAAATATCAATAACCTCAGATATGCAGATGACACCACCCTTATGGCAGAAAACGAACAGTAACTAAAGAGCCTCTTGATGAAAGAGGAGAATGAAAAAGCTGGCTTAAAACTCAACATTCAAAATACGAAGATCATGGCATCTGGTCTTATCACTTCATAGCAAATAGATGGGGAAACAATAGAAACTGTGACAGACTTTATCTTCTTGGGCTCCAAAATCTCTGTAGATGGTGACTGCAGCCATGAAATTAAAAGACGCTTACTCCTTGGAGGAAAAGCTATGACAAACCTAGACAGCATATTAAAAAGTAGAGACATTTCTCGGCCAACAAAGGTCTGTGTAGTCAAAGCTATGGTTTTTCCAGTAGTCAGGTATGGATGTGAGAGTTAGATCATAAAGAAAGCTGAGTGCCGAAGAACTGAAGCTTTTGACCTGTGGTGTTGGAGAAGACTCTTGAGAGTCCCTTGGACTGCAAGGAGATCTAATCAGTCCATCCTAAAGGAAATCAGTCCTGAATATTCACTGGAAGGACTGATGCTGAAGCTGAAGCTCCAATACTTTGGCCACCTGATGTGAAGAACTGACTCATTGGAAAAGACCCTGATGCTGGGAAAGATTGGAGGTGGGAGGAGAAGGGGATGGCAGAGGATGAGATGGTTGGATAGCATCAGTGACTCGATGGACATGAGTTTGAACAAGCTCTGGGAGATGGTGGTGGACAGGGAAGCCTGGTGTGCTATAGTCCATGGGGTCCCAAAGAGTTGGACACAACTGAGCGACTAAACTGAGGTTCTGTTATTAGGCACTGTTGTGGTCCACATGTTGTGGTTGAGGAAACTGGCTTAGAGAGGGTGAGTAACTTACCCAGGGTCAGTGGTGAGGACAGGATTTGAATGCAGTTTTGCTCCAGAGTTGCACTCTGTGCCTGGGCCATCTGCCTCATATAGTTTGTGAGAATTAAATGAGACCACTAAGTACTTACATAGCTCAGGGCCTACTACCTCGTAAGTGCTTAGTGTCTCCTGATGTGGTGATTATTATTGACCCTGCCTCCCTTTTTTGATGATTCTTGTAGGCCTCTTACTCTTCCTTTCATGCCTGCAGTTGGTCCTCTGTTGCACGTAGACCAGAGTGTCCACTCTCCTCCAGGACTCCCACACTATGTCCTACATCTCACCCGCCCTTTTGCTAGCACATCCTAGCACAGAGGCAGAGGGCAGCCTCTAGCCAGTTGCCACCCAGATTTGGTGGCACTGCCTGAGGAAGGCAGGGTGTTTTCTGGGAACCTAACATCTAATTCTGTCATCCAAACTGAGAACAATTTCCATGGCAGACAGTTGGGACCCTATGAGTATGAAACAAAATTTCCACCCAAACCTGTGTCACTGTTTCTGAGTCTTATGGTCACGCTCGTTTCTGAGAGTGTTTTGTGTTCTCTCAGAACTCCAAGGGAAGCCTGAGATAGCAGGCACGGAAGGTTTTATTTTTTGTTTTATTTTCTGGCCGCACCTTGTGGCATGCGGGATCTTAACTACCCTGACCAGGGATCAAACCTGTGTCCCCTGAAGCAGAAGTGCTTAGTCTTAACCACCGGACTGGCAGGGAAGTCCCCACCGAAGATCTGAGATGTATGGCCCCGATGGAGTGTGAGGTGACTCTGGTCCCCTTGTGGCATCCAGTAGAGAGGTGACACTGGTTTTGTTTGTGGACTCGAAATGAGCCACGCCAAGCTCTTTGAGTTCCCAAAAGTCAATTCTATACTTTGCAGAGTGAGAACCGCCCCGCCCCCCTTTGCACAGGGAAGTGTCGCTTGTCACGTGTGTTTGTGTCTGCCGCCTTCTCTGATCGTGACTGTCCCGCACCACAGATGAGGAAACTGAGTCTCTGTTGGGGAAACTGGGTCAGGGGCAGGACAGCACTGTTTGCTTGTGCACAGTGGCAGCTCTGGAACTTTCCATCAGCCCCCCTTCCGTCCCACTCAGTGCTGTTTCTCTTTCTTTCCCCCCCCCGCCTGCTTTCTAGGTCCCTCCTGATCTTAACTACCCTGACCAGGGATCAAACCTGTGTTCCCTGAAGCGGAAGTGCTTAGTCTTAACCACCGGACTGGCAGGGAAGTCCCCACCGAAGATCTGAGATGTATGGCCCCGATGGAGTGTGAGGTGACTCTGGTCCCCTTGTGGCATCCAGTAGAGAGGTGACACTGGTTTTGTTTGTGGACTCGAAATGAGCCACGCCAAGCTCTTTGAGTTCCCAAAAGTCAATTCTATACTTTGCAGAGTGAGAACCGCCCCGCCCCCCTTTGCACAGGGAAGTGTCGCTTGTCACGTGTGTTTGTGTCTGCCGCCTTCTCTGATCGTGACTGTCCCGCACCACAGATGAGGAAACTGAGTCTCTGTTGGGGAAACTGGGTCAGGGGCAGGACAGCACTGTTTGCTTGTGCACAGTGGCAGCTCTGGAACTTTCCATCAGCCCCCCTTCCGTCCCACTCAGTGCTGTTTCTCTTTCTTTCCCCCCCCCGCCTGCTTTCTAGGTCCCTCCAGGCCCAGATCTGGGGACAGCGCTGGTGGGGAGCCAGCGGGGTGCCCACGCAGGAAGCTGCCACGCGTGGTGAGGTGGGCATGGGAGACCGCGCCCGGCTGACCCGAGACTCCGTTTTCTTCCAGACTGAGGGGGAAGGTGGTGGGACCTCCCCACCGGCCCCCCAGAGGATGCAGTTCTTCGGCCGCCTGGTCAACACCCTCAGCAGCGTCACCAACTTGTTTGTGAACCCATTCCGGGTGAAGGAGGTGGCTGTTGAGGACTACCACTCGCGCCGCCGGGTCCGAGAGGAAGGGCAGCTGATTCTGTTCCAGAACTCTTCCAACCGCACGTGGGACTGCATCCTGGTCAACCCCAGGAACCCCCAGAGCGGATTCCGGTGGGTAATGGTCAGTCGCCCCCTCCCCCACCCCCACTTTGCTCCCTTGACTCCTCCAGGTCTCAGCCTGGAGGTCCCCTGACGCACAGCAGCTTCTTCCAGTTGGCATCTGAGGGGTCTGTGATGGGAGGGGTGGCCGCTCTTAGAAAGGAGGGAGGGACTTCCTGGCCTGGATAGCTTCCAGCCCATCAGGGTCCTGGCAGCAGGGACTGGGGCTGGAAGGCTGTTTTCCTGCCCTGAGGCTTGACCCACGTGGATGGAGGGAGGGAGGAAGGATGAGGAAGTGGAGAAAGTCCCATCGGGGAAGGTCCAGGGATCGCTGGTAGTCCTGGGTCGTTAAGGCATGCCTGTCCTTGTAGGGGCTGGTTGGCCAAGGTTTGTTGGGGGCAGCCTGGGAGGGGTGGACCCCTGTGCTTCTCAGGGCATGCTGGGCCCCCTCCGTGGGCTAGAGGAAAGGGTAGGAAGCCAGGACAGGGCTGAGGGAACCGAGCAGATGCAGAGCCTGTTGAGAAAAGGGGAGAGGAGAGGCCAAGGACCCCGAAGGCAGGGAACTTGGGGGAGCTTGGCAGACTAGCATTGAGTTGGGCTGATGCCGATGGCCCTTCTTCATTGGTTTCACCTGGCAAGTTGTCTTGTGATCCAGGGAGTGAGCTAGGAGGTGGGAAGTGGAGGTTAGAGGGTGGAATGCTGGAGCTGGGATCCCGAAGAGCTGCAGACATGGGGATGCCAAGGCCTGGGAGGGACCGGGAGTGAGGGCTGCGGCGAGGGCATGCTGTGCCTGACCCTAGGCTTCTCACTGGGGGGTCGTCATTGCAGTGGTGGGGGGGGTGCACCCCACTGCTCTGAACACCCTGCACTTTGTGGAGAGCAGGCTCGGGGTCCTGGGCTTCCTCTTCAGGGGATCAAGGTTCTGTCTTTTAAATCTCCTCCTTTCCTTGCTGGAGCACTTTGAATGATGGCCAAAGTACTTAAATGTGTGGGATGGGGCTGTCAAGGCCCTGCTTCCAGGTGGAGGTGCTCCTATTCTCTAGCTGCAGGGCCCCGGGATGGGAAAGGGGATCGGGGTCTTCTACATGAATCTCAGGTTTTATCTCCAAAGGCCTGGGAGTCCTACAGCATCCCTATGGGTGGAGAGCTGGATGCTGGCTGGTATAGATGCAACTCTGATAGCTTTGTGTTATATTAGTGTGTGTGAGGCACTGGTCTGACTCTCAGCTCCCTTCATCTTCATGGCCGTCCCCCGAGGCAGGGCTGTCACTGACTCCTCCTTACAGAGGAGGAAACACAGCTCGGAGAATTTAAGTAACTTGCTGGAGTCACAAAGCCGCTGGATAGCAGAGCCGGGCTTCAGACCCAGTCATTCTAGCTCGAGGACCCACCTCTTCCTTTTCATCCAGGCGGGCCCCTTTGCAGTGGGGCGAGCTGCGGGGGTCAGTGTCCAGCTCCCCCAGGCCCGTCCTGGGCCCCCAGCCTGGCATATGGGCCAGGCGTCTGGCTCTTCTGGGGTGAGCCCCGCGGCAGTCACCTGCAGCACTGCTGTGTACATTGTGATAACGTCCATACTTCTCTTCCTGGTACGAGTTAATCATTTGCTGCTGACATTGACTTGTGACATATGGTCCTTGATGAGCCCCGCCAGCCTCCCACTGGTATCTCAGCAGAAGCAGGGCTGCACTTCCCTGGAATCCTGGGAGGAAGGAGCAAAGCACTTGTGACACGTGACCTTCTCTTCTCAAAAGGGGACTGAGGTTTTTTTTTTTTCTAATTATTTATTTGGCTGCATTGTGTCTTAGTTGCAGCATGTGAACTCTTGATTGCTACATGTAGGATCTAGTTCCCTGACCAGGGATCGAACCCAGAGTCCCTGCACTGGGAGCATGACGTCTTAGCCACTGGACCACCAGGGTTGGCCCCTAGGGGATTGACTTTTGAGGCCCTCTATGTTAGGACTTTGCCTGGACACACACTCTGGGGTTTACCCATTCACTGTTTATCCAGCCCATAGGCTGTCTCCACCAAGGGCAGGTCTGTGCCCTCTAGGAGCTCAGGCAGTAGCCAGGAAAGGTGGAGTAGGACCTGCATTCAGTGGACTGAATGTCCTACAGGCTCGTGTGAGACTCATGTTCCCTGCACAGACCTCACCTGTCTACTTTCTCTTTGCACTGGCTTTTCTCTTTGCCCTGGTGCTCTCCCCATACTCGTTGGCCCAAGACTCTCAGGCACCTGCTCTGTGAGCCTGAGCTTACCCTTCTCTTCTCCCTCACCACTGCCTGAATTTCTGTCCGCCCCTCTTGTTTTAGATTGCCCATCTGTCTGCCCCACCAGCCTGCAGAGCTCCGGAAGGACAGGGCCTGGGTCTGAGTCATTTCTGTTAACGCCCAGCTAGTATCCAGCTTGACTTTTGGTGACTGTTTCATTCACAGGGTGCCACGCCTAACACCCAGGGCTCTTGGTGCCTGACTACACAGCCGTTGCCTGAGCCCAGCCATCACCAGTAACAGCAGCTCTTCCATAGATACAAACACCAAGCATCCCACTTTTCGACCTCTGCCTCCTACTTATCTGCTCCTTCCCTCTGGTACTCTGAATGCCTGGTGTACCCCTGCAGATGAGGCAATGACCCTGCCGCCTTTTTACCGTCCCCACGCCTATTGTGAATTTCACTCCTTCAGTTCAGTCTCTCAGTCGTATCTGACTCTTTGCAACCCCATGGACTGCAGCACGCCAGGCCTCCCTGTCCCATCCCCAACTCCTCGAGTTTACTCAGACTCGAGTCTATTGAGTCAGTGATGCCATCCAACCTGTCATCCTCTGTCATCCCCATCTCCTCCTGCCCTCAAATCTTTTCCAGCATCAGAATCTTTTCAAATGGAGTCAGTTCTTCACATCAAATGGCCAAAGTATTGGAGTTTCAGCTTCAACATCAGTCCTTCCAATGCACACTCAGGACTGATCTCCTTTAGGATGGACTGGTTGGATCTCCTTGCAGTCCAAGGGACTCTCAAGAGTCTTCTCCAACACCACAGTTCAAAAGCATCAATTCTTCGGTGCTCAGCTTTCTTTATGGTCCAACTCTCACATCCATATGTGACTACTGGAAAAACCATAGCCTTGACTAGACGGACCTTTGTTAGCAAAGTAATGTCTCTGCTTTTTAATATGCAGTCTCAGTTCAGTTCAGTTCAGTCACTCAGTCGTGTCCGACTCTTTGCGACCCCATGAATCGCAGCACGCCAGGCCTCCCTGTCCATCACCAACTCCCGGAGTTCACTCAGAGTCACGTCCATCGAG
>SJXQ01012067.1:21399-52154 GCA_006408695.1 Aepyceros melampus | reverse complement strand
ACTGAAGTGGTTTGCCATTCCCTTCTCCAGTGGACCACATTGTGTCAGACCTCTCCACCATGACCTGCCCATCTTGGGTTGCCCTGCTGGCATGACTTGGTTTCATTGAGTTAGACAAGGCTGTGGTCCTAGTGTGATTCAATTGACTAGTTTTCTGTGAGTATGATTTCAGTGTGTCTGCCCTCCGATGCCTTTTTGCAACAGCTACCATCTTACTTGGGTTTCTCTTACCTTGGACATGGAGTATCTCTTCATATCTGCTCCAGCAAAGCGCAGCCACTGCTCTTTAACTTGGTCAGAAAGATTAAATAAAGCTTGGCAAATCCCTTAACATAGTTCAGAGCATATTTTCAAGGCTTGCTCATAAGATTACATTTATTTTGGTATTTGAGAGGACAGTAGTGGCAAATAAATGGTGTTATTTCTGAATTTACCTAATAGAATGCCAGTAAATGTTAAATGAAAGATGCTTAGCCTGACTCTGGCTCAGTAGGTGCTGGTGATCATTATTTTAGCTTTAGGTACAATGGATTAGTAATATTTACCTTGAAGAGTTTTGGGTTGTGTTCAATGTGAAATTTGTATAATGCACATAATTTATAGATTATAATTTTCCTCTTTATCCTCTCATTTCTCTTCCTTAATCCCTATACCTGACTACTAATTTTGGACCAATTTATATCAGAGTACTAAACACCTGAAGGACTGTTGGGGTATTCTAGTCATGTCTGAATGTAGAAATGCCTTGTGGAGAAATGCTGGTCTCCACTAAATCTCTCTATATATTGTTTGCCCCCCAGTGGGATTTACTTTGTATGTTTTCAAACTGAAGGGAAGATTATATTCAGATTGTAGCAGCATGAGATCACATGGAACCACAAATTCAATAATTTGTGTATGTAAAAATGTGAGACCCAGAGAGGTTCTGTTGTTTACCTAAGGTCACACAGCATGTTGTCTCTGTAGTCCTATGCATTGTGCAAATCTACACTGCCTTTCCTTTCCTGAGCTTTGTGATTAGCGTTACAACTCTAGGACCCATGTGAGACTTGCATGTCATTCCTCAGAGAGCTGCAAATAAACCTACCTCATGCTGGATCTCCCAGAAAATACATTTATATACAAGTTCTTTGCTCTTATTTTTTTCCTCAAAGATCATGTTAGTCATTAAATGGCTATTTAATATAAAGAAACAAATTAAACAGGGGAGGGGAAGAAGCGCATTTCTTTAATGTTTTTCCCAGTTGCTTTTTGTGCAGGTGGATTGCTGCAGGAGTCCCCTCTTCTGAAGCCCATCTGGGATGTTAGTTTAGCTCTATTGATGTTTAAGACTCAGTCTTTCATCATAACCACATGCCAAGACAATAAGTAATTGAACCACATGTTTTGCCTTTTTAAAAAGGTGTAATCTCCTTCTGAAGTGTAGAGATGTTTAGCAGGATTTTTCTGATTTATCTGTCATCACACCATGCAGGCTAGGCTCCAAGCCCTGAATGCAGTGTCTCTTTATCACCGTCTTTTGATGAACACCTGTTTCCAGCATACAAATATATCTGCTGAAATGCAAAATTAAAATAATTTCAACAGTATAGGAATAATTAGGAACCTTTTTTTTGAAAGGTCCACCTGTTCTAAATATGAAAATATATTTAGTTGCATGTACATCCCTTTATCACTATATATTCTTTATGCTAGGTATGTATATACTTGATAATATTTCTCCTCTGATATTCCATTAAGTAAAAAAAAAAATTTTCATTTTAGATATTCAATTAAAAGCAATTTTTAAAAAACAACCAGAGTTCTCTATGTTGCTTGGGAGAGAGAAATTCTCTTTAGAAATCTATCTCCAAAACTTTTCAAGGGAAATTACTTCAAAACTTTTTAAGGAAAGAGACTTTGCAAATGTTGTGTTATTTATGACTGACTGTACCTTTTGTTAAGGATTTCACTTTATAAATATAACAAAGATTATGTGAATCTTAAGTTAGTTTCAGTAGGTATTAGTTTTTAAGTGGTAAAGATATAAGAACTCTTGAAAATATTTTTGCAAAGTTTGGTATATGAAATCAATTAAAGCAACAGACTTAATATGAAGAATTACTTTTTAATTATCATTCATGTCACTTTATATTTAAGACTTTATCCGTCATGTTTCCTTTTGGCTTTCCCATAAACTATGGGTGGTTGGTGCCTTCAAAGTGAAATTATGTAGCGACTGTAATCCCCTATTTGTGGCCTGACAATGTGAGAGGAAAGATCCCCATTTCCAAGAATTCATATTGCAAAAGAGAAGCCCACACAGATTTAAAAATATATATACATGAGAAAGGTTGGGCTGGAGGAAGCACAAACTGGAATCAAGATTGCCGGGAGAAATATCAATAACCTCAGATATGCAGATGACACCACCCTTATGGCAGAAAGTGAAGAGGAACTAAAAAGCCTCTTGTTGAAAGTGAAAGAGGAGAGTGAAAAAGTTGGCTTAAAGCTCAACATTCAGAAAAGGAAGATCATGGCATCTGGCCCCATCACTTCATGGGAAATAGATGGGGAAACAGTGGAAACAGTGTCAGACTTTATTTTGGGGGACTCCAAAATCACTGCAGATGGTGCCTCCAGCCATGAAATTAAAAGACGCTTACTCCTTGGAAGAAAAGTCATGACCAACCTAGATAGCATATTCAAAGGCAGAGAAATTACTTTGCCAACGAAGTTCCGTCTAGTCCAGGCTATGGTTTTTCCTGTGGTCATGTATGGATGTGAGAGTTGGCCTGTAAAGAAAGCTGAGTGCTGAAGAATTGATGCTTTTGAACTGCGGTGTTGGAGAAGACTCTTGAGAGTCCCTTAGACTGCAAGGAGATCCAACCAGTCCATTCTAAAGGAAATCAGTTCTGGGTGTTCTCTGGAAGGACTGATGCTAAAGCGGAAACTTCAATACTTTGGCCACCTCATGCGAAGAGCTGACTCATTGGAAAAGACTCTGATGTTGGGAGGGATTGGGGGCAGGAGGAGAAGGGGACAACAGAGGATGAGATGGCTGGATGGCATCACCAACTTGATGGAGGAGTTTGAGTGAAGTCCGGGAGTTGGTGATGGACAGGGAGGTCTGGCGTGCTGCGATTCATGGGGTCGCAAAGAGTCAGACACGACTGAGCAACTGAACTGAACTGATCCAGAGCAAGAGACGTTATAAACAACAAGCTATATAATGATTTCCATTTAACATTAGTCATAATGGTGTTCACTCAATAAGAAGTAACCTTATATTTATTATCCAAACACCCAATAAAGCAAAATTCTCAGATGAAAGCCAAGTTAATGTAGAATTGTATTATAATTGGTCTTTATTTCAGAAAGTGAAATCTGAAGTGCCAGATTTTGTGTTTTTCTGACAGCCATGCAAAAAAGTAAATCACCAGTTGCCTGGCTGTTACATGCAAAGTTGTCCACTAGGCATTTATGTGGCTGGTTGCTTTTTAGCTGTCAGGGACATTTTGGGCAGTCTTATATACATAAGACTAATTATACTAATTAACCCACACCAATGTGTGAGCAGTAAGCATGACTACTATTAGGATGTAATTTTTTTAAATCCTTTATTGTGTACATTTAGAGACACAGCAGTTTCAGATTTACCATACAATAGGAAAAGGAGTTATCCAAATTGAATAAATATACATTTTAAGTTGGGCAAATACATTAATGTATGGCACATGAAACCTACACTTTGTGTTACAAATATGCCCTTGCTGAAGAATGATTTTCTGTGTAGGTGTATGGATTGTAGCTTTTGTGGTTGTTAAATTGTCGGGCTCTCTATTCACTTTGCTTAATGTAGCAATATCACATTAAGTCTATAGCTTTTACTTCTGATGTGAGTAGTTGTATTATGTGGATTAATTGCCCCTCAGAAATATCTGTATTTGAATCCTCAAAACCTATGAATATGTAAGCTTACATGACAAACAAAAACAAATAACCCTGTAGATGTGATTTAGACAAGAATTTTAAGGTAAGGTGCTTATCCTGGAGTATTTTAGTAAACCAAAGTAACCTTAAGTGTCCTTCTAAAGAGGGAGGTGGGAAGTTGGTGTCAGATATGATATAATATAAGAAATGAATCAACTTGTTGGTTTTAAAGATAAAGAAGAGGCCATGAGCCAAAATATACAGGCAGCATCTAGCAACTGGAACCAGGAAGCACACTAATTCTTCCCTGAACCTACAGGAAGGAATATAGCCTTGATTTGCCACACCTTGATTTTAGCCCACTGAGACTTCTAGAATTATACTGTAATAAATTTGTTATGTTTAAAGCTGCTAGGTTTGTGGTAATTTGTTATATCAGCAATAGAAAACTAATATGGTTGGTTTGGGGGGTATTTTTTTGCTTTCTCAGAGCCTCAGATTCCTTGTCTGTAAAGAACTAATAACATTTGCTTATTATTATTTTTTTTCATTTGCTTATTATTTTTATTTTTTTAATTAATTTTTATTTGTTTGTTTTGCTTTACAATACTGTATTCGTTTGCTATACATTGACATGAATCAACCACGAGTGTACATGAACTCCCAATCCTGACCCCCCCTCCCCCCTCCCGCCCCACACCTTCTCTCTGGATTATCCCCGTGCATCAGTCCCAAGCATCCTGCATCCTGCATCGAACCTAGACCGGCGATTCGTTTCACTTATGATATCATACATGTTACACTGCCACTCTGCCAACTCATCCCACCCTCTCCCTCTCCCAGAGTGTCCAAAAGGCCGTTCTATACATCTGTGTCTCTTTTGCTGTCTTGCGTACAGGTTTATCATTACCATCATTCTAAATTCCATATATATGTGTAAGTATACTGTATTGGTGTTTTTCTTTCTGGCTTACTTCACTCTGTATAATCGGCTCCAGCGTCATCCACCTCATTAGAACTGATTCAAATGTATTCTTTTTAATGGCTGAGTAATACTCCATTGTGTATATGTACCACAGCTTTCTTATCCATTCATCTGCTGATGGACATCTAGGTTGCTTCCATGTCCTGGCTATTATAAACAGTGCCGCGATGAACATTGGGGTACACGTGTCTCTTATGTTAGTTCAGTTCAGTCACTCAGTCGTGTCTGACTCTTTGCGACCCTATGAATCACAGCACGCCAGGCCTCCCTGTCCATCACCAACTCCCATAGTTCACCCAAACTCATGTCCATTGAGTCGGTGATGCCATCCAGCCATCTCATCCTCTGTCGTCCCCTTCTCCTCCTGCCTCCAATCCCTCCCAGCATCAGGGTCTTTTCCAATGAGTCAACACTTCGCATGAGGTGGCCAAAGTACTGGAGTTTCAGCTTTAGCATCAGTCCTTCCAATGAACACCCAGGACTGATCTCGTTTAAGATGGATTGGTTGGATCTCCTTGCAGTCCAAGGGACTCTCAAGAGTCTTCTCCAACACCACAGTTCAAAAGCATCAATTTTTCAGCACTCAGCTTTCTTCACAGTCCAACTCTCACATCCATACATGACTACTGGAAAAACCATAGCCTTGACTAGACGGAACTTTGTTGGCAAAGTAATGTCTCTGCTTTTGAACATGCTATCTAGGTTGGTCATAACTTTCCTTCCAAGGAGTAAGTATCTTTGAATTTCATGGCTGCAATCACCATCTGCAGTGATTTTGGAGATCCAAAAATAAAGTCTGACACTATTTCCACTGTTTCCCCATCTATTTCCCATGAAGTGATGGGACCAGATGCCATGATCTTCATTTTCTGAATGTTGAGCTTTAAGCCAACTTTTTCACTGTCCTCTTTCACTTTCATCAAGAGGCTTTTTAGTTCCTCTTCACTTTCTACCATAGGGTGGTGTCATCTGCATATCTGAGGTTATTGATATTTTCCCAGCAATCTTGATTCCTGTATGTAAAAGTGCTTTTAAATATCTAAAATATTACAACATAAGGTCATTTATAAAATAAGTAAAACTATTTTTAAATTTTACAGTAATTAAGAGACTGTCAGTGTAAGACTTAATCATTTAAAAATCTTCCGTAAATCCCTATCAATTAAGAACTAGTGACTAGAGAACATGGAATATGTCCAGCTTCATTAGAAAGCATCTGTCAGAACGTATCCAGGCAGCCAGTGAAAGGGATTGAGTAAATGACCTGGACAGTATGAAAAGCCAAGAACATAACTGATGTCAACAGGGCAGCAAGATTCAACGGACAGGAAATTATCTCAGCAGGGCTGAGGAAAACAAAAAATACAGGGACTCATTAAAAGACCAAGCTAGATTATTTACAGCAAAAAATAGCTTAAATGACCCTTAAACACTATTTTCTGAAAAGATGGGTAAACAATTCTTTTAGCTCAGGGGTATTCAGCATTGAATTATTTTAATTAGAAAAAAATTGAAAACCATCTTACATGTCCAACATTAGGGAATGGTTAAGTAAAATATCGTTTAACAGTAGCATTTGATAGTGTAATTAGAAGTACTTATCAAAAGCTTTTAATAACCTTTGGGGGAAAATAGATACATATATAGAGTATAATATCAACTCTATAAAAATTCTCCTAAAAAGCTAGGAAGAAATATACAAATTAAAATGTTATCAGTGGCTACCTCTGAACGATGGAGTAATGGTGATGTTTTCCTTTTTTCAATTTTTCCTTTTCCCGTTTATAAAATACATATGCATTACTTTATAATTCTCCCATGACAGCACATATTTTAGAAAAGTATACATAGTCTTAAGAGGATCTTCTAACTGGGCAAATTTATTCACTCTTGCTATTTACCAATTAATGACTATCTCCTGTCACTTTTACTTTAACCCAGTGATGTTTATTGGATACTTTATTGCACTTACTTTGCTTTGTTGGCTGTTGGTTTAGTCCTTAAGTCATGTCTGCCTCTTGCAGTCCCATGGACTGTAGCACGCACACCAGGCTCCTCTACCCATGGGATTCTCAAGGCAAGAATATTAGAGTGGGTTGCCATTTCCTTCTCCAGAGGCTCTTCCCAATCCAGGAATCAAATCCAGGTCTCCTGCATTGCAGGCAGATTCTTCACTGACTGAGCTATGAGGGAAGCCCTGAGCTATGAGGGAAGCCCAAACTTACTTTGCTAGGTGGTATGAAAAATATAACAGTGAGTAAAATATAGTATTATTAGTGTAGTACTTAATTTACTATAATATTGACCTCTGGGATTTTTTGGCTAGTGGGCAGGAATGAAAATAAACATTACATCCAGGTTTGAGGTTTAAAGACAAAACTGGGGAAGAATAGGGCTAAGTGAGAGTCACCTTCCATTAGGTGACTCATGGAAGCCATAGAGTCTTAGCAGGGACTTTCTAGATGACTAGGACATGAATAAAGAGATTGGGGAGGATGGGAACATGTGTGAGTAGACATGCCATTGGTGCTGTCACAGAAGGAGGAGAGGACAAGGGTATGTTTAGAGAACAATGGATTTTCCCAGTTAGAATTTGGGGAGAATCATAAGAGGAAGGGCTGGAAAGAGAAAAGAGAGTTAGAAAAGAAGCTGAAGGCCTGGTTGTAAAGGGCCCTGACATCTTAGCTGATAAATCTGGGTATCAGCTTTGTGCACATTAACTTCTTGGCACTTAGCCATCATGACAGAAAAGCTAAGAAAGAAAGGCTACATAGTCACCTGAATGGTTGACAGCAAGATATTTGACTACATGTTAACTGTTCATTCAAATGATTTACAATGTTGAAGTCACACCCATAGGACAAGTGGAATCTATTAATTATGTTTACTCTTCATTCAAACGTTTTACAATAGACCCATAGGACACATGGATTCTATTAACTGTATCTTCTGAGGCTGAATTTTATTTTATTTTTAAAATTTTTATTGAAATATAGTGGATTTGGTTTCCCTGTTGACTCAGTGGTAAAGGAAATGACAACCCACTCCAGTATTCTTGGCTGCAAAATTTCATGGACAGAGGAGTCTGGCAGGCTATAGTCCATGGAGTGCAAAAGTGTCAGATGTGACTTAGCAACTAAACAACAGTAGTTGATTTACAATGTTGTGTTAGTTTCAAGTATACAGTAAGGAGATTCATGTATATGTATCTGTGGCAGAATTTTAAAGAAGTGATTCTGACTGGCCTTCTTGTCCCATCAGACCCCGGGGATGACTTTTGAAGCAATATGGTGAAGGTGAAGGTGAAGTCGCTCAGTCGTGTCCGACTCTTTGCGACCCCGTGGACTGTAATGTACAGGCTTCTCTGTCCATGGGATTCTCCAGGCAAGAATACTGGAGTGGATTGCCACTTCCTTCTCCAGGGGATCTTCCTGACCCAGGGATCGAACCCGGGTCTCCCGCATTGGAGGCAGACGCTTTAACCTCTGAGCCACCAGGGAAGCCCAATATGGTAACTAGGATTCAAATTCAGAGCTTTAGAGCCTGGCTGCTTCCATATGCAGAAAGTACCCCCCTCCCTCAGCTTCTTTATTTGGTATTTGCACATATACTATTTCCTCTCCAAAACCATAGCTTTTCAGTGGACACAAATAGTGTCATCTTATGTTTGCTCATCTCCTTTCTCCTATTTGAGCATAGACAAATAACCATAAAGTTTTAATACTAAGTGAATGGTCATCCTATCCATTTGCATCAATTCACGTGCAGCAGTACCTGCTCAGCATTTAGATTTAAAAGAGTTCTTTGGAAGAAGCCATTGCCTGAGATATTTGGAAGGATCATGGCAATATCCTGAGTCCTCTGATGTTATTTTACCATTTTCCCCATTTCCACTACATTTTCTGACTGAACATGTAGCTTTGGATGGCTCATAATTTAATTCTCCTTTTTAAACTGCTAGTATAAGTGTCTGGACTGAGAAAAATAATCTTTTTAGGGGATTTCTTTCCACATGGTATTTTAAAATCTTTTCTGCCTTCATCAATTGTCTGATCGAATGGCAGTTCTTGCTCCATTCTCTTAGACTCTGTTTAATGGCATGTTTTCCAAGCCTTTGTCATTATTACTGTCCTTTGGATTCTTTCCAAATTAGCAATCTTATTTTTTTTTTTAACATAGAAAGAGCCCAAAATTGCATGCAGTTTTCCAGACAGAGCTTTAGGAGTATGGTGAATAATAGGATAATTATTTCCCATGTGAACTTTATTGACACCCAAAGAGATTTGTAGGCATTCTATCTTCCCTTTTTATCCCAAAGGATGATGTTCACTAAGAAATGATCAGATCCTTTATTAGGGAAAATTTAATGAGAAGTTTTCTAAGTAACAAATTTGGTGATACCAAAATACTATTAGTTATCTAAAAGATGGACATTTTTGTTTGGAAATACTACCTTTGGTGTAAATTTTAAGCTCCATTATTTTGTTCAGTAGTAGTAATAAGAGTAGAGACACTCTCAAGGAGTGATTTGGGGTGGGAGAATACCTCATTAACACCACATTTAATCATGCAGCATGGGAACTTCCATAAAAAAACAGTCAAGAACATAAAAACTGACATCAGTTAGCATTGCATGTTCCTACATATATTTATATATGTTTATTAAACATTCTGTGTAGTGCATTGATCTGTAAGTTCTGGCTATAAATGTGAACAAAACTGTTTCTGACTATAAACCAAATTTTTTCACTTCTCAAAAATCTCTAGTAGCTTCTTCTCTCACAAGGATAAAATACACATTCTTGATTCTGGTTTACAAGGCACTTTGGAATCTGGGCCCTGCTCCCTCTTTGACCACATCAGCACTCTGCTGTCACACAGAGGGCCTCTGCCAGAATAGCTGGGGCCCAGAGTGGAGCTCAGAGAATCACTATCTATTATGTCTTAACCCTGTGCCAAGCACTAAGCTAAACGTTTTACAGACATTGTTGTATTCAAGCCAAAGAAGAAAGATACCTTTAACTGATTCTGTTATTTTTTACTAGTAGTATGTTAAACATTACTAATATTAGTAGTAATATTAGACCATTATTACTGTCTTATTATTATTAAAGAAGAGAAAAAGTTATTGAAGAGAAGTAGTTCGTAGTCATTCAACTAATAGTTGATTGAACCAGACAACTGTATTCGAAAGACTTCCTTGTCCTTGGATACTCTGTTGAAAGATTTCATCAGAGTTGAATTGTGTAGATAATGGGGGGAAAAACTGCTTTTCTTCAAGAAACTTTCAATTTAGTACACTTATTATATGGATAACAGTCATTCAGTTTACTTTCTGAGTCTGAAGAATTAACTGTTCTACAACTGACTTCCAGTTCAAGATGATTATTTGGACCTAAGATTTAATGTTCCTCCTTTCTAAATTTCTATTGAAATTAACAAAGAAGTGTAAATTAGGAGGAAAAAAAATGTTTCAGACCTAGAAAGGTGGAAAAGATTGACCAATAGAGCAGAAACCCAGAATTTATGTTATATCCTGCAAATAGAATTGCATAACCTCCTGCTGTTGGAGTGCCCCAGGACTTTGGCCTAGGTACCTTCTTTCTTCAATTAGATACAATGAAACCTATCTCTATTGCTGCTTTGAATTTTCTCCAGAACTCTAAATTTGTATGCCCAACTGACTCTTGGACATCATCCATCAGTACTCAATGGGAATGTCAAATTTAAAGTAGTCAAAACAGAACTCATAATTCATCCACTGTCTATCAAACCTGTCCCCCCACCAGGTATTTCCATTTCAGTAAACACACACCATTATCTACCCAATTGCTAAAAATAAAAATCTAAATATAATATTTGATACTCCTCTTGTTCTTACCGCTCACCCACTGCAAATTCAAACCATCAGCAGATCCTGTGATCTCAATATCCAAAACATGCCCTGAATGTGATGGCTTCTCTGTCTCCATCACCTGTCCTACTGATGCTCTTGTTTCTCCTAGAATAGTTTCCCACACAGCAGAAGTGGGAGCTTTTACAATAGAAAATTGTATTATGTTACTCCTTCCCCACAGCAAAAACAGAAACAAACCTCACAGTTTAAAACCCACAAGAGCTTTGCATTACACTTAAAAGCCATTGTGATTTATGAAGTCCTACTTTATCTAGTAGCTGCCACCTTTTATCACTTTCTCACTCTTTTAATATGCACCAGCTCCTTTCAGTTTTTTAAAACTCACCAACTCAGAGGGTGGGACAAATTGAGAGACTAGCATTGACATAATATACCACCATGTGTGAAACAGACAACTAGAGGGAAGCTGCTGTATAACACAGGGAGCTCAGCTCCGTGTTCTGTGATCACTACGTGGGTGGGATGGGGCGGGGTGGGAGCAGGGGGGATATATATATATAGGGGAATATATATACTTATGGCTGATTTCACATTGTTGTACAGCAGAAATAACACAACATTGTAAAGTGATTATACTCCAGTTAAGAAAAAAATTTTTAAAAACCCACCAACTTTTCCATCTCAGGGTCTTTACACTAGGGCTTTCCTTTCCGCAGTCTCAAGAGAATTATTACTGATCTTCACCCTATTGGCTGTTTCTCATCAAATTGATGTTCGCCCTTTAGAGAGACCTTGTCTAACCTCCCAATTTGAAGTATGTAAACCTTTCTCTCTGTAGTAATTATCACTGGCTGAACCATTTCCTGTATATTTGTTGTCTATTATTCTTTTCACCTTCTAAGAAAAATCCCCCAGAAACAAGGACCATGTCTGTTTTGTTTAGTGCAGAACTTGTCCTAACTATGTGATATATAGTAGGTACTCAATGAATATTTTAGTGAATAAATGATTTTCATATGGTTTTGAAATGTAATACAAATATCAAAAATAATAATTATTATAATCTAAAGATCATTTCACCCAAATCCAAGCAATATGGTAAATCTATATAAAAGAGTTGTCATAAGAAATACAAAATAAGGTGATAGAAGCTAGACCAAATGCTACCAGTTACTTCAGCAAGTTTGGGTTAAGCTCCACCATTAAACAACAAATATTTCAGACTGGGCCTCAAAATATAATAAAACTGCTTGATATTTATGAGATACACCTCAAGTAGAAAGATAAAAAAAAGCTATAAATTACAGGAAAGGCAAATAAGAATCTGGAATATGGAAAAATGGGTAGTAATAACAGACAAAATAGCAAAAAATGAGACGTGTATTTTATGTTGATAAAATGTACATTACAGAGAAACTGTAACAGTGATATAGTGATACCATTGTGCACTCAATATAAAATACATAAATCAGTAAACTTTAAAATTCCACATTAAAAAATCACAATCATAGTAGAAGTCTTTAGCATACCTTTTTTGGGGACTTTGATGAAACAAATATAGAGGAAATAACACTGTCACTGATAACTTTTATTTAAATATATATGGATTTTTATACTCTACTAACAGACGGGAATAGCAGACCACTTGCCTCTTGAGAAACTTATATACAGGTCAGGAAGCAACAGTTAGAACTGGACATGGAACAACAGACTGGTTCCAAAAGTACGTCAAGGCTGTATATTGTCACTCTGCTCATTTAACTTATATGCAGAGTACATCACGAGAAACACTAGGCTGGATGAAGCACAAGCTGGAATCAAGATTGCTGGGAGAACTATCAATAACCTCAGATATGCACATGACACCGCCCTTATGGCAGAAAGTGAAGAGGAGCTAAAGAGCCTCTTGATGAAAGTCAAAGAGGAGAGTGAACAAGTTGGCTTAAAGCTCAATATTCAGAAAACGAAGATCATGGCATCTGGTCCCATCACTTCATCGCAAATAGATGGGGAAACAGTGGAAACAGTGTCAGACTTTATTTTTTGGGGGGCTCCAAAATCACTGCAGATGGTGATTGCAGCCGTGAAGTTAAGACGCTTACTCCTTGGAAGGAAAGTTATGACCAACTTAGATAGCATATTCAAAAACAGAGACATTACCTTGCCAACAAAAGTCCATCTAGTCAAGGCTATGGTTTTTCCAGTGGTCATGTATGGATGTGAGTGTTGGACTGTGATGAAAGCTGAACACTGAAGAATTGATGCTTTTGAACTGTGGTGTTGGAGAAGACTCTTGAGAATCCCTTGGACTGCAAGATCCAACCAGTCCATCCTAAAGGAGATCAGTCCTAGGTATTCATTGGAAGGATTGACGCTGAGGCTGAAGCTCCAGTACTTTGGCCACCTCATGGGAAGAGTTGACTCATTGGAAAAGACCCTGATGCTGAGAGGGATTGAGGGTAGGAAGAGAAGGGGCCGACAGAGGATGAGACGACTGGATGGCATCACTAACTCGATGCACATGAGTTTGGGTTGAAATCCAGGAAGTGGCTTCCCTTGTAGCTCAGACGGTAAAGCATCTACCTACAATGCGGGAGAGCCAGGTTCAACCCTGGGTCAGAAAGTTCACCTGGTGAAGGAAATGGCAATCCACTCCAGTACTCTTGCCTGGAAAATCCCATGGACAGAGGAGCCCAGTAGGCTACACTTCATGGGATCGCAAAGAGTTGGACTGAGCGACTTCACTTCACTTCACTTCTGGGAGTTGTTGATGGACAGGGCGGCCTGGCGTGCTGCGATTCATGGGGTCGCAAAGAGTCGGACTCGACTGAGCGAATGAACTGAACTGAACTGAAGCAGTATCAAACAGCAAGAAAACTAACTGCAAGAAAACTAAACAGTCTATTTAAAAAATATATTTCTCAAAAAGAACTGAAAACTTCCACTGTTAATGAAATTAATACATTTCAAAATTTGTGAGATGCAGCAATAAATTCATACAGAGTAAAATTCATAAATTTAAGTGTTTTCATTAAAGAAGGATTAATAAATAAACTAAGCATATGAATGAAGAATTTTAAAAGCAACTGAAGAAGCATGAAAAAGAACAGATATTAATGAAGAATAAAATAGAAACTATTGAAGTATATTTCATTCTCCTGTGAAGGCTGAAGGTCCTGATCATATTCTCCCTGGATGGAGATCCTCTGTGCATCAGCAGTGGAGCAGCACAGTAGTTCAATTAGATCCATGTTTTGAAATCTGAATATTCAGAAGCCCTTCCCTTCATATCATTTCATAGATACTGCCTCCATCCTCTCTGAGTGCTTAGTGTATGCTGCCTACTTGATAATCATAACTTTATTTAATTTTCGCAAAGACCTGTGGGTATTATTGTCAATTCCATACTGTTAATGAGGAACTACCCCAATTCGTGCAGCTAGTCAATAGAACTAGGGGGTTTAAACTAATATCTGTATGACAGCTAAGCCTGTGATCACAACCACCACTAACCCACATCACCTTCTCCCCAAAATTACAAACAGTTCTTTAATGCATTAGTGTCAGCAGTATTTACCCTTGATGCAAAAAAGACATTAAAGCAAGAAAGTAGGTTTTGTCTACTCAGTTCAATGTATGGTTTTTTTTTATTTTACAGTTGAATAAGTAGCATTTGGGTTGTTTTTGTTTTAGGTGTTATAGAGTTTTGGCCAGAGTGATGCAACTCAGACTTTAATGTGCATCTACTCAAGGATGTTGTGAAAATGCACATTCTGTTTCAGCAGGTTTGGGGTGGGGCCAAGAGTCTGCGTTTCTAACAATTTCCCAAATGATGCTGATGCTGTGGTTCCACCAAACATACTTTGCATATCAAATGACTAAAGGATCATCACCAACTTTTTGTTTTCTAAATCTGGAATAGTTATTAAGTATGAAATGTTCAATTTGTTGTACAGTTGCTCAGTTGTGCCTCACTCTATGCAACCCCATGGACTGCAGCATGTCAGGCTTCCCTGTCCTTCACTATCTCCTGGAGTTTGCTCAAACTCATGTCCATTGAGTCATTGATGCTATCTAACCATGTCATCCTCTGCCACCCCCTTCTCCTCCTGCTTTCAATCTTTCCCAGCATCAGGGTCTTTTCTAATGAGTCAGCTCTTTGCATCAGGTGGCCAAAGTATTGGAGCTTCAGCTTCAGCATCAGTCCTTCCAATGCAAATTCAGGTCTGATTTCCTTTAGAACTGATTGATCTCCTTGCAGTCCAAGGGACTCTCATGAGTCTTCTCCAGCACCACAATTCAAAAGCATCAGTTCTTTGTTGCAGGTATGAGATGAGGAGGATGAATGACTAGCCTCCAAGATGACATACTGCTTTCCAACAGAAGAAACTGGATGTATAGACAAGTTCTAAAGGCCTTGATTACATATTTGCCTAGAGGTTCTTGGCCAAAATTAGCTCACGAGTTGAAGGAGAACAGGAACAAATATTTACTGAGTGATCAGGGCCAAGCTCTGTGTTGGATACTTCTGTTATCTTGTTAGTCCTTCCCAGATCCCTGTGAGGAGGATGGTACCCACCCTATACCCCTACATGTCATGGAAATGGTATAATGTGGAGGACGATGGAGGGCAAGTGTAGAGAGGAGCAGAAAAGCTTGTGAGCAACACCATGTTCTTGTATTGCACAGGGCACTTGCATTTATGTCACTTCATTTCAACCTCATGTCTGACATGTGAAATAAACATTCTTACCTCTGTTTTTTCTAAATGAGAAAACTGAAGCTCAAAGACTTGTCTAAGGTTATTAAGCTCTTAGGTGGCAAGTGTAAGGTTAAAATCTAGAATTGCTTGACTCCCCGGTTCCTGTTTTCTGCTGCACTCTATCAACCCCTCCTCACTTTGTGGAGACATGAATGACAATGTTTTATTATAATTAGAGCCCATGATTCATGGTTTATAGCACACCTATTCGAACTCATAAACACAGGTGTAAAACAAGTCAACATGAGTACAATCAGCCTTGTTTACTCATTTTACACACATCTAGGCTTGTGAAGTCTTTCATCACCCAGAGTTTAGAAAAAGGAGGCTGCTATTTTGTAGTGATAAAACTCTGTTCATTGCCCCAGTTGGGCCATACCCAGTAATGGATTCCATAAGCACTTCATGCCTTCCTCCTTACATTATCTCCGTTGGGCTTTATCTCCTTTGTCCTGGGGCTGTTTGTGGCACCTTCACTTTGATTGTTGAGCTCTAGGAAGGAGAAGGCTCAACTCAGCACCTCATTTGACAGATCCCAAAGGAGATCAACAAAAGAATAAAAAATTGAGGTGGCATTCTCCTCCTGTTCCCTCCTTGGAGACATTGCTGCAGTGAATCCTTTTCCACATCTTGGACCTTTGGCCCCGTCACAAACTAGCTGATTTTTGTCTGGAAGCGCAGTGATGATATCGAGATGACTCCCTCTGGCAACCCTGCTCAGAGTGATTTCACGGGTCACGAATTAGCTAATCTGAAGAGAACAGATCAAAAGTAAAAATGTGAGTCCACAAGTAGCTAGTAACTTAAAAGTTCTAAACAGAAAGTGTGTTTGTGTACACATGTACGTTACATTAGAGGATGCCTCTGACATCTAATCAGGTTATTACGTCCATATATTTGTTTAAAGGTAGGCAGGAAAAGCAGGGTAGGGAAATACAATTGAAAATGTTTCCTACAGATGGCCACTGATGTCTGACAGTGTTTTCTGTACAGAATCAAATGATGGCTGAGACTGGAGAGGAGGGAGGCAGAGAGGAAATCAGGAATATAAATTCTCACGCAAGAAAGAAGACAGAAGCAACAACCTCCTACTAGGCCCCCGGAAAGAGAAAGAAGAAGCTTGATTGTTTTCTGGGGAATAGTATAGGAAGGCTGAGCAGGAGGTGAGTGTCGGAGAGAATTTCAGAATTCCTTCTGAAAATTACTTCTCTAGAAAAGCAAGAGAAATGAGTCTTTAGGAGGGGAAAGTTTGTTATGAACAGACTTGACATTTTGCCAACATTCTGAACTTAAAACAGAGTAAAATGTATTTCTGACCACTGCAAGGGAATTCTTTTAAGTTATTTTGTTACTTTGCTTATCAAGACACCCAAACATTTGCATTTTGCATAATTTTGAAGTTTGTGAATTGTCTCCTAAAACCTTCCCATAAAAGCACCAGAAGAGTGTGGAAATGAGGTGAACATGCTCAGTAGAGGAACTAGAAGGAACATGGGTGAAGAAGGTAAGGAAACAGAATTAGAATTTTAAAGAGAACAGTGATGAGTTCTGTTTCATTGGATTCTAGGATTCTTGATGTAGAATAAAATAGTAATTGGTTGGCAGTTCATTTGGGATAAGATCACAGAGGTCTTAAAATTTCAGAATGAGGAGTGGAGTTTGGAGTTTGTTCAACATACAGAGATTTTGGAGACAGAAGTGGCAACCCACACCAGTATTCTTGCCTGGAGAATTCCATGGACAGAGGAGCCTGGCAGGCGACAGGTCACAAAGAGTTGGACATGACTGAAAACATACACACAGTTTTGTTCTGGGTACTAAGTCACTTCAGTTGTGTCCAGCTCTTTGAGACCCCATGGACTGTCGCCTGCCAGGCTCCTCTGTCCACGGGATTTTCCAGGCAAGAATACTGGAGTGGGTTGCCACTTCCTAGCCGAGGATGAAAAGTCTGTGAATGCTTAAACCTCCCATTTTTGAGGCATTCTGAACAGTTTTTATGTGGTCTGGCAAGTGAGGTCCCTAGTTTCCACAGCCACGCATTTGATATTGGTCTTTCTTCCTTCCCATCTCTCACTCGCCCTGTTTCCTCCCTCTTCCTTCCTGAACTCATCTCCTTCACCCAAGGCCTTATCTCTTGTCTCTGTTTAGTGGGAACCCAAACTATGACAGTAATACATACTTTCTAGAGCTAGTCAGTTACACAGATCAGCCTGCCCTATATAGATTCTGTTTGTTCTTATTTCAAAGTGAATGTTTAAGTAGTTTTAAATTTTCAACCAATTACTGCATGTACCTATTATCTATTCAACATTGTACCAAGTCTTAAAAGAACGCACTTTGGAAAAAAGCATGATGTTGGCACTCAGAAGACCAGGTTTCAGTCTTGGCTTTGCTGTACACCATCTACTACTTGGAACATTACTTACATTCCCTAACCCTTGCCCATAGAATAAGGAAAATAATAATGTCTCTTTCTGGGGAATGGGGAAAACATTGCTAATATTTTAATTAAGCATGACAGTATATGTATGCATTCATACATACATATGACAAATTCATACATACATATGTACAAATACAAATGTGTTTGTCAATTAGTAAATTATAGGTTGGCATAAAAATATGGAATTGTTGTCTAGGTAAGTGACACAATGAGGGTGGTCACTTTTCAAGTTGCTTGTACATATGTTTTCTAGGTTCCTGATTTGTATGCTAAAGAAAATAGCATCTTGTTAGTTTTGTAATTGTAAATGATAATCTGTGTGTGTATGTGTGTGGATGAGACAGAGGCAGAGGCACAGGGACAGACACAGAGGGAAAGGGAAAATCAGCTCCCAAATGACTATTTGCATCTCCCCAAAAGCTGTATCTTTGGTAACTAGGAAAAGATCCTACTGAGATAGGAGACAAACGGTAGCATACAAAATAAATCTACTAAATGTTAATCCATTTCAAGATTCGTGTAAAGCAACTATCAATACCTCAAGGCTCAACCTTGAAATTTGAGCACATTGGTTTAGATGGAGATTTTAAGACACAAAGCAAGCAAAGATCATTGAGATAGAGGGTAAATATAAGCATTTGTGCTATTAACAATAATTTGACCTCAGTAAATGTTTCAAGGTTTCTCTAAATAACTTGGAATTTCCAAAGGATTCTTATGAATTGCTATCTGGAACTACCCCAAAACTAGAAATGTGTTTTATTTTGCTTTTTGTTATGGAAAACAAACTGAAAGTAATGCTAATCAACTTTCAAAGACAATGACTTATATCATTTCCTCCTGCATGATGGGTTTATTTTTGTGATCTCCCCTAGTAACCCCCCTAGTATTTCCTATCTAGTTTTAAGAATAGATTAAAGATTTGGCTGAGATCTTTGGACCAGAGTTAGAGCCAGGCTTTAGAGGTAGTAGAGATGGTCTATCCCTATGAGTCTTAAGTCAGGGGGCTCAGAGTCCTGCACCAATAGGCACAGGTTCATTCTTTGTGGTAGCAGTTCATGAGTCTGATCCTTGATGATAATAAGGTTGGGGGAACAGATAAATTAAAATAGAGGCAATCTAACCCTGCTGTAGGGCTTCCTAAATTACCACTGGTGGTATGTGAGATAACTTTAAGTGATTTACAAATGACTAGTTTTTAATTTTGAAAGATGTATGTTTATTTCAGTATTTATTATGTACCTTCCATATTATGATAAGTAATTACAGTTATGGAAAATAAATGCATAAAAAGGAGTGAGTCAACTAAAAGATGTTGGCTGCTTTCAACGAATAGGATTCATATGATACAATAGGTGGTTTTAGATGATACAGAGATGATATTTCTTAACCTTTTTAAAACTGGGGAATAAAACATATATACAAAAATGTACATAAAACAAGATATAGAGTTTAATGACTTGTCAAAAAACAAACACCCATGTAACTACCACTAAATCAAGAAAAAAAAATGGTATTACCATAAACTCTGCATTTCCTACCAATCTCTACCCTCTGCTGCCCACAAAGATCCACTATCTTAACTGTTGCTGTACTAGGTTCTATGCTCTTCCTTAGTTTTTTTATATTAAGATGCAGTCCTCAATACCATCAGGTTAGTTCTGATGATGATTTAAATTATTTGTGAATAGAACTGTGTATTATGTATTATTTGTGCCTGGCTGTGTTAGTTTTTGCTTATGAGATTCATCCATGATGTTGGATGTAGCTCTAGTTTCTTCATTTTCATTGCTGCATAGTATTATGTTGCTGTATATGCCATTATTTATTCTGTTGTTGATAGATATTTATACATCTTCCAGTTTTCAACTATTAACATTAATACTGATTTGAACAGTCTTGTACATGTCCCTTGGGATGTATATGCACACATTTCTATAGGATATGTAGTGAAAGAATAGAATTGTTGATTAATTCAGCTTTACACGATGGTGAAACTGGTGATGATGAAAACTACTTTCATAGTTTTACCAATTTCTGTTATATGATTGCTTCAAATCCTAACTTATACTTATCAGTCGTTTTAAATTTCAGTCATTCTGGTGATATGTGTAGTGATATCATGTTATAGCTTTGATTTGCATGGTCCTGATTCTTAATGAAAATGAACACCTTCCAATATGTTTTTGGACATTTGGATATCCTCTTCTATAAAATATCTGTTCAGATTTCTTGCCCTTTTCTATTTGGTCATTTTGCTTTTTCATATTTATTTTCTCTATATATTCTAGATACTACTTTTGTTGCTAAGATATGAGTTGGTTATCCCTTAATGAGAAGTTCTTAATTTTAATATAATCATTTTTTATTGCTTAAAATAAGTGCTTTTTGTTGTTTTAAGAAGTATTTCCTGTTTCCATATCTATAAGTCTAGGAAGAGAGGGTGAGATGTATGGAAAGAGTAACATGGAAACTTACATTACCGTATGTAAAATAGATAGCTAATCGGAATTTGCTGTATGGCTCAGGAAACTCAAACAGGGGCTCTGTATCAACCTGAGGGGTGGGATGGGGAAGGAGATGGGAGGGAGATTAAAAAGGGAGGGGATGTATGTATACCTATGACTGATTCATGTTGAGGTTTGACAGAAAACAACAAAATTCTATAAAGCAATTATCCTTCAATTAATAAAAATTTTAAAAAAGTATTTAGCAACCAATAACAATAAATCAAAGAATCAAATACAGGAAAAAAAAAGAATAAGTCTGGAGTTGGGTGAAAATCTAGGCTAGAGGTATAAACTCGGAAGTGGTATCATGTAAGACGTTTTATTACATATGATTAAATATGAAAATATGAATGTGGTTCTAAAAATACAAAATTATATGAAGCAGGAAGAAAAGATATTTCCTATCTTAAGGTCATGAAAATATATTTCTATATTATTTTCCAACAACTTTGTTGTTTAGTCTGACATATTAAATCTATAATCCACCTGGAACTTAATTTTTGAATAAGCTGTTAAATAGGGTGCAATTTCCTATTTACATCACCATTTATGGAAAACACTATTCTTTCTTCACAGCTCTGTAGTACCATCTTTTCATAAATTATGCCCTAATATGCAGAGGGCTGTGCCTGAGATCTCTATTCTATTCCATTGTTCTATTTGTCTATTCTTTGCCAGTACTATAACTGTATTGCCTTAATTCTTGTTGCTTTATAATAAGTCATGATACCTGGTAAAGGTTGTCTTCCCACTTTGTTCTTATTCTTCAAATCTGTTTTAATTGGTTGGTTCTTTGTTGTTGTTGTTCATTTCTGTATCAATTTTAGAAGAAGCTCAGTAGTGTGCAGGCTACTGGGGTCTCTAGGGGGAAAAAAAAAATCTCTGATTTGTTAGTATTTGTCAATTTCCATAGGTTAAATATTTCCAAAATGGTTGATTTCAAGCCACCACAAACACTAAAATAACTATTTTGGCTTGGGTTGCATTGAACCTATACATCAGGCTGAGAAGAATGATATAATGTATAATATAGAGTTGTCCAGCCCATGAATATAATATATTCTCCATTTTTTAGATCTTTAATTTCTCTCCATAATACATTATAATATATTTCTTTTTAATATACTTTTTTGTAAAGATCTTGCTCGTGTTTTTAAGTTAACTTTATTACTAGGAATTTGACATATTTTATTAAATGTAAATATATTTACATATAAATATATAATTTATAAGGGCTTCTCTGGTGGTTCAGATGGTAAAGAGTCTACCTACAATGCAGGAGACCTGGATTCCATCCCTGGGTCGGGAAGAACCCCTAGAGAAGGGAATGACAATCCACTGCAGTATTCTTGCCTGGGAAATTCTGTGGACAGAGGACCCTGGTGGGCTGCAGTCCATGTGGTCTCAAAGAGCTGGATAGGACTGAGCAACTAACACACGTGTAATTTATATGCTAATTAAAAGTTTGTTTTGTGTTTTTTAATGTTTGTTGCTGATATAAAGAAATGTATTTTTTTTTAAAAGGTTATGTTTTTGTCGTACTCATCAATTCCCTAACTCACATACACACTTTAAAATTTATCTGTACATTTTTTCATTTTCTATGTATGCATATTTTTGTGTGAATGATGATTTTATTTCTTTTTTTTCCTTGTTCCTTATATTTCATCTTCTTGCCTTGCTGCGCTGTATTTCCAGTGCAATGTTAGATAAATTAGTGACTGCTTTCATTCTTTTTCTATTCCAGATTTCAGAGTAAAAGCTTCTAGCATTTTACTGTTAAATATGACTTTCTGGTATAGGGGGTTTTTTTGTTGTTTTTTTCCATTTGTTTTTATACATTCCCTGTATTGAATTATGGAGGTTCCCTTTTTGTCTTAGTTTGATAAAGGTTTTTAATTATATATGAATGGTTGCTGAATTTTATCAAATGCTTTGTCTCCATTTATATAGACCATATTATTTTTCTTTTTTATGCAAATGTAATGAATAACACTAATCACTGTTTTAATATTATATCAATCTTAAATTCTATATAAACTAGTAAACATATATTACTGGTTTCAGTTTGCTAAGTTTAACATTTTTACATTATGGATATGAATATAATTACCTGTAATTTTCCTTTTATCTTAATATCCTTGTCAAGTTTTATTATTGAAGTATTCTGTTTTATGAAAGAAGATAGGGAGTACTCCTTTTTTTCTATTCTCTGGAAGAATTTGGATTTATTTCTAGGATTGCATTGGATTTGTTTATTGTTTGGTTGAATTCACTATTAAAAATAAGAAATTATATATTAAAGAAAATAGGGCTGTTAAGTTTTTTTACTTCTTTTTGTGTTAATTTTGGAATATTGTATTGTTAGAAAATTCCATTACTTAAACATTTTCAAAATTGGCAAAAAGGTGTCCATATTACCTTACTGTAAACTTTTCCAGATCTATATAATCCGTACTGATCATAATGATGTCCCTGTTTTGTTGCTGGTACTGACTTTTTTCATGCCTTTCTCTTTTTCTTTCATTAATATCAACATAAGGTTTTAAAAATTTTACTAATATACTAAAAGAGACAATATCTGAATTTTGTTGATATTTTCTGTTATTTATTTTTTATATCATTTTCTGCTGTTAACTTTTTCTTCCTTCCCTCCACTCTTTGGATTTTATTTTATTGTTTTTTAACTTTTTAAGATAGATGCATAACTCACTTTTAGCTTTTTTTCCTTTTGAATTCATACTTTTTAAAGCTTTAAATTTTCTTTAAGCATGGCACCATATCCTACGTATTTTGATACTTAATAATTTTATTATCTTCAGTTTAAATATTTTATAATCTTCAATATATTCTCTTCATTGAGCCCTAATTTACTTAAGCATATATTTCTTAATTTCTGAAACAGAAATAGTCCAGGGAAATATCTGATATTGATTTCTAGTATAACTGCATTGTGACCCTAGAATATACTTTGTATGACTTTAGTTGCTTGAAATTTGTAGAACCTTACTTGGTTCATAATATGATACATTTTTGAAATATTCCATGTGTATGTAAAAAGAATGTGTATTATTCAGTTTTTGTCTGTATGATTCTATACATGTTAATTAAGTCTTTACTCTTCATGTCTTTCCACTTTATCCAAACTGATTTTCTGTTTGCTTTTATTATAAAGAGAAGTATATTATAACTTTGCACTATAACTGTGTGTTTATCTATCCCTTTTTGCTGTCAGTTTCACATAGCCTTTGAAGGCTATGTTCAGTTTGGTTCAGTTCAAGTTGTTCAGTAGAGTCTGACTCTTTGCGACCCCATGGACTGCAGCACACCAGGCTTCCCTGTTCATCACCAACTCCCAGAGCTTAATCAGAATAATGTCCATCAAGTGGGTGATGCCATCCAATCATCTCATCCTCTGTTGTCCCCTTCTCCTCCCGCAAAGCTATGTTATTAGACACAAAATCATACAGAACTTTCCATAAAATATTCTTACTTTTTCCTTAAGCTCTGTTTTCTGATATTATGGTTATACAAACTTTTATTTAATGGAATATTTTTTACTTGCAATCTTTTTATGTCAGTAGATTTTAGATATTCTCTCAAAAAGAATATAGTTTTTAATGCAATCTGATAATGTTTATTTTTTAGTTGGAATATTATGCTCTTTATATTTAGTATACTTACTGATATTTCAGTTTAAATATACCATTCTATTATGAGCTTTCTATTCTGTCTGCTTTGTTCTTTCCTCTTCATTCTCAACTTAATTTATATTGATAAATTTTTATTTTTCTATTTTCCTTCTATTTCCCACAAAGTTATACACTCTTACTATTAAGTGGTTGGCTTACTTACTATAGCATGTATTCTTGGCTTATGAAAATCTAGTTATCAATTGGTTCTTTCAGACTCTACCCAGAAAATGAAAGTAGATCAAAGACATTAAATAATTTCATTCACCCTCATTTTACTTAGATTGATTTAATTTTACGTATCTTCCTTTTAAGTATAAATGCTATTATTTGGTATGTATCTTATTTATGTATATATTACAAGCCAAACAAAACCCAATTATGACTCTCTTACATAGCCAATAATCTTTTTAAATCATTTATTTAGCTATTACAGTCAGTTTTAAAAATAGAATAACCACTCAGCCAAAAATTTGTTTAGTTTTCAATGCTGATGATGCCATACACATTTAAACAGGGTATAAAAATGTTTATTACTTACGTAATGAAGCTGACTGAGGAGAGCAGGGCAGATCTCCTAAGATGGTCTCAAAAATTTGGGAGAATAGGAAGATGACACTTGTTATTGTTGTTCAGTAGGTCAGTCATTTCTGACTCTTTGCAACCCCATGGACTTCAGCACTCAAGGCTTTCCCGTCCTTCATCATGTCCCAGAACTTGTTCAAACTCATGTCCATTGAGTTGGTGATGCCATCCAACCATCTCATCCTCTGTCATCCCATACTCCTCCTGTGTTCAATCTTTCCCAGCATCAGGGTCTTTGTTAATAAGCTGGTCCTTCACATCAGGTGGCCAAATTATTGGAGCTTCAGCTTCAGCATCAGTTCTTCCAGTGAATATTCAGGACTGATTTCCTTTAGGATGGACTGGTTGGATCTCTTTGCAGTCCAAGGGGCTCTCAAGAGTCTTCTCCAACACCACAGTTCAAAAGCATCAATTCTTCTGCACTCATCTTTATAGCCCAACTCTCACATCCATACATGACTACTGGAAAAACCATAGCTCTGACTATATGGACCTTTGTTGGCAAAGTAATACCTCTGCTTTTTAATATGCTGTCTAGGTTGGTCATATCTTATCTTTCAAAGAACAAGCATCTTTTAATTTCATGGCTGCAGTCACCATCTCCAGTGATTTGGGAGCCCAAGAAAATGAAGTCTCTCACTGTTTCCATTGTTTGCCCATCTATTTGCCATGAAGTGATGGGACCGGATGCCATGATCTTAATTTTTTCAATGTTGAATTTTAAGCCAGCCTTTTCACTGTCCTCTTTCATTTTGATCTAGAAGCTGTTTAGTTCCTCTTTGCTTTCTGCCATAAGTGTGGTGTCATCTGCATATCCAAGATTATTGATATTTCTCCCAGAAATCTTGATTCCAGTTTGTGCTTCATCCAGCTTGGCATTTGCAGGATGTACTCCTGCATGTAAGATAAATAAGCAGGGTGACAATATACAGCCACGACATACTTCTTTCCCAGTTTTGAACCATTCTGTTGTTCCATATCCAGTTCTAACTGCTGCTTCTTGACCTGCATACAGGTTTTGCAGGAGGCAGGTAAGATAGACTAGCTTGGAGTTTTTATGGTGGTTAGTGGGTGGGCTAACATGAGGGTCTGTGTTTAAGTAGGGGCCTAAATCATTCAAATCTCACCCTGGTACCAGAGGGAGTACCCAGACTTTTTACTTAACCTGTTCAGATATGGAGCAGAAAGTCAAGAGGGAGAAGGGGTAGTTTAAAAACTTTTAGCATTCAAACATCAAAACATGGAGCCAGGCTCCCTAATACTTAGGCTTTCCATTGCTTTTGATGACTTCCTACATTTCTAAGTTACATCTGAGATGGAAACTTTTCATTGTACCTGAAGAACATCCTTTAATATTTATTTTAGTGTGTCTCTTTCTGGGAAATTATTTTGTCAATCTGAAAAGATTTTTTTCACTATCAATTTCAGAAGATATGAGGTTGAAAGTGGTTATAGGGCCGGTCCTAAGATGGTGGAGGAATAAGACGAGGAGACCACTTTCTCCCCCACAAATTCATTGAAAGAACATTTGAACACTGAGCAAATTCCACAAAACAACTTCTGAATGCTGGCAGAGGACATCAGGCACCCAGAAAAGCAGCCCTTTGTTTTCAAAAGGAGATGGTTGACATCTGCCAGGAAGGTTGCAGCCAGAGATCAGCTCCACAGAAGAGACACATGGCACACTGGAGATGGGCACACCCACTGCAACCCAGGAATCCGAGCGGCTGGGATGGGGAAGTGATAAGATGTACTTGCCACCTGCGGAGAGTGTGCTTCCAAGGCACCTGGTCGCCTGAACTGCTCGGACCAGGCAAGGGCACAAAACGCAGGCCCAACCAAGTCTGTGCCTTTGTGGAGTACCCGAGAACCTGAATCTGAGTGGCTTAGACCTGGGAAGTGCCGCAACCCAGGGCCTGTTCCCTGAGAGCAAGCTGGAGCCAGAGCAGTGTAGACCAGGAAAGCACACATGCCATGAGTGGGGGCAAAGCCAGTGTGGCCCAGGCACTGTGAGCACTCCCCCCACATGCCAGTGACATTTGTTTGCAGTGTTCCTTCCTCCCCACAGCATGACTGAACAAGTGAGCCTAAGCAAGAGACCACCTTTGCCCCCTAGTGTCAGGGTGGAAATTAGACACTGAAGAGACATGCAAACAGAAGAGGCCAAATAAACTGAGGGAACCAATTTGGAAGTGACAGGTGCAACAGATTAAAATCCCTGTAGTTAACACCAGATACATTGGAAAGGGCCTATAGTTCTTGAGAAGTATAAGCTGGAACAAGGAACTGTCTGAAACTGAACTGACCCCAAACTGACCCCACCCGCAACAGCTCCAGAGAAATTCATAGAAATATTTTTACTATTATCATTTAAGTTTTTTTTTCTTTTTTTAAAGTCCTCTATTATTCCTTTAAGTTTCATTTTTATAACCATTACTTTGCTAAAAAAAATTTTTTTAAAGCAAACTTAATATATATTTCTTATACTTTTGTGATTTTTTTTAATATTGTATTTTTGAGAGTCTAACCTCTACTCTAGATTTTTAATCTTTGCTTTATGGTATTTGTTATCAGTTTTGTACTTTTAAGAATCCAATCTTCAGTACCCATTTTTACTTAAGAGTGTGATTCCTGTCTTGATTACTCTCTCCTCCTTTTGACTCTCCTTTTTCTCCCCCAAGTCACCTCTATCTCCCCCTCCACTTTCTCTTCTTTACCCAAATTTGTGAATCTGTTTGTGTGTTCCAGGCTGTGGAGAACACTGAGGGAACAGAGTAATACCTAGATCTATCTCTCTCTTTTTGATTCCCCCTTTTCTCCTGCTCACTTCTATCTCCTTCCTCCCTCTTCTCTAGGTAACTCCATAAACCTCTCTGAGGGTTCCAGACTGTGGAGAGCACATAGGAAATTGTTTACTGGCTAGATGCTCTCGCCCCTTTTGATTCCTCCTCTTCTCCTCCTGGTCACCTCTGTCTCCCTATCCCTCTTCTCTACTCCATGTAACTCTGTGAACCTCTGGGTGTCCTTCACTGTGGAGAATTTTTTCACCATTAACCTAGATGTTTTATCATTGGTGCTGTATGGGTGGAGAAGTCTTGAGGCTACTGTAAGAATAAGACTGAAAACCAGAGGCAGGAAGCTTAAGACTTCCAAAACCTGAGAACCTCCCAAAACCTGAGAACACCAGAGAGCTCCTGACTCCAGGGAACCTTAATTGATAAGAGATCATCCAAAAGCCTCCATACGTACACCAAAACCAAGCACCACCCAAGATCCAACAAGTTCCAGAGCAAGACATACCATGCAAATTCTCCAACAACGCAGGAACATAGCCCTGAGCTTCAATATACAGACAGCCCAAAGTCACACCAAACCCATGGACATCTCAAAACTCACTACTGGATACTTCATTGCACTCCAGAGAGAAGAAATCCAACTCCACCCACCAGAACACCGCTGCAAACTTCCCTAAGCAGGAAGCTTTGACAAGCCATTCGTCCAACCCCACCCACAGGGAGAAACCTCCACAATAAAGAGGAACCATAAACTGCCAGAATACAGAAAGGCTACCCCAAACACAGCAATTTAAACAAGATGAAAAGGCAGAGAAATACTCAGCAGGTAAAGGAACATGATAAATGCCTACGAAACCAAACAAAAGAGAAAGAGACAGAGAGTCTACCTGAAAAAGGATTCAGAATAATGATAGTAAAAAGGATCCAAAATCTTGAAAACAAAATGGAGTTACAGATAAACAGCCTGGAGACAAAGATTGAGAAGATGCAAGAACTGTTTAACAAGGACCTAGAAGAAATAAAAAGGAGTCAATCAATAATGAATAATGCAATAAATGAGATCAAAAACACTCTGGAGGGAACCAACAGTAGAATAACTGAGGTAGAAGATAGGATAAGTGAGGCAGAAGATAGAATGGTAGAAATAAATGAGCAGAGAGGAAAAAAGAAAAAAAGAATTAAAAGAAATGAGGACAACCTAAGGGACCTCTGGGACAATGTGAAATGCCCCAACATTCAAATCACAGGAGTCCCAGAAGAAGAAAACAAAACGAAAGGCCAAGAGAAAATACTCAAGGAGATAATAGTTGAAAACTTCCCTAAAATGGGGAAGGAAATAGCCACCCAAGTCCAAGAAACCCAGAGAGTCCCAAACAGGATAAACCCAAGGCAAAACCCCAAGATACATATTAATCAAATTAACAAAACTCAAACACAAAGAACAAATATTAAAAGCAGCAAGGGAAAAACAACAAATAACACACAAAGAGGTTCCCATAAGGATAACAGCTGATCTCTCAATAGAAACTCTTCAGGCCAGAAGGGAATGGCAGAACATACGTAAAGTGATGAAAGTGAAAAACCTACAGCCCAGTTACTGTACCCAGCAAGGATCTCATTCAAATATGAAGGACAAATCAAAAGCTTTACAGACAAGCAAAAGCTGAGAGAATTCAGCACCACCAAACCAGCTCTCCAACAAATGCTAAAGGATCTTCTCTAGACAGGAAACATAGAAAGGGTGTATAAACTCAAAGCCCAAACAACAAAGTAAATGGCAATGGGATCATTCTTATCAATAATTACCTTAAATGTAAATGGGTCGAATGCCTCAACCAGAAGACAAAGATTGGCTGAATGAATACAAAAACAAGACCTCTAAATATGTTGTCTACAGGAGACCCACTTCAAAACAAAGGACACATACAGACTGAAAATGAAGGGCTGGAAAAAGATATTTTACACAAATGGAGACCAAAAAAAAGCAGGAGTAGCAATACTCATATCAGATAAAATGGCCTTTGAAATAAAAGTTGTGAAAACAGACAAAGAAGGACACTACATAATGATCAAAGGATCAATCCAAGAAGAAGATATAACAATTATAAATATATATGCACCCAACATAGGAGCACTGCAATATGTAAGGCAAATGCTAACAAGTATGAAAGTGGAATTAATAATAACACAATAATAGTGGGAGACTTTAATATCCCACTCACACCTATGGAGAGATCAACTAAACAGAAAATTAACAAGGAAACAAACTTTAAATGACACAATGGACTAGTTAAACCTAATTGATATCTACAGGATATTTCACCCCAAAACAATGAGTTTCACCTTTTTCTCAAGTGCATATGGAACCTTCTCCAGGATAGATCACATCCTGGGCCATAAATCTAGCCTTGGTAAATTTTAAAAAATTGAAATAATTCCAAGTATCTTTTCTGACCACAATGAAGTAAGATTAGATGTCAATTACAGGGGGAAAAAAAAAACTATTAATTCCAACATATGGAGGCTAAATGACATGCTTCTGAATAACCAACAAATCATAGAAGAAATCAAAAAAGAAATAAAAAATGCATAGAAACAAATGAAAATAAAAACACAACAACCCGAAACCTATGGGACACTGTAAAAGCAGTGCTAAGGGGAAGATTCATAGCAATACAGGCTTACCTCGAGAATCAAAACAGTCAAATAAATAACCTAACTCTACACCTAAAGCAACTAGAAAAGGAAAAATTGAAGAACCCCAGGGTTAGCAGAAGGAAAGAAATCTTAAAAATTAGGGCAGAAATAAATGTAAAAGAAACAAAAGAGACCATAGCAAAAATCAACAAAGCTAAAAGCTGGTTCTTTGGGAAGATAAAAGAAATTGACAAGTGGTTGACCAGTTTTCCCAGCACCACTTGTTAAAAAGATTGTCTTTAATCCACTGTATATTCTTGCCTCCTTTGTCGAAGATAAGCTGTCCATAGGTGTGTGGATTTATCTCTGGGCTTTCTATTTTGTTCCATTGATCTATATTTCTGTCTTTGTGCCAGTACCATACTGTCTTGATGACTGTGGCTTTGTAGTAAAGCCTGAAGTCAGGCAGGTTGATTCCTCCAGTTCCATTCTTCTTTCTCAAGATGGCTTTGGCTATTCGAGGTTTTTTGTGTTTCCATACAAATTGTGAAATTATTTGTTCTAGCTCTGTGAAAAA
>SJXQ01012067.1:0-20716 GCA_006408695.1 Aepyceros melampus | reverse complement strand
GGCAGCGTAACATGTGTGATATCATAAGTGAAACGAATTGCCAGTCCAGGTTTGATGCAGGATGCAGGATGCTTGGGACTGATGCACAGGGATAATCCAGAGAGGGGGTGTGGGGCGGGAGGGGGGAAGTGGGGGTCAGGATTGGGAGTTCATGTACACTCGCGGCTGATTCATGTCAATGTGTAGCAAAACGAATACAGTATTGTAAAGCAAAACAAACTAAAAAATAAAAATTAATTAAAGAAAAAAAAAGTAATTGACAAACCGTTAGCCAGACTCATCAAGAAACAAAGGGAGAAGAGTCAAATCAACAAAATTAGAAATGAAAATGGAGAAATCACAACAGATAACACTGAAATGCAAAGGATTATAAGAGACTACTGTCAGCAACTATATGCCAATAAAATGAAAAACTTGGAAGAAATGGACAAATTCTTAGAAAAGTATAACTTTCCAAAACTGAACCAGGAAGAAATAGAAAATTTTAACAGACCCATCACAAGCACAGAAATCAAAACTGTAATCAAAAACCTTCCAGCAAACAAAAGCCCTGGACCAGACGGCTTCTCAACTGAATTCTACCAAAAACTTAGAGAATAGCTAACATCTATCTTACTCAAACTATTCCAGAAAATTGCAGAGGGAGGTAAACTTCCAAACTCATTCTATGAGGCCACCATCACCCTAATACCAAAAATCAGACAAAGATGCCACAAAAAAAGAAAACTACATGCCAATATCACTGATGAATGTAGATGCAAAAATCCTTAACAAAATTCTAGCAAACAGAATACAAAAACATATTTAAAAGATCATACACCGTGACCAAGTGGGCTTTATCCCAGAGATGCAAGGATTCTTTAATATCTGCAAATCAATCAATGTTTTACACCACATTAACAAATTGAAAGATAAAAACCATATGATTATCTCAATAGACACAGAGTAAGCCTTTGACAAAATTCAACATCCATTTGTAATAAAAACTCTCCAGAAAGCAGGAATAGAAGGAACATATNGGACACGACTGAGCAACTGAACTGAACTATAGTTTGAGAATTGATGAACTCTGTCAGTTTGTTATACCTGTGGAGAAAGTGTCTTGTCCTTGGAGGAGCTTCTGCTTCTGTTTCTTCTCAGAATTCAGTGCAGAGTCACCTGTAGGCTACAGACTTAGAGAAAGTTACTGCAATCTTGAGGCAGCTCTCAAAAGTGAATAATTGTGACACTTTCACATTGATTACAATTTTGCTTTGGTTTTGGGCTTCCCAGGTGGCGCTAGTGGTAAAGAACCCGCCTGCCAATGCAGGAGATATAAGAGATGTGGATTTGATCCCTGGGTCAGGAAGATTTCCTGGAGGAGGGCATGGCAACCCACTTCAGTATTCTTGCCTGGAGAATCCCTTGAGCAGAGAAGCCTGGGGGGTTATAGTCCATAGGGTTGCAAAGAGCTGGAAATGACTGAAATGACTTGCACAGCACAGCCTATCTGGTTTTATTTATTTATTTTTTATTTATAATCTTTTTTTTTGTTTGTTTTGCTTTACAATACTGTATTCGTTTTGCTATACATTGACATGAATCAGCCACGAGTGTACATGAACTCCCAATCCTGACACCCACCTCCCCCCTCCTGCCCCACACCTTCTCTCTGGATTATCCCCGTGCATCAGTCCCAAGCATCCTGCATCCTGCNGTTTGTTTTGCTTTACAATACTGTATTCGTTTTGCTATACATTGACATGAATCAGCCACGAGTGTACATGAACTCCCAATCCTGACACCCACCTCCCCCCTCCTGCCCCACACCTTCTCTCTGGATTATCCCCGTGCATCAGTCCCAAGCATCCCGCATCCTGCAAACCAGAATTGAAAGAGACACGTGTACCCCAATGTTCATTGCGGCACTGTTTATAATAGCCAGGACATGGAAGCAACCTAGATGTCCATCAGCAGATGAATGGATAAGAAAGCTGTGGTACATATACACAATGGAGTATTACTCAGCTATTGAAAAGAATACATTTGAATCAGTTCTAATGAGGTGGATGACGCTGGAGCCGATTATACAGAGTGAAGTAAACCTATCTGGTTTTAACTACTGCCTTCTAAAGGTATGTTGAGAAGACACTGCTTGCCTAGAGGAAAATAGCAAAAACCATTTCAGAAAAAGGAAACAGGCTCCCCAAAGCAGATGAAAAGATCTTTGGATATTTAGCTAGTAAATATCTTTTGCTATATAAAGGAGTTTTTTAAAGATGAGGATGTAAAATTATTTCCCATGTGAAACTAAACTATAACACTTATGAAACTATTAGAGTGGATATTAATTTATTTATTTTGGCTGTGCTGGGTCTTTGCAGCTGCACGCTCGCTTTCTTTAGTTTCGGGAAGCAGGGGCTACTCTAGTTGCAGTTCTTGGGCTTCTTGTTGTGGTGGCTTCCCTTGTGGAGCACAGGCTCTAGGGTAGGCAGGCTTCAGTTGTTGCGGTTTTCGGGCTCTAGAGCACAGGCTCAATGGTTGGAGAGCTCAGGCTTAGCTTCTCTGTGGCATCTGGGATCTTTAGGACCAGGACTGAATGGGTGTCTCCTGCACTGGCAGGCAGAGTCTTTACCACTGAGCCATCAGGGAGGCCCTCTAGAGTGGATACTTTTAAAAATTAAGGTTGAATGACATATTAGCAATTGTGGCAATAAAAACTAGAGTGGATTTTCGCTGAGAAAAGATGGCGAAAGCAGAAGAATAAGAAAAAGAAGAGATGGGTAGGGGGCACAGAGAAGAGAGAGAAATATAGCACATATATTGTGACTTGTATTTGAGTTAAACTAATATCTCCATTCTGGCCTTTGTAATCACTCCAGGAAATTAGTGCCTTTGAGAAAAAAGGTGCTGGCTAGCCCTAACTATCCTGAGGGATTTAGTATAGTTCCTGTGCTTTCCAATTAGGTTACTTGAAACAAGATTTCTCCTTATTCCTATCCAGAAATATGTATATAGTTTTTTCTTTTGGCATCAATGAAATCTTCTCATTCTGGGCATTTTTGTCAGGTAGGTAATAGAATGCACTTTTAACTAAACAGTTGGTGTCTTTTTAATATTGAAGACTTAAATTCTGGCTAAAGTGATTTCATTGTACGTTTCCAAAGATAGATTTCAAATCACACACGCTCATATAGTCATGCGCCGGAACTTCAAAATCCACCTCTATTCCCTTTTTAACTTAAAATGTTCTCTTTGGCGTTTGCCTGCTCTAGAAGCCTACTTCCTAGACGTGCTCTTTCATCTCGAACTAAGATTCTTATTAAGAGACTGTGCCACAGACCCACCATTGGAAAACATCCCTCTTTAGGGCGTAACTTGGCACTTAGAAACTCCTGCAGAGCAACAGGATGTGACAATTTAGGGCAAGAAAACAATGGTATATATTGTACTACAATAGAGTCTGACAAGCTAGAAGCAATTTGAAGGGGCCAAATGTAATTTGCTAAGGCACTTGGTCTCTGAGAAGTCAGCACTGATTTTCCTGATACACTGGTAGTGTGTTTATTAATAAATAAAGCAAGAAATGAAGACGCTGAATCTTTCCTTTACTTTAAAATGTAGCAACTGGTTAGAGCTTTCAATTTTTTAACTTGTAGAAGAAGAATGGACCCAAGTTAGTCTGTGCTTACAGAATATGCATTTCAGTGGGTTAGCTTATGACCCGAATGTTAATTATCCAATGATTTTGAAAGCAAACCAGGATCTTCACTGAATGAAGGAAATGCAGGGGGAAAATGTCTTCCTAACGGTGAGAATATATGAAAAAAAAACACAGAGTTACAGTGATTGCTTATAGTCTCTCCATTTCCCATAATGCATATTCCGAACCTTTTCACTTATTTCAAGATCTCAGACTGTGTTCTCTGCTTTGCCCAACTCTATTTCCTCTACAAATTACCTTAAACATTTTGTTTCTAGCTCCCTCAGTTGTACATTCTTGAAATTTGTGTGAACTTTCCTCCTGCTCTTTCTTGACTCTGAAAACAAATGTTCTTCCCTCTCCCCCATTAATTGTATCTTCAATGCCATGTTGAGAGCATCTGTCAGGGCACTGGCACTTTAACTTTCTGTTTTCAGTCATCTTCCCTCAGACTTCTTCAAGCTGAAAGTGAAGGTCACTCAGTCATGTCTGACTCTTTCAGACCCCATGGACTATACAGTCCATGAAATTCTCCAGGCCAGAATACTGGAGTGGGTAGCCTTTCCCGTCTCCAGGGGATCTTCCCAACCCAGGGATTGAACCCAGGTCTCCTGTATTGCAGGTGGATTATTTACCAGCTGAGCCACAAGGGAAGCCCAAGAATACTGGAGTGGGTAGCATATCCCTTCTCTAGTGGATCTTCCTGACCCAGGAATGGAACTGGCATCTCCTTCATTGCAGGCGGATTATTTACCAACTGAGCTATGAGGGAACCCACTTTGTCTTTTTTCTCACTTGTTTCTTGAAGTTTTCAGCCTCCAGCACCTCATCATTCAAACATTCTTTCAGTTTGCCAACAAAGGTTCATCTACTCAAGGCTATGGTTTTTCCAGTGGTCATGTATGGATGTGCGAGTTGGACTGTGAAGAAAGCTGAGCACCAAAGAATTGATGCTTTCGAACTGGTGTTGGAGAAGACTCTTGCGAGTCCCTTGGACTGCAAGGAGATCCAACCAGTCCATTTTGAAGGAGATCAGCCCTGGGATTCTTTGGAAGGAATGATGCTGAAGCTGAAACTCTAGTACTTTGGCCACCTCATGCAAAGAGTTGACTCACTGGAGACATTCTTTACTCTTCTGCAAATAAAGTTTTACAGGGTACCATCCTATGTTTTTCACATACTTGTTAACTATTCTGTTTCATACATTTTCCTTTTCTAACCTTTCAAAAGCAGATGTTTCCCAAGGTTTAGTCCTTCATCATCATGAATCTCCTTACTTCTTCATATTGTCAATAATCTGGTACACTCAACTCTTACCTTAAGGTGCATCATGAGTAATAGTGTTATTGCCAACTTTATATCTTACTGAAGATTCTGCCTTATGCTGTCAGCTGCCTGTTGCAAATCTCTAAATAGAGCATGTTTCAAACAAAAATGCAATTTCTTCTCTATCTTCCCAAACTTTCTCATATTTTTGACACCCTCAGTTTCTGTATGCAATCATTTGCTAAGTTCTCAATAGTTTCTTTCTTTCTTTTTTAAAGTTTATTTACTTATTTATTTTTTTAAAATTTTACTTTACAATACTGTATTGGTTTTGCCATACATCAACATGAATCTGCCATGAGTGTACACGTGTTACCAATCCTGAACCGCCCTCCCACCTCCCTCCCTATAACATCTCTCTGGGTCATCCCAGTGCTCTAGCACCAAGTATCCTGTGTCCTGCATCAAACCTAGACTGGCAATAGTTTCACTGTCTCTCTCCCATCATCCTCTTCAACTCTTGGTGCATTTTTAATTAAAATTGGAACTATTTTACTAGTTTGCTAAATAATCTTTCTACCTTCTACCTATTTTTTTCTTCTACCTATTCTTTTCCTTCTAATTTAATTTTTTTCTCTAATCAAATTAGATCCCTAAACTATTGTTTCACATTAAAAGTTCTGATGGACCTTTGTTACACAATGAGTGTAATTGAAAACCCTTTAGCTTGGCATCAAAGTTGTCCTTTCTTGCTGGAGTGGGAGAGAATAATACTTCCTAAGTGTCCTTAGGAGATTAACTATCCACCATGAAATCAGGAAAACAAAATGAGTTGACTGAAAGTATTTGCTCTTTTCATTTATGTGCCATATTTGTCATAATTTTGCTTTGAAACACTTAATGAAACCTCTGGTTATAGTTTCATTTGCAACTGATGTCAGTTTGGTAGAAACTTTCACTGTTTATCAGTGTAGTTGGCAAGTTTTCTTATTATTTGCCCTCAACCACAGCTGTATTTTATTGCTATAATAACTATTTGAATTTCTTTTTAAGTATAAAAGCAGAATATCCTTTGCTCAAGTGGGATGGTTGTCTTCATGCAAAATGAAAACTATAGCTGAGATGATTTTTTTTTTCCAGGAGAATTAACAATGAGAAAGTCATAGATTACAATCAGCTAATTTTTCTGCTAGTTAGAATAAATTATTGTTTTGATAACTGCCAAATTGGCATTTAATAATATACTAATTCAAAATCTAGAAAATGTTTATAGACACATACAGCCTTTACTCCTTGTTTATTTAGAAAACAAATGCCTATGGAGGTTGGTTAGAAAAGACAACAATCACTGTTATTTCAACAGGTTTTGTACTCCCTTATCCACTAAATTTCCTAACCAGACAAACTAGAAATACAATCAGGCAAGGAAGCCTTTTCTAAACCAATTTCCATGAAGTAGGTAATTCACTAGGCTTTTTGGTCAATGGGTTGGAATATTTGCCTCGAGCCGTCACTCTTTGAAAATGTACTTGTCCCAGACAAGGTTACTGATGTCACAGCCAGGAGTTCACATCCTGGGAGAGGTTTACTGTTGAAGCAGAGGTGTATCTGATTCAGCCCCGAGGCAGAAAAACTGGACAAAGCAGTTTTTCCCCCTTCCCCTTTATAGAGTGTGTGATTTATGCAACAGCCCTGGCTTGGCAAATAGGGAAGTGTCAGCGCTAAATCAGCTTTACTCTAAGGGCACAGAGTGCCTGTGTTTCTCAACTCAGTGATACCCAAACCCAGGACCATTTTGCTTCAAGTGGGATACACACAGAGAGAAACATTCTCAAGGTTGGTGTACGTGCTCTTTATTTTTCTACTGCAAGAACCATTTTTCTTGTTCTGACAGAGGCGTAGAACTCATTCATGCTTCAGAACAGTAAACTCCATGGAAAAAAATATTCAAAGAACCACTTCTTTTAAAAGAGAGGATATTACACAATCAGTATTTGTGGAACAATCAACTATTGGGGGTGGCAAACTAGGCTTACCTTCCTGAGCACACGGCTGGCAGTCTATCTGTGGGATGGCCAGATTCCTATGGCACAAGGAAGTGAACTATTGAAGCAAGTAACTATATACTTCAAGCAATATTCCATGACTTCCTTCAGTTACAGTATTTTAAGCAGTAGTAGTATTGAGGACTTAGTCATTTAGATTAAATTTTCCTTTGGTGGATTAAGTAACAGTTAGATGATGTGCTTTTTTTTGGATGTGTGTGTGTGTCTATCATTGTTATTGTTATTATTATTTTGCAGTTCAACAGAGCTTGTTTTTGTGTAAACAGTTTCAGCGACTTGATCAGGGAGACCTGAATTGTCCAGATGCCTGTTGCTGAATGGAGCAGTGTGGATTTCTCGTTTCATAGTTGTGACTGTTAGAGACAGTCACAATTATAAATGGATAGGTCTTTCATAGCACAGGTTTGGGAAAAACCTCTGGGTTCCCCTCCACTTCTCAGTAATGAATGTTTCCCTATTGTTTTCCTTTCAGGTTGTGATGCTTTGCATCTCTTACCTTTACCCCTTTGTTTTATGTAAATTTTGTGTGGATAATGGAATGAAATGGTTTCCATGGAGCTGAACAAATAAAGGTCATAGCGTAAGGAACTCTTCCTCTCCTGAAGTACGCAGGTGAATTTGCATATAATTTTAATTATTCAGTTTTATAAGTAAGACTGAAACCATTAACATGTTGAGCTTCCAGTGAGGTAGATCTTCACTTTTGCTCATAAAATATACAGGTATAATAAAAAAGGACTTCCTAGGTGGTGCATTGTTAAAGAATCTGCCTGTTAATGAGAAGACACAGGAGATGTGGGTTTGATCCCTCAGTTGAGAAGGTTCCCTGGAGAAGGAAATGACAACCCACTCCAGTATTCTTGCCTGGGAAATCCCAAGGACAGAGGAGCCTGGTGGGCTATAGTCCATGGTGGCAGAGAGTTGGACACCACTGAGCACATACTCACACACAGGTATAATAAAAACTCAAATTACACAAAATCAGTAGAACCTAGTAGAGGGAAAATTCAATGGGAAATTCATATTTTCAAGTCTGTTTTTTAGTACCTACTAGCTGAGTGACTTTTTACTCAGGTTACCTTTTAGTGCCGCAGTTTGAAATCTTTAAGCCTCCGATACATCTAGACTACTCTCCTTCATTTATTTACACATTAATTCATTCACTTACTAAATACATAAGCTTTGGATCCACATAGACCTGAAGTTGAATTCTGGTTCCACTCCATACTAACTTTCATTTAGGAAGAAAGTTAGTGAACCTTGATGAATATTAATTTCTTCATGGGTGAAGATGGGATGATTATGCAGCCTTACAAGGTTGCTGTGACACAGAAAGATATGTGCATAAATTACTTGATCTGAGGCCTGGCGCATGATGGGTGCTATACCGGCTCTGGGCAGGTGACTTTCAGATGTCCAGCGTCAGGGAGCATGACCGACCAAGGACATCAATTTCTGCGATCTGAAATCTACCAAAGCACTGGCAACCAAGGCTTGTGTAGGCTGCTCCTAGCAGGTGACTGGGAAAAGTCATGAAAGTTCATTCCTGGAAGACAGGAGTCTCCTCAGGATGATCACTTTGGCTCAAGGACAAGGCTTGATGGCCTTGTCCTGGCTGAGGCTTCTGTACTCTGCAGGGCAGTCTAGGACTCTCCCTTGCTTCCTTCTCTTTCACTTATATTGTGGTCTGAATGCTCTCCCAGCCTTTCCTGGCTCCCTTCTCATATTCTCCACAGATGTTTCTCCTAATAAAATCTTTGCTTCTTGGTGTCTGCTTCTTGGAGAACTCACTGAATACAGAGTTCATTAATAATAGTTGTTTCAAAGATTATATTTATTACCTATTTGTGAACAGCACTTTCTGGATCTAGTGCATGAAAGTTGAATAAACATGTTATTTCAAAGAAATGGGAGCATGATACTGATGTGTGGTATCTAAGACCAAAAGATACAATATTCAAGACTTTTATCCCTTAGATTAAAAAGTGCTGTAAGAATTAATAATTGACAAAATAAAATTAAAGAGCACCTTTTAAAATAATATCATTTACAAGTGTGATGTTAGTGCATCTCTAGTCTTCTAATATAACTTTTCTCTAGCATAATTCTTCAGGCAAATGTTTGTGAAGGAAATTTGCAATGAGGGATTTACATCAGGGGTGTAATTTACTCTAACATATCCTATGCATTTTGATCAGTTCAGTCACTCAGTCTTGTCTGATTCTGCAACCCCATGGATGCAGCATGCCAGACTTCCCTGTCCATCACCAACTCCCAGAGGCTGCTCAAATTCATGTCCATCAAGTTGGTGATGCCATCCAACCATCTCATCCTCTGTCATCTCCTTCTCCTTCTGCCTTCAATCTTTCCCAGCATCAAGGTCTTTTCCAAGGAGTCTGTTCTTTGCATCAGGTGGCCAAAGAATTAGAGTTTCATCTTCAGCATTAGTTCTTCCAATGAATATTCAGGACTGATTTCTTTAGGATTGACTGGTTTGATTACCTTGCAGTCCAAGGGACTCTCAAGAGTCTTCTCCAACACCACAGCTCAAAAGCATCAATTCTTCAGTGCTCAGCTTTCTTTATGGTCTAGCTCTCACATCCATACACAACTACTGGAAAAACCATAGCTTTGACCAGACAGATCTTTGTTGGCAAAGTAATGTCTATGCTTTTTAATATGCTGTCTAGGTTGATTGTAGCTTTTCTTCCAAGGAGCAAGAATCTTAATTTCATGGCTGCAGTCATCATCTGCAGTTATTTTGGAGCCCAAGAAAATAAAGTCTGGATCACTACGGAAGATGGTGGAGGAATAGGATGGAGAACCACTTTCTCCTGCACAAATTCATCAAAAGAACATCTCAACGCTGGGTAAATTCTACAGGGCAGCTTCTGAATGCGAGCAGAGGACATAAGGCATCCAGAAAAGCAGAACATTGTCTTCAAAAACAGGTAGGAAAAACACAGAAGACGAAAAGAGAAACAAAGGAGGTGGGGAGGGAGCTCCGTCCCTGGAAGGGAGTCCTGTCCCGGGAAAAGAGTTTTAAAGGGAGAGAAGTTTCCAAATGCCGGCAAGCACTCTCACTGCCGAATCTGTGGCGAGTCTTGGAGGCACATGGCAGGGAGGAAAAATGAATGGTGATTGAGACCAGCAGGTTGCGAGCCCAGCAGTGATTCCCCTGGTGGAGAGGCAGAGCAGACACCTGCATCCACCACTAGCAAATGGGGGCTGGGCAAGGAGGCGTGGGAGACGCGGGCGGCGGCGCTTCTTAAGAATCCGGCCGGAACGCCCGCGCATATCTGGAGTGAACTAACTCTGGCTAGCACACCAGACTGTGGGACAGTTACCACGCGAAAAGCTCTAACATAGGACACCACCAGGACCATGCACAGAACAAAGGACGGAACAGAAATAGCCGGCTGCCCGCCAGCCCCCGCCGGCGACAGGCAGCCAGAGCCATAAGGGCTGGAACGTGGCAATTGCAGCCCCAGAGGGACTTTGCTGAACAAACTGCAAGCAGGCTTCTTTGCTAACTGAGACTTCCAGGGGTGCTGGACAGTTACAATTTCCCTGACAAGGAGTCCCGGGTTACACCCGGAAAACTGAGCAGCAGGAGAGGGCGATAAGCCGCGCGACTGCAGTCGCCGAACACCTGAGCTGCTTGGTCCTGGGAAGGGCACAAAGCACGGGCCCAATCGAGTCTGCGACTACCTGGGCACCAAGCCTGAGAGGCTGAGACCAGGGAGGTGCAGGCAGCCTAGGGCCGGCCTCAGACGGTCCCCGGCAGAGATTGTTGCTTCCTGACCTGCATACAGATTTCTCAAGAGGCAGGTCAGGTGGTCTGGTATTCCCATCTCTTTCAGAATTTTCCACAGTTTATTGTGATCCACACAGTCAAAGGCTTTGGCATAGTCAATAAAGCAGAAATAGATGTTTTTCTGGAATTTTCTTGCTTTTGCCATGTTCCAGCGGATGTTAGCAATTTGATCTCTGGATCCTCTGCTTTTTCTAAAACCAGCTTGAACATCAGGGAGTTCACGGTTCACATATTGCTGAAACCATTACACTAAATGAAAAAACATATACAAAAGGCCATGTATAATATGATTCAATTTGTATGAATTGTCTAGAATATACGAATCTATAGAGACAAAGCATATTCGTGATTTCTGAGGGTTTGAGGGAAGAGGAGATGCAAATGACAATTCACTTTGGAATGAGGAAACATTCAAAAATTAGATAAGGATAGTGATTCAACAATCAGGTGTATATACTAAAATCCACTCACGTGTATTATTTCAGTTCACCTCAATTCAGTCACTCAGTCATGTCCAACTCTTTGCAACCCAATGGGCTGCAGCACACCAGGCCTCCCTGTTTAATACAAACTCCCAGAGCCCACACAAACTCATGTCCATTGAATCAGTGATGCCATCCAACCGTCTCAACCTCTGTCATCCCCTTCTCCTCTTACCCTCAATGTTTTGTAGCATCAGGGTTTTTTCAAGTGAGTCAGCTCTTCACATCAGGTGGCCAAAGTACTGGAGTTTCAGCTTCAACATTAGTTCATCCAATGAACACCAAGGACTGATTTCCTTTAGGAGGGACTGGTTAGATCTCGTTGTAGTCCAAGGGACTCTCAAGAGTCTTCTCCAACACAACAGTTAAAAAGCATCAATTCTTCGTTATCCAACTCTCACATCCATACATGACTGCTGGAAAAACCATAACCTTGACTAGACGGATCTTTGTTGGCAAAGTAATGTCTCTGCTTTTTAATGTGCTGTCTAGGTTGGCCATAACTTTCCTTCCAAGGAGTAAGTGTCTTTTAATTTATGGCTGCAATTACCATCTGCAGTGATTTGGAGCCCCCCAAAATAAGGTCTTCCATTGTTTCCCCATTTATTTGCCATAAAGTGATGGGACCAGATGCAGTGATCTTAGTTTTCTGAATGTTGAGGTTTAAGCCAACTTTTTCACTCTCCTCTTTCACTTTCACCAAGAGGCTCTTTAGTTCCTCTTCACTTTCTGCCATAAGGGTGGTGTCATCTGCGTATCTGAGGTTACTGATATTTCTCCTGGCAATCTTGATTCCAGATTGTACTTCTTCCAGCCTAGCTTTTCTCATGATGTACTCTGCATAGAAGTTAAATAAGCAGGGTGACATATACAGCCTTCAGGCCAGTTCAATTCAGTTCAGTTGCTCAGTCATGTCTGACTCTTTGTGACCCCATGAATCGCAGTACACCAGGCCTCCCTGTCCATAACAACTCCCAGAGTTCACTCAGACGCACACTCATCGAGTCAGTGATGCCATCCGGCTATCTCATCCTCGGTCATCCCCTTCTTCTCCTGCCCCCAATCCCTCCCAGCATCAAAGTCTTTTCCAGTGAATCATCTCTTCACATGAGGTGGCCAAAGTACTCGAGTTTCAGCTTCAGCATCAGTCCTTCCAAAGAAATCCCAGGGTTGATCTCCTTCAGAATGGACTTGTTGGATCTCCTTGCAAGTAACAATGTGAGTGTACTGAACACTACTGAACCATGCACTTTAAAATGGTTCCATTCAGTTCAGTCGCTCAGTCGTGTCCGACTCTTTGCGACCCCATGAATCGCAGCACGCCAGGCCTCCCCGTCCATCACCAATTCCCAGAGTTCACTCAAACTCACGCCCATGGAGTCAGTGATGCCATCCAGCCATCTCATCCTTGGTCGTCCCCTTCTCCTCCTGCCCCCAATCCCTCCCAGCATCAGAGTCTCTTCCAATGAGTCAACTCTTCGCATGAGGTGGCCAAAGTACTGGAGCTTCAGTTTTAGCATCATTCCTTCCAAAGAACACCCAGGGCTGATCTCCTTTAGGATGGACTGGTTGGATCTCCTTTGCAGTCCAAGGGATGCTCAAGAGTCTTTTCCAACACCACAGTTCAAAAGCATCAATTTTTTGGCGCTCAGCTTTCTTCACAGTCCAACTCTCACATCCATACATGACCACAGGAAAAACCATAGCCTTGACTAGACAGACCTTAGTCGGCAAAGTAATGTCTCTGCTTTTGAATATGCTATCTAGGTTGGTCATAACTTTTCTTCCAAGGAGTAAGCGTCTTTTAATTTCATGGCTGCAGTCACCATCTGCAGTGATTTTGGAGCCCAAAAAAATAAAGTCTGACACTGTTTCCACTGTTTCCCACTCTATTTCCCACGAAGTGATGGGACCAGATGCCATGATCTTAGTTTTCTGAATATTGAGCTTTAAGCCAACTTTTTCACTCTCCTCTTTCAGTTTCATCAAGAGGCTTTTTAGTTCCTCTTCACTTTCTGCCATAAGGGTGATGTCATCTGCCTATCTGAGGTTATTGATATTTCTCCCGGCAATCTTGATTCCAGCTTGTGCTTCTTCCAGTCCAGCGTTTTTCATGAGGTACTCTGCATATAAGTTAAACATGGTTAAGATGATAAAATTTATGTTATGTGTGTTTTAATACAATATTTTTTTAAAAGGAAAAATATATTACAAATTCACTGCATATATAAGATGCGCCTTCAACAGTGCTTGGGGTTCCCAGGATCTTAGAATGACAGCTGCATATTCCAAGGACTTCAACTTGGTAAAAACAGGTCTAGACAGTGTGAATGAATTTCAGCACCCCAAATGCACCTGAACTGCTGCAGCAAAGTGTCTGTCCCTAAACTTCCAGATGACAGTGACCCCCAGAGGGCTGGCCAGGGGAGGTTGAGATGTGAACATCACCCCTGATGGCCTGTGGGGCTAAGGCATTCAGCACAGGTCTCTGCAGCTACAACCCCAAATGACAGGGTTGGAACAATGAATCACCAGCTCCATCTCAACCCTGTCTCTCATGGGGACAAGATGATGAAAATACTTGTAAAAAGCTAGAGGTTTCTGAAGTGGGACACCAAAGGCCAGGGAAACAATACCCTCTTCCAGGTCTAGATATTCTCCCTGGTGGCCCTGAGAGGTGGTGAGCTGCCCCTTGATGAGCTCCTTTCCTCTAAGCAAACAGCTCCAGTGGCTGCCAGGGGACTTCCAGGGAACCAGAGCCACTTTGGCTTCTAGAAACCATGGGAAATAACAGTGTTAGCAGGGCAGCCCTCATCACCAATGGCTGTTGTGTCTCTGGCTTTGTGAAGGTGATCAGATAAACCTGGGCAGCAGACCTAGAACAAGAGGCATAGTCAGTTTCCTCTTTTTACTTTGCTTCTTGGGTGGGGTCCCCAGGAGATAGACCTGGGTTTGACTCTCAGCCCTGGTACTTTGGTTATCTATTGCTGGGCAACAAATTACTGCAAAATGTAATGTCTTAAACAACCACTACATTTATTTTGCTCATAAATCTTCAACTTGGCCAGCATTCAGCAGGAATAGCTTGGGGTGGCCTAGATGCTGGAGACATCTGAAAGATCACTCACTTGAACAGTGGGCAGTGGATGTGGCTGGGACATCTGGAACCAAGGCCTCTTCTGAGGCAGCTGGACTGTATAGCCTACCAGGTTCCTCTGTCCATGGGATTCTCCAGGGAAGAATACTGGAGTGGATATTCCGTGCCCTCCTCCAGGGGATCTTCTCAACCCAGGGATTGAACCTGCATCTCTTTTGTCTCCTGCATTGGCAAGTGGGTTCTTTACCACTAGCGCCTCCAGGGAAGCCCCGGAATCCAGTAACAGGGGTCCTGAAAGAGAGTCAAGACGCAGCTGCACTGCCTTAAAAGCCACACACCATCCTCCCCACCACTGAAGCCAGCCCACATTCAATAGAAGGAGCTGGAATCCACCTCTGCATGGCAAGTGTGTCCCAGAATTTGCCACTGCTCTTGGAGAATTACTCCTTGCTGACTGCAGTCTAGTCTCTCTGTGTCTTAGTTTACCTGTTGTAAGGATTATATAATCAGTGTAGACGAATCTCCTAGCACAATGCTTTTCTATCAGTGGATGTCTATTATCAAATGTGCACGTGTGTGTGCATGCTAAGTCACTTCAGTTGTGTCTGTTTATGATCCCATGGACTGTAGCCCTCCAGGATCCTCTGTCCATGGGATTCTCCAGGCAAAAATATTGGAATGGGATGCCATGCCCTCTCCAGGGGATTTTCCTGACCCAGGGATTGAAACTGTGTCTCTTACATCTCCTGCACTGGCAGGCGGGTTCTTTGCCACTGGCACCAACTAGGAAGCCCATTATCGAACGTACAATTCCAAAAAGGAGTTAATTAAAGAATATTATCATTTTGCAAAATAGAGAGCTCTTAAGTACACTAAGCTAATGAGGGCAAAGGATAAAACTAGAAAATCATCTCTCAGCCCAGGTTAAGAAGTTTCCTGGACTTCTCTGAAGGCAGACAAAGACTTTTATTGTTTCTGTCGAGAGAACTGTTGCCAAATGGGATCCCAGAAGAGTCACAGGAGGATGGCTGTGCGCTGGAGAGAGAAGATCCTGACGCCAGAGCAGAGGGAGAGAGGGAGCCAGCTGGAAGATGTTGGGAAATGCAGATGGAGCTAATGAAAGTGCTCAGGAATCAACGTTTTGCAACCTAGCGTGTTTTGTGTCTGCACACCAGACAATGGCCCCAGTGCCCAGGAGAATTGGGGGAGGGCCAGAGAGTGAGATACAGCCCCGGATTTACAGACCAGGAATCTAGGACAGGAGCAGCATCTGGCCTGGGCACTTCAGCTGAGGTCCTGCCAGCTCTGTCAGCCCACTCTGGTCTCACAATACCCATCCTTCCTTCTTATGGGCCAGTGGGACAACTTTTCTGAGGATCACCCAGAAAAAGCATGCTTCCCACCTGTCTAGGGCTTCCCAGGTTCTGCAGTTATAAAGAATCTGCCTGCTAATGCAGGAAATTCAGGAGTTGTGGGTTTTGTCTCTCTGTAGGGAAGATCCCCTGGAATAGGAAATGGCAACCCACTCCAGTATGTTTGCTTGGAAAATTCCACGGACAGAGAAGCCTGGTGGGCTACCATCCATGGGGTGGCAAAATCAGACATGACTGAGCATGCATGCCACGGTTGTCCCATCTGCTAGGATCTGCAAAACTACAGCAAGGCCCTAGACTCAGGAAAACACCTAGAAATGGTTCAGAACGACGTCCCAAACACACAGATGGGGAATTTCTGCCCCATGCTCCAGGGTCCCACCTTTGGCGGAGGTGCAGCCTTGCCACCCCGAGTGCCAAGGAGGACCCGGGAGGTCAGGATTGTCTGGTGGGGGCACCACCCAGTGTCTCATCCCCCATGTCTCGGTGTCCCTTGAAGGCACCTCTGCTCTTGTCAACCACCACCCAGTCACTGGCTGAAGGCCAGTCTTGAAGGGGAGTCAGCCACCTGCACCGACATGAAGCGAGCTGGGCCAAAGAGTGACAAAGTCCTTTCTACTTGGCTCTGTGAAACATCTCACGTGTCCCCAGGAGCCCTCCCCAACAGTGTTTCCCTGGGCTAAGTCTCCTGTCCTTTGAGGCCTTGTGAATCCAGTCTCCAGGCCACCTCTCAGCCTGTGAGTGTTCTCTCTGGGAGGAGCAATAATAATTGAATATCTCCCTTTGGGGATGAGTTTAAACCATCTGATTGGCTAGTGGGGAAGAGTGAATTTGTACAGAGGGTCTTTACCCTGTCCCATCCCAGACTTTCTTTTTATTGTGATCTCACAACCCACTCATCCAGAGGGAGCCCACATCCAGCCCCCAGACCTAGGCAGACTTCCAGGCCTGCCTCCATCAGTAGAGTTCAGTAGACATCACGGTGTGTGTTTCTGAAGCTCTCTCCTGGCTCACTCTCAGACCCTTGTCTGTGAAACCAGTTGCCTTGCTGTGAGGATGCCCAGGACACACAGAGGGACATGGGAGGGATTCCTGGGCCATGACGATGGTGAAGTGCCTGGCTCGACCAATAGTGTTATCCTTGGGCGTAAAGGAGCTAAAGCCCCCGGCTGCTACTGCAGGCCCAGGGAAAGCTCCATTCCCCAAGGAAACGGGGGCCAAAGGAGAAGAGGTTTCCTGACCCAGAAACTCCAGGGAAAGGTGTGCAGAGGGGCCTCCTCCCGCCTGGCCCCTGTGCTAGGCAGCTTGTGAAATGGCTCCCAGTGATTTCTACATTCCAGGATTCCTACCCCCTCCTGTGTGTGTGTTGCGTGTGTGTGCATCTGTGTGCATGTATGCCTGTGTATTGTGTGCAAGCATGTGGGGGTGGGGCTTTGAGTGAGTATTTACATGTAAGCACATGCGTGTATGTGTGTGTGTGCAAGCATATATTGTAGGGGTTTTTAACATGTATTTATGTATTTATTTGGCTATGTTGGGTCTTACTTGTGGCACATGGGATCTTTTGTTGTGACACACAGATTCTCTGCCCATGGCACACAGGCTCAGTCCTCTCAGCTCAGGCTTAGTTGCTCTACAACATGTGGGATCTTAGTTCCTCAACCAGGGGTCGAATCTGTATATGCTGCATTGCCAGGTGGATTCCTAACCACTGCACCGCCAGGGAAGCCCCTGACTTGCGTTTTGAATATGTGTGGGTGCATGAACCTGGAGGAGGAAATGATAACCCACTCCAGCAGTGGTGCTTGGGAAACCCCATGGACAGAGGAGCCTGGCTGGCTATAGTCAGTGGGGTTGCAAAGAGCTGGATATGACTGAAGTGACTGAGCACACACAGGTGTGTGCACATATGTGTGTGTGTGTGTGAGTATGCAAGTGTGTGGGGAGCTGAGTATGTAAGTGTATGTGTGTGTGCATGTGTATTTTTAAATATGTGTGTGTGTGTATTGTGTGAGTATATGTGTGTTTGCACATATGTGTTTATATGTGGTATGTGCATTGCTGTGTGTGTTTGTGAGTGTGTGTGTGTGTGTGTGCACGCGCAAGCTACTACTTCTGATGAATGGAATATGACAAGTATGACAAGACACCATTTCCAAGTTTAACCTACCAAGGCTTTTGACTTCAGCCTTGCTCTCACCCCCTCTGGCCCTCCCAGTTTACTGCTTTGGTGAAACAAACTATCACAGAAGAGGGACCCACATGGAAAGGAACTGAGGCCACAGCCTGTGAAGAACCAGATCCTACCAACAACCATGTGAATGAACTTGGAGGAAGGTCCTTCCCCAATTAAGCCTTGGGATGACCAGAGCCCCAGAAATACCTGCATGCTGCCTGTGAGACCTTGAAGCAAGGTCGCAAGTAAGCTGTGCCTAGATTCCTGACCAGTAGACACTGAGGTAAAAAATGCTTCTGTTTTAGGACACAAAGGTTAGGTTAATGTGTTATACGGCAATAGATAATCAAGACAGATTTTAGTACCAGTATTGTGCTGCTACAACAAACACCTACAAATGTAGAAGTGGGTTCAGAACTGGGCAGTGGGTGAAAGCTGGATGGATTTTCAGAAGAATGGTGAAGAAAGCCTAAACTGCCTTGAATAGACTGTTAGCACAGATGTGGGCTGCACTATAGCAAACACACTAGAGAAAATTGAGGAAGAGGGGATCCTTGTCACACAGCAACAGAAGCTTATCTCCAGTTATGTAGAAGGTGGAACTTGCACCAAATGAACTGTGTGGTCTAGCTCAGGAGATTTCCAAGCAAAATGTTGAATGTATTTCCTAGTTTCTTCTTGCTTTATGAAAGGAAAGAGATAAATTGGGAGAAAAATTATTAAACAGAAAGGAACTTGATGATTTTGAAAATTTTCAGCTTCTTCCAGTTATAAAAGATGCTAAAATTAAGAAAAGCTTTCTAAGGAACCTTCAAAAATGATCCAGAAATAAAGCCAATAGTGAGACTGTGCAAACTTTTTTAAGACTTCAGAATGATCAAAGCATCAGGGTACTATTGAGATGCACAGAGGACCTTTTCAAGAGGCTAAGTGTGTACCAGACATTTCCTCTCAGCTGAACAACAGTGCCTCTGGAAAATTGAAGGAATTCTCCCTCATCTGTTTCAGCAGAGGCCCAAGGCAGAGAAGGGCTTATCTCAAAGAGGTTTGTGGTGGTGGCAATTGTCTAATGGAGATTGTCCCACTGAGATTCACAGAAGACCCAAAAAGTGTTTGAGAAAAGCAAATACACTTTCAGCTTAAACTGAAAGAGACAGAGACAGAACACAAAAAAAGAGGCTTTGGGGGTCCCCCCCCAGTTATACTAGCACAAAGCAGGCAGAGAGATGCTCAGAGCAAACACCTTTAATCTTTGACCAAACAATAAGAATGACTAAGAAGACGGAAGCAAAAGCTAGAGAGTGCTGCTAAGAGCATAGAGAATTTCCCCCAGGCCTTGAGACCCAATCAAGGAACTTCTAACATTTGTCCAAATGGATTTCAGAATGGCTATCGACCAGTGCGATTCATGGGGTGGCAAAGAGTCGGACATGAATGAGCAACTGAACTGAACTGAGCTGAATGCTGCCCCTGCTTTTGGAACAGAAATGTCTTTTACTCAAGACTGTCCTTCCAATATGTGCAGTGTGTGTCAGGACAGGTGACTTGTCTATTTAGTTTGTGGTTCTGCCAATTCAGAAAAGCTAGACTTAAACAACCACACCTAAGGAACCTCACACAGCCTGAACCTTACTCAGATGATGAGATTCTTGACTTTGAGCTATGTGAGGAGGTTTTTAAGGACCTTGGAGGAAGAATTTGAATCATTGTGGGCCAGCGGGCAGACCGGTGTAGGCAGCTTCTGAAATCGTTCTTGGTGGTCACCATATCCTGATATTCACACTTTTGCATAGTTGTCTCCCAATGCATGGGGACTGGACCAGCTGAGCTGCTTCTGATGAACAGAATACAGGATACCACTTCCAAAACTGGACCACAGAAAACTGTGACTTCCATCTTGCTTGAACTTGCTCCCCTCGGTTTCCTCTGTTTAATGAAGCAAATGCTCTGTTGTGTTAGAGAAGTCTGCATAGCAGGAAACCAAGCCTCTAATTGACAGATTAAAATGTATTGAATCCTACCTGTGAGGACCAAGATTCTCCTTGCTTCAAGCCTTACAATGACTACAGTTCTGCCACCATCTTAAGTGTCTCTGACGCGGGGGCTCAGCTACCTCTCCCCCACCATCATTTGTTCCAGATCCTTGACCTGCAGAAATCACACAGTAGTAAATGTCACTGCTACAAGTCGCTGCACTTGGGGTAGTTAGTTAAGCAGTAATAGGTGATTCAGAGAAGGCAATGGCACCCCACTCCAGACTCTTGCCTGGAAAATCCCATGGACGGGGTGGGGCCTAGAAGGAAGGCTGCAGTCCATGGGGCCGCTAAGAGTTGGACACGACTGAGCGACTTCACTTTCACTTTTCACTTTGGTGCATTGGAAAAGGAAATGGCAACCCACTCCAGTGTTCTTGCCTGGAGAATCCCAGGGACGGGGGAGCCTGGTGGGCTGCCGTGTCTATGGGGTCGCACAGAGTCGGACATGACTGAAGCGACTTAGTAGCAATAGGTGATTATGATATCTTCCTTGTAAGGGAACAGGGAAATATTTGGTGTGAGGAAAGACCATGGACCATTGTCATCTGTGACCCTCAGGAATCAGCATCTCTAGGAAGGCTTTTTTTTTTAATTACTAAGATAAATTCAGTATATAACATTGTGTAAGTTTAAGGTGCAGAGCATGTTAATCTGATGCATTTATTTATTGAAATGTGATTGCTGTAGTATTAATTACCATCTCTACCACATTACATTGCTT
>SJXQ01012066.1:0-47000 GCA_006408695.1 Aepyceros melampus | reverse complement strand
AACCAGGTAAGTAGGAATAAATATGTATGTTAGACTGTACTAAATTTCCTACTAGACACACATGCCAGAGAGGGGAAGAAAAATAACCAAAACGCTCAGAGTATTGGGCTTCTCAGGGAACTCAGTGGTAAAGAATCCACCTGCCATTGCAGGAGATGTGGGTTCATTCTCTGAGTTGGAAAGATACCCTGGAGAAGAAAATTGCAAGCTACTACAGTATTCATACGTGGGAAATCCCATGGACAGAGGAGCCTGGCAGGTTACAGTTCATGGGGTCTCAAAAGAGTCAAACATGACTTAGCAACTACACAACAAATCTCAGAGTATTGCTTTATTAGGGAAAGTTTTAGATGCCCAGTGGTTTTTAGAACGTTTTAGCAACTCTCTCTAAAGGTAATGGATGGGACACTTTTCCACTTTCAGATATGGATGAAGCACCACACTCTTCAGTGTGAGATCTACCTTCCAAATCAGCCACCAAGATGGTACAATAAAGAAACGTGGGTGCTTTAGGGCCCTGTGGGGTAAGCCTTAACTGATGAAAAATGTGGGCAAAGGAGCTGGGCAGATAAATTCTTCCTCCTTTCTCTAATGTAAACTCTCAGAGACATGATTTCTCTTTGCAGTGCTGCCAGAGAAATATATGCTAGATAAAAAAGCCAGCTGAGAATCCTGCCAGTCTTTTTGATCCAGAGCTCATGATAAAGCAGTGGCCAGTGCTAGAATGTATCATACTGCAATGCATTACATCTTCCCTGACCTCAGTTTTTCCTTTTCACTAAAACCCACAGTTCTAAACCAGCATCTTCTGAGTAAATTGTTGGCACCTTCATTTCTGTCTCAGTTTTTTTTTTTCTTTTTAGAGGACCCAGCTGTACACTCAGATCATGCAAGGTTTATTCCAAAAAAAATACGGATGGTTAGACATCAGTATATTTAGTGAACTTTGAGGAGGAAATTTTCATAAAGAGGTTAAGAAGAGAAGCTGGATGGTAAAGGGATTAGAGTCAGTTACTCCAGAAGAATAGCATGAAAAAGAAGGAAAGAATTAGGGAAAAACCTACAGCATCAAATGTGCATTGGAAGTAACAACAGTAGCATCTATTTATAGGCAGTTACTTTAGGTCAACCATTCTTTGAGCATATTTCACTAAATCCTAAATAACATTGAAATAGATTTTACTACTTATATTTAATGAATGAGACAATTATTTCTAAAACTGTTTATTTATTTGTCTTAAATCTCTCAGCTAGTGGGAATCAGGGCCAAGAAGTGAACTTGGGCATGTACCTTTCCATAGCTTATAAAACTGATAAGCAATATGATTAAACTTTAATAGATATAAAATTCACAATAACAGTTAATATGGCTAATCATGGTTTCCTGCCTATGGAGGTATTCTTGAAAAATTATTCCCTCTCTCTTTCCTCCATTTAGCACATGATAAAACTGAAAGCAAATAACTAGGTTTTTTCCATCCATGGGTCCTAAGCTAAGGCTATAATCATCACTACTAATGAGCCCCAGATTCCAGTTAGTGGTAGGGGAACTGAGAATGAACCTCAGAAATTCTCAGACCTACAGATTATTTTTAAAAATGGGCCTAAGGATCAAAAGAGGAAGATTAATAGACCAAATTTGAGTCTCCCTAAGTATATTCTTTTAACCCTTAGTCAGTGAATTTTCACATGCACATAAACACACTCACAAGCAATACCTACTACAGTTCCATGGATATAATTAATTTTTAGTGATTGTGTAACATTATGTGTTGTAGAAAATTGTTTTACATATGTAGTAGTCTAGAAATGGTCATAAATTCTCTGCAGATGCTCCCATTAAGAACAGGACCTTCAATCATGGCAGGCCTTAAAACTTGCTTTGGCCAATAAAATGAAGTGGAAATTAATTTATGCAATATCTGAGCCTTTAGCACAAGGTCTTTAGCTTCCCTCTCACCCTCTTGGACACCCCCTGATACTTTGTAAAGAAGTTGAGCTATGTCCTTGAGAATGAGAGACCACATGGAGATGGGTCCAGCTGCTTAATCAGCACCAACCATCAGAGGAGTGAGACCATCTTAGACTGAGACCATCTTAGACCATCAAACCCCAGTTACCACATTGGTAACCATAGACAAGACCAGCAGAATTGCCCAGACGACTCATAGGATTGTAAGCAAATACAAAACAAATTTGTTGTTTTGTGTCACTAAATTTTGGGCAAGTTCATTACACAGCAATACGTAACTAATGCAACTTAATATTAAACATCATTTTGCAGACTGACTTCACCTTCAAATACTTGTTTCATTAAATATCTAATTAATATCTCCAGGTACATACATTCACAAATGGGGAGGTAGAAGCTTTCATACACTGTCACACAGCTCATTAGAATCTTAAGGGATATTGTTTAGGAAAATGAAAGAGAGTTCACTCCTTTTTTTTAATTAATTTTTATTTTTTAGTTTGTTTTGCTTTACAGTACTATATTCGTTTTGCTATACATCGACATGAATCAGCCACGAGTGTACATGAACTCCCAATCCCGACCCCCACCTCCCACCTCCTGCCCCACACCATCTCTCTGGACTATCCCTGTGCATCAGTCCCAAGCATCCTGCATCCCTCATCGAACCTAGACTGGCGATTCGTTTCATTTATGATATCATACATGTTACATTGTCACTCTCCCAAATCATCCCACCCTCTCCCTCTCCCACAGAGTCCAAAAGGCTGTTCTATACATCTGTGTCTCTTTTGCTGNATCAGTCCCAAGCATCCTGCATCCTGCATCGAACCTAGACCGGCAATTCGTTTCACTTATGATATCATACATGTTACACTGCCACTCTGCCAAATCATCCCACCCTCTCCCTCTCCCACAGAGTCCAAAAGGCTGTTCTATACATCTGTGTCTCTTTTGCTGTCTTGCGTACAGGTTTATCATTATCATCTTTCTAAATTCCATATATATGTGTAAGTATACTGTATTGGTGTTTTTCTTTCTGGGTTACTTCACTCTGTATAATCGGCTCCAGCTTCATCCACCTCATTAGAACTGATCAGGGAAACTTTACTATGAGTTTTTCTTCAGGATTCCAGCCACAGAAAGTAGTTAGTGGGGAATATTCAATAATATTCAAATCCCATCCCTTTTGGGCCACTATGTTCCAAAAGGTAAATAAGCACTGGCATACACTTTCATCACTGTATGTGGCAAACATCTGTCCTGACTCACATTTGAATACCAACTGGCACCCTCTCGGTGCAGTGACTTTTCTGGAAAAAAATTTCTCCAGGTATTAAAAAGATTGTCTGTACTTTTCCCTACAAGTTTCAGTTTTTTTCTATGCATTTAGAAATCAGGAACAATTTGTTGGATATAAAAGAAAAGCACTGCATTGAAGAAGGCATGTTATAAAAACACAAAAGATTAACTGAATAAAAATTCAAAGTTTGGTGTAGAAGTTTGGAAACAATGTGAGCACTTTGCTGAAAGTCAAACATTAGATTAGTGGGAGACCAGGACGGACTGACATTGTTGTGGGCAGCATTTCTTAAATAATCCTTGAGAGGGACTGCTAATCAAAGAGAGCCAGAAGTACCCAATCCTACCTTGGAAACACTCTCCTCTCTCTCAAGGCAACGTCCTTCATAAGAGAATATCATTCTGTCATCTGGGGTACAAAGCATTCCAGGAAATACTAGTACATGAAGGGGGAAAAGTACAAAGAGAAGATACTGCTGAACTGCACATCCGAGGAAGTCTGTCATGAACTGGTTGAGGCAACAGGTTTGGGGAAATCTTCACAACATTTATGGAGATGTGCTAAATGAGTATATTAAGCATTTAGAACAGGGCCTGGGCTCTCCCAGTGGCTCAGTGGTAAAGATTCACCTGCAATGCAGGAGCCACAGGAGACTCAGGTTCGATCCCTGGGTTGGGCAGATCCCTTGAAGGAGGAAATGGCAACTCACTACAGTATCCTTGCCTGGAGAATCCCATGGACAGAGGAGCCTAGTGGCCTACAGTCCAAAGGGTCGCCAAGAGTTGGACACGACTGAAGAGACTTAGCACGCACAGAACAGGGCCTAGTGTATATCATGTGGAATATAAAATCTCTCAGCGTTGGACTTATATTCCCAAATTCCCCCAAAGCAGCAACTGAGTGAAGCTCTTGAACTGCCGCCCTTTAGATGAGGCGTGTGCTCTCTGTTGGCCACAGTCCTTACCACTCCCTGTTGTCCCCCAGATACTGCAGCCAAGCACCAGCTGCTTTTGAACACTGCATGGCAGTGCTGTTGCTAAAGCAGAATAAAAGGAAAGGGATGAAGTTTTACCCATCTCTGTACCATCTGCTGACCTCCTGAGAGGGCGTTCAGACTCTCTGGCTCACTCATTTCTGGTACCCATCTGAGTTTCTTGCCCTGCTGCTGCTAAGTCGCTTCAGTCGTGTCTGACTCTGTGTGACCCCATAGACGGCAGCCCACCAGGCTCCCTCATCCCTGGGATTCTCCCGGCAAGAACACTGGAGTGGGTTGCCATTTTCTTCTCCAATGCATCAAAGTGAAAAGGGAAAGTGAAGTTGCTCAGTAGTGTCTGACTCTTCGCGACCCCATGGACTGTAGCCCACCAGGCTCCTCCATCCATGGGATTTTCCAGGCAAGAGTACTGGAGTGGGTGCCATTGCCTTCTCTGGTTTCTTGCCCTAGCTAATGCTATTATGTGCATAAAGCTGCTACCTCTGCCAGGAACACGCTCTGCTCCTTGGCCCCCTTTTCCCTTCGGCCCAATTAGAATTCGCTTTTCAAGGCTTTTGCAGTCTTTTTACCCAGTCAGTTGGAATCTTCTGCGTTATTGCTGGCTTCTCTGGTGGCTTAGGTGGTAAAGAATCTGCCTGCAGTGCGAGAGACTGAGTTCGATCCCTGGGTTGTGAAGATTCCTTGGAGAAGGAAATGGCAACCCACTCCAGTATTCTTGCCTGGAAGATCTCATGGACAGAGGAACCTGGTGGGCTATAGTACATAAGGTTGAAAAGAGTTGGACACAACCGAACAGCTAACATTTTCACTAAAATTTTAGAACTAGTGTCTGGACTCCATTTTAGGCCATAGCTGAATCATCTAATTTTTCCTTTCACAATTTTAAGGTCTTGTTTTGCTCACAACATCCAGTTTTATGTTCTCAAGCCTCTTTCTGTTGAAGCCCTAATCACCCCCATCCTACACACATAGGCACGCCTCACGATGGACCTACAGTGTAAGTGTGTATGTATGTGACTGTGTGTGTTTCTGTGTGGCAAGCGGGTAACTGCTGGCATCGAGGCCAGGAGGAAGAGGGGAGGTAAAAAGGGCAGAGGAGGCATTCCTATGCTTCCTTATTTGGATCACCCATTCCCACGAGACCTAGAAAGAAATGAAGTGATAAAGGAGACCAGAAGAGATGAAGAAAACAGAGTTGCTTCATTTTCTTCTGGAACTCCCCTTCCAGGCTTCCACTCTGCAACCCAGTGGGGATGTCAGTTCTATATGACAAGGCGGGATCAAGAGTGAGGAGGAAGAGGGGGCAAGAGACAGGGAAAGAAACATCCCTACTTTTACTCCTCACAATTTCATAACCCGCTCTCCATCGTCCCCCACAGCAGAGATAAAGTCTGCAGCTGCTGAAAGAACAGGAAAGAGACAAGATATTGGATAATAAAGGGCAGTCAGAGCTCAAGTCACCCTTCCCCACCATCTCAAAAGTCTTTCAACCCCATTCATTCCTGTGTCCACTTCTCAGTCCCAACTGTCTCCATGGCAACATGAAGACCTCATCCCATAATTCTCTCTGCTCCTTCTCCTCCATCCCTAGGTCTACTCTAAGGAGCCACACTAGGGGCTGGAAGAGCAGCTCCTTGAAGACAGGACTCTCACCGTGTCCAACCTGGAGAGAATGCGCTGACTTGTTCTGCCCACAGGAATCAAGCCCAGTGCATGGAACTGGGTTTATGAAATCCCTGAATTCAAGAATAGTTTTCCTTACAGGGGCATTGTTATAAATATATTCAGCAAAACTCCTGAACTAGGAAAAATACAGCAAGTGTCTGCTAGTTTATTTCTTTCAATGTCAGAGTTTCTGGATTCAAATTACATACTCAGTTGTATATTATTTATTATGTACTTGTTTCTTGAGATAGGGCTTCGTAGGTGGCACTAGTGGGGAAAAAAAAACTGCCTGCCAATGCAGGAGACATAAGAGACCCAGGTTCGATCCCTGGGTTGGGAAGATCCCCTGGAGAAGGGAATGGCAACCTACTCTAGTATTCTTGCCTGGAGAATTCATAGACAGAGGAGTCTGGTGGGCTATAGTCCATGGGGTCGGGAAGAGTAAGATACAACTGAATGACTAATGCTTTCACTCTTTCATTTCTTGAGATAAAGTGATAAAGTTTGAATCTGTTTAATAAAATCAACTTAAAAAGTGATTTGAATCTAGTATGAAAAATATCTTTAAAAACAAGTATCTTGAAAAGAACTGGGGACAATCAATTCTATTATAATATGAAGGCTTTTCTTCTCTAGTCCTTAATGAAGTAGAGATAAGAACTAAGGCCTTTTCCAACAGAGCCAAAGATCTCTATAATATTTTATAAGTCACGGATGGACATATTTCGGAAATGAGAAGATATCTGGGTTTAGTGCAAAGATCAAGCCTGAAAATACATCTAAAGCTGGAAATAGGTTTTCCAAAGAGACGTCTGAAAATATACATTGATAAGCGTCCCAAAAGCATGCAGAGCTTTGACTTGCCATTCTTTATCCTGCCTTATTTTATCTATTTTCTAGGCTCCTGACTTATTACATTAAAAGACAGGCTGTTTCAGATGACCTTGCAGGTACAGAATAAAAAGAGCAATTGACAAAGAAGGGGAAAAAAAATTGCACAGTGAAGAGATGTTGCTACTTATGAAAGGAACATTGACTGTCTGGTACAGGACAGAACAAGCCTGTCTTCTGGTCCCGGCTCTGTGAGCCTCCCCTTCTATAACAGTAACACTAACAGCGGCTGACATCTTATGCCAGGCATGTTCTATGTACCTTTCATATGACAACAGCCTTATGAGGGAAATACAGTTATTATCCCCATTTTACAGACGTGGAAACTGACATTTAGAGAGGTTAATTATTTGCTCGAGGTCACAGAGCGGATGGGGGAGGGGCAGGGAGGCAGACCCATAGCAACAAATAGTCTGGCTCCACGGTACAAGCTCTTATCCTCTCAAACTTTACTCTGTTCCGCACCCTTTCACTCACTTCATCACCTTCCTTCTCTCCTGCAAATGCTCGCGTTTCTCCCACAGCGGCATTATGAGTTAAGAAGTCACTGATGTCTGGGTCTGGTGAAAACCAAGCCGCATCTCAGCCTTCTCAGACCTTCCCTGCAAATAAAGATAACAGGGATTGACAGCGAGATGGGCGTAGGGCCCACAGCTTAGATCTCAAGCAGCTTTCCATTCCCGCAATCCCCCACCCACCTCCCATCTTCTATCAGCACTAGTCACATGCCCAGCTTGAAAGGTTATCATCTTCCTGGAACTTTCCATCATCCCTCAATCCTAACACAATGGCTACAAACAAGGCAGCCTCTTGTCATTTACAGTTTGGACAGGAAGAAAAAAAACACTTCTAAGCATAATACAGTAGTGAATTACTTAGGAGTTCCAGATGGAATATTATTAGCTCCTTCTGAATGTCTGTTCTGTAACAACAATGTGCTAAGTATATATCAATATGAATAACTGATTAACCTTTCCCTTGCGGTAAATTCCCCTTCTGTGAAACTCTTTACTTCCATTTCCTAATAGATCAACTACTTCAGATTGAGTATCTAAGAACTGCGCTTCCCTGGTGGCTCAGTGGTGAAGAAATCTGCTTGCCAATGCAGAAGACCTGGGTTTAAACCCTGGGTGGGGAAGATCCTCTGGAGAAGTAAATGGCGCCCACTCCAGTGTGCTTGCCTCGGAAATCCCATGGTCAGAGGAACCTGGTGGGCTACAGTCCATGGGATCACAAGAGTCAGACATGACTTAGTGACTAACAACAACAGCAAATCTGAGAATCAGTAGAGACATTCAGAATTGGGCTTCTTTGTAGAGAGATGGGACCTCTGAATCGTAAAATTGAGAACACCTTGAATACTTGTTAGAAAGCCAGATGCAGAAGAAATGTGTGTGTGCTAAGTCACTTCAGTTGTGTCTTGACTTTTTGTGATCCCATGGACTGTGTAGCCCACCAGGCTCCCCTGTCCATGGGATTCTCCAGGCAGGAATACTGGAATGGGTTGCCATTCCCTTCTCCAGGGGATCTTCCCGACCCAGGGATCGAACCCATATCTCTTACATCTCCTGCACTGGCAGGCAGATTCTTTACCAACTGTGCCACCTGGGAATCCCACAGAAGAAATATTACTACTTATTACACATATTAAGTGTCATGAAATTAATTCAACTGATGAGTACCTCATTGAAACTCTGACAGAACTACCAGAAAGTCTTTAGCAAGAAATATTAAGGTAACCATAGCAATGAAGTAATTGCACAATACTCTTTATTACTAATTTAAGAAATGCCAAAGAAGACACTTTATTTTGTGTATGCCTATTTTATTTCAGTGACTATCTTTCCCTAGTTGGACTAATGATTTCAACTCCTCCAATTCTATGGGAGTCTTAAATACGACAACTGTAAATTCTCTAATAATGGAGGTTTTTAGAAATATAACTTTAAATAGTTTATAATTAGGGATGATACATCTAGACAAATTGCTAATATAAAAGGTAGAAGATTAAAGTCATGAGAAAGAAATGTGACTTGTGTGCTAAAAAAAAAAAAGAAAGAAAAAAAGGGGCAGCAATAGATTCTTAGTGAAGAGACGAAAAAGGCTGCATAAACTTGGAAGAAAGAGACCCTTGTGGGCAGGTGAGGAAGAGAAGGAGACAGTGGTGTCAGCAGTAGTCACAGTTTGCCCTGTCATGAAGGGTGAGTCACACATTCAAGTGCTGACAGGGTCAGGCAGGATCAGATACCATATATGACTATATGAGTTGTGTGTCAGAAGAACACAAAGCCGTCTCAGACGGTCTATGATTTGGTAGAAAGGGAGGTGAACAATGTTGCCTTACTTTATTCTAAGGAAAACAAGTGTCATGCCATGATAAAAAAAAAGGCAGCTGATGGCTGGCTGCATCATCTGGGAGGCAATAAGCCGTGCTAAGGATTGTGGCAAACATGCCTTGTATAAACGGGCAGCCACAAAGCATATGTGTTAACATCTAACTCCTTTGGGGGAACTTGGGAATGTGAACCCAGTGTTGGCGAATGTTTTCCTTCCTTTTTTCCTTTAAGAGAAGCTGGAAACATGGATTTTCACATGATATGTCACTATGTTTAAATACATGCTACTACTAATATGATTTGAAAAATAATACTCTACCTTCCATCACTAAGCAGGCTCACAAAACAAGCTTGAGGATGGTCATCCTATATATAGCTTCTGCTGAGGTGGGAGCAGGATGGAATTTGGATAGCAAAGGCCTGGAATTTCAATCTCAGAGGTACTACTGCGGGGCCTAGGAAAAGTGCTTAAACTTCCTAAAGGCAGTGCCATGCACCACAAAGATGCTCAGAGGCGAAATAAGCAGCTAGAAATGGCAACCCACTCCAGTATTCTTGCCTGGAGAATCCCAGGGATGGAGGAGCCTGGTAGGCTGCCGTCTATGGGGTCGCACAGAGTCGGACACGACTGAAGTGACTTAGCAGCAGCAGCAGTGAGTAGGCAGAAGAGTGTAGTCATCAAGAGAGAATGCAGCTTTCAGAACCAGTTCAGACTCTGCCTCACCACTCATCAGGGCAGCATTTCACCTCTATGTGTCAGACTGTCCCCATCAAAACGCTATTGACATCACAGAGTGTTGGGGATTCAACAAGTATTAACAATTTTTGGACACATATGAACAACCTAACAGAATCCCTTGCTTTCCTTCCAACCTCCACCAAAGAATAACTATACTTTAAGAGGCAATTTCATTGTAATAGCTTTCTGAATTTGGATATGGAAAGTTCTGTATAGTATGATACTGACCCAGCTTTTCAAACTGAAATGATCTACAGGACATTTTAAAAGCTCTTCACGCAAAACAAAAAAAATTTTTTTTTAGTTTATTTATGCCTGTGTTGCTGCTGCTGCTGCTGCTAAGTCGCTTCAGTCGTGACCGACTCTGTGCGACCCCACAGACGGCAGCCCACCAGGCTCCACCGTCCCTGGGATTCTCCAGGCAAGAACACTGGAGTGGGTTGCCATTTCCTTCTCCAGTGCCTGAAAGGGAAAAGGGAAAGTGAAGTCGCTCAGTCGTATCCGACTCTTCGTGACCCCATGGACTACAGCCCACCAGGCTCCTCTATCCATGGGACTCTCCAGGCAAGAGTACTGGAGTGGGGTGCCAATGCCTGTGTTAGGTCTTATTTATTCAGTGGTCATATGTGGATGTGAGAATTGGACCATAAAGAAAGCTGAGCGCCAAAGAATTGATGCTTTTGAACCGTGGTGTTGGAGAAGACTCTTGAGAGACCTGTGGAGTGCAAGGGGACCCAACCAGTCCATTCTGAAGGAGGTCAGCCCTGAATAATCATTGGAATGACTGATGCTGAAGTTGAAACTCCAATACTTTGGCCACCTGATGTAAAGAACTGACTCCATGGAAAAGACTCTGATGCTGGGAAAGACTGAAGGCAGGAGGAGAAGGGGACAACAGAGGATGAGATGGTTGGATGGCATCACCGATTCAATGGATATGAGTTTGAGCAAGCTCCAGGAGTTGGTGATGGACAGGGAAGCCTGGCATGCTGCAGTCCATGGGGTCGCAGAGTCGGACACGACTGAACTGTGTCGGGTCTTAGTTGCCCAATGTGGGCTCTATAATTATGGTGAGCAGAGTTCAGATCACGTGGGCTTAGTTGCTCTGTGGCCATGTGGGATCCTGGTTCCCCTGACCAGGGATGGAACCCTTGTCCCCTGCATGGGAAGGCAATTTTTTTTTTCAATTGAAGGATAATCACTTTACAATATTGGTTTCTGCCATACATCATCATGAATCAGCCATAGGTATACATATGTCCCCTCCCTCTGGAATCTTCCTCCCATGTCCCACCCTGTCCCACCCTTCTAGGTTGTTAAGCAGAGTCGGACACGACTGAACTGTGTCGGGTCTTAGTTGCCCAATGTGGGCTCTATAATTATGGTGAGCAGAGTTCAGATCACGTGGGCTTAGTTGCTCTGTGGCCATGTGGGATCCTGGTTCCCCTGACCAGGGATGGAACCCTTGTCCCCTGCATGGGAAGGCAATTTTTTTTTTCAATTGAAGGATAATCACTTTACAATATTGGTTTCTGCCATACATCATCATGAATCAGCCATAGGTATACATATGTCCCCTCCCTCTGGAATCTTCCTCCCATGTCCCACCCTGTCCCACCCTTCTAGGTTGTTACAGAGCCCTGGTCTGAGTTCCCTGAGTCATACAGGAAATTTCCATTAGCTATTTTATATATGGTAGTGTATATGCCAACAAAGGTCCATCTAGTCAAGGGTATAGTTTTCCCAGTGGTCATGTATGGATGTGAGAGTTGGACTGGGAAGAAGGCTGAGTGTCAAAGAATTGATGCTTTTGAACTGTGGTGGAGAAGACTCTTGAGAGTCCCTTGGACTGCAAGGAGATCCAACCAGTCCATTCTAAAGGAGATCAGCCCTGGGATTTCTTTGGAAGGAATGATGCTAAAGCTGAAGCTCCAGTACTTTGGCCACCTCATGCAAAGAGCTGACTCATTGGAAAAGACTCTGATGCTGGGAGGGATTGGGGGCAGGAGGAGAAGGAGACGACCGAGGATGAGATGGCTGGATGGCATCACTGACTCGATGGACGTGAGTCTGAGTGAACTCCGGGAGTTGGTGATGGACAGGGAAGCCTGGTGTGCTGCGATTCATGGGGTTGCACTGAACTGATTGATTCCATGCTACTCTCTCCATTTTTCTCACCCTCTCCTTCCTCCTCCCGCCCGTGTCCATAAGTCAGTTTTCTATGTCTGCGTCTTCATTGCTGGGAAGGCAGATTCTTAACCATGGAACCATGAGACAAGTCCCTTGACTTAATTTTTTAAATTTGGGTTTTATTTTTAGATGATTGTAGATTCATATGCAGTTGCTTGTAACACAGGGAATCTCATGTGTCCACTGCTCAGTTTCTCCCAATGTAATTTCTGGAAACATTGTAGTACAACATTACAACCAGGAAACTGACAACTACGCAGTGAAGATACATCTTCATCACCACCAGGATTATACAGGTTGTCCTTCTACAGCCACAGCCACTTCCCTTCTGCCCCTCGCACATCCATAACCCCTGTAAACCACAAATCTGGTCTCTGTTTCTATCATTTTGTCATTTTAAAGAACATTATGTAAATAGTACCATGCTGTATGTTACCATTTTTGATTGACCTTATTCACACAGCACAGTTCCCTGGAGATTCATTCAATTTGCTTATCAGTAGCTGGCTCCTTTTTATTGCTTAGTATATATCAGTTCAGTTCAGCTGCTCAGTCGTGATATTTATTCCATGGTATGGATATACCACATTTGTTTAACCACTCAGCACAATTCCCTGGAGATTCATTCAATTTGCTTCATTTATCAGTAGCTGGCTCCTTTTTATTGCTGAATGTATATATATATTCCATGGTATGGATATACCACATTTGTTTAACCATTCATCTGTTGAAGGGCATATGAGCCAGGTTTGGCTGTTACAAATACAGCTACTACAAATATCTGAGTAAAGATTTTTGTGAGAACATACTAATTTCTCTCGGATAAATGCCCATGTTTAAGTTTTTGAAGAGACTCATTTCCACAGTGGCTACAACATTTTATATTCTACAACAGTGTGAATGATCTAGTTTTTCCCTATCCTCACCAGCATTTGGTGTTGTCACTATTTTATATTTTAGTCATTTTTGTAAGTGTGTAGAGCCATTTGGATCTTGTTTTAATTTGCAGTTTCCTAATGGCTAATGATGTTGAACATCTTTTCATGTGTTTATTTGCCATCTGTGTATCCTCTTCAGTGAAATGTCTATTTCATAATTGCCTTGTTTGTTCCTTTTTATTGTTGACTTTTACTAGTCCTTCGTTAGACACATGGTTTGCAAATATTTTTTCCCACTCTGTACCTCGCCCTTTCATCCTCATAAATTTTGGTTACATCCAATTCATCAAATTTTCCTTTTTTGGTGTTGAGTCTGAAAACTTTTTACCCTAGTTATACCTTAAAGATTTGTTTTTATATTTTTTTCCCAAGAGATTTACAGCTTTGGGTTTTACATTTAAGACCATGATCCATTTTGAATTAATTTTTTTAGAAGATGTGAGGCAGGTTAAAGTTCATTTCTTTTTAACATATGGATGCCCAACTGTTCCAAGGCTATTTATTGAAAAGGCTAACTTTTCTTCACTGCACTGCTTTTGCATCTTTGTCAAAAATCAGAATCCCTTCATGTTGTTTATAAGCCATACAGTCTCCAGGATTCTGCTAGACCAGCTCCAATGCACTAAGGCAGTAGTTAAGAATATCTCAACTTTATAAAATCATAGATCTGGAAGTCAGAAGACCCACTGCATTCCCTCTGGTGGTGCTGAGGGTCAGAATCGCTTTTCTCACTTTTTCTGGCTTCTAGAGGCTGTCTGTAAATTTAGTCTTGTGACCTTGCATCGTACCACCTTTTCCCCTGCTTCCATCCTTACATCTCTTTGCCTGGCCCTCCTATTTCACTCTTGTAAGAACTCTTGTGAATACACTGGGTGCACCCAGATAATCCAGGAGTCTCTCCATCTAACAATCTGCAATTTACCTTTGTAAAATCTCGTGACCATGTAAAGTAACCGATTTAAGAGGCCCTAGAATTATGATGTGGATATCTTAAGGGGACCATTATTCACTGTGTTGGTCGCTCAGTCGTGTCTGACCCTGTGATCCCATGGCCTGTGGCCCACCAGGATCCTCTCTCCATTGGGTTTTCCCAGACAATACTGGAGTGGGTTGCCATTCCCTTCTCCAGGGGATCTTCCTGACCTAGGGATCCAACCTGGGTCTCCTGCATTGCAGGCAGATTCTTTGCCGTCTGAGCCACCAGGGAAATCCCTATCTTAAGAGGACCATTATTCAGCTTACCACACTTAGTTTCCTGTAACTGAGCATTTTTATCTTTTGCCAAATTTGCAAGTTTGCAGCCCTTAGTTCTTCCAGTACTTTTCTAGCCCTTCTCTCTTCTTCATCTTCTCCTGGGACTCCAACGCTACAAACCTTAGATCTGTAGGCACAGTCCCACAGGTCCCCAAGGCTCTGTTTTTGTGCTTTCTTTAGTCTGTTTCTCTGTTTGCTAAGATTTGGGCAATTTGCATTGTTCTATTGTCCAGGGAACTCACTCCTTCCTCTGTCCCCTCCATTTTGCTGTTCATCTCATCTACTGAGATTTTTGTTTCAGTTGTTCTATTCTTCCAGCCTAAAATATCCACCAAGCTCAAAATTATATGTCCTATTTATTTGCTGAAACTTCCTGTTCACTGTTCACAACTGCTCAGTGAAGCATGTAGATGACGGCTGCTTTAAATCCTTTTTCAGATAACTCTACTGTCTATTTCATCTAGCTCAGTGTTGGCCTCTATTGAATGCCCTTTTCTCACTCAGTTTGGGATCTTCCTGGCTCTTGGAAGGACATGTGATTTTTTCATTGATATCTGGACAGGTGGGATATTATATTATGAGACGCTGGATCTTATTTAAACCTTGTGTTTTAGCTGCTTTCCTCTGACACCACTCCAGCAAAGGAAAAGGAAAAACCATGACATTATTGCCACATGAGAGAGAATCAGGTTCCCCAGTACACCTCCACTGACATCTGAGAGAGGGGCTCTCCTCTGCACTGGGCAGGGGGGTTCTGACCCCCACCCATGTCTTCCTGGCTGGGAGGGGTAGTGTTACTGTTTCCTGTGTGGTCTCTACTGACACCACCCTGGTAGTTGGGAAGTGTGCAACTCGTTGGGAGGTGTGCAACTCGACTCCTCGTGTGGTTGCCACTTGCACAGGGGTGGAGGTGGCAGGTTTTGGTACCACCCAGCAGAAATCAAAGTCTTGGTTCCCTACTGCTCAGCTTTCTGTTAACACCACCCAGTGAGAGAGGGGGCTGGGGTGCCTCCTTGGAGCCTGGCAAGGGTGGAAGTCCCAGCCTCCCAGTCAGCCTTTGCTGGCAGGGTGGGGCCATAGTTTTTCTTGTGATGTTTGGCTGGAGGACAGCAATTTCTGAAACGTTTTCTGTCCCTTTTCTGGTCCTTTGGCTAAAGAGGACAGGCTCTCGTCGTTGTCCCTGTTGGTTTGTCTGCTCCTGTTAGTGTCTCCTGACTGCTGGCTTCTCTGACGCTAAATCTGATCGTTGTTCGGTCACGCAGTCGTGTCCCACTCTTTGCGGCCCATGGACGGCAGCACGCCAGGCTTCCCTATCCTTCACCTGCTGGAGTTTGCTCACACTCATCTCCCTTGAGTTGATGATGCTGTTCCACCATCTCATTCTCTGTTGTCCTCTTCTCCTCATGTCCTCAATCTTTCCCAACATCTAAGTTTGATATATGTTGCCAAATATATGAGGCAAAAAGAAAACCCATGTAACAAATCGTCATGTCACTCCCTGGGTCTTAAGGTCCACAGATGATCTGCCTTCTTTTCTCCACCTTTCAGGCTTATTATATCTGTTTTACAGAGTATCTAGGGGTTTCACTTGTACTTTGTCAGAATAACAGGGAAAAGTATGGCTACCCCACCTTTCCAGAAGCATAAGTAGTCCTTCCTTTCATTTTGAGGTTAAAATTAGAAACCTCATCAAGCAAGGAAATTGCACTTAACTATGCTGAGGACACTACATCAAGTAAGAGCAAAAGAATGCATCAAACAATTTCAAATACTTAGCAAATAACTTAAGGAAAACTTTAAAAATGTACTATGGCATTTAACCCATAAGAAAACTAAGTTTACAAAGAATTTGTGTTCTCAAAAAAATACCCACCAAGATTTTAGTTAACTTTTAATTTAAAGATGATTTTAGAAGAAGAAAGGGACTTTTCCTCAGATGATTTTAGAAGAAGAAAGGGACTTTTCCTCAGTGGGCAATGTTTCGCAATCAGTTACTTACAAGACTGAGGTTTCTAATAGGTTTTTCCCTCCCCACTTCAGTTCGTCTCTGAAGGCATTTTTCTTTCCTCAGCTCTCTGTAAGAACTGGCAGCATGGATATCATATGGGGTTATATTTATATTTTTTGAAAGCTTTTCTCCCATGTGACATCTTTATAGAATTTAAGAGAACGAGATGCGTGCATGCTACAGGATGCCAGTCATTAACAAAGAGCAGACACAGTTCCAATATTACATCTATTTTCCTTTAATCAGCCCTTTATTTTCAGATGGAACAGACAGAGTGCCAAAAGCACAGCTAAAAGTAAGTAAAAGTCTGCGGAAAATACAGTGAGATGAGGTCTGTTTTCAACAGAATTTTTTTTTTTTTTTTTGCAGATCAATGTGAAAGGTTACTCTTTAGGTTTTAAAAAGTACCCAAATCAAATAAGATATAGTAAGTAGCTAGAAATGTGTAAATCAAAAGAACTCTCAAGTAGATAAAGGCACTTGAAAAGAGCCTAAGAGGAGCTCTGAGTTAGGACGATTTGGCATTTACTCAGAACAGTTCTGCAAAAATCCGGGTTTGAATTTTATGTTCTACTTTTAATCAGAAGCAAATGGCGACTCCTCAGGGTAGACTCTAAATCCACCACATTACTTCTTCACGGAGCTGTTTTCTGTTCCTTTGGTGAACAGAAGGAAACTGCATGGTACAGTACTTAGTGAGATGTAAAATAAGGATTAACAAGCCATTCTGGAGAGTTAGCAAAAATTAAGCTTCATTGACCAGCTAGACTCACGCCAATCTAGCAAAAAAAGAGCACCCTAGAAAGCAAACGAACAGTGACGTGACAAGCAGCACACAAAAAATAAAATAACCCACAGGAGCATTAAAATCATGAAAAGGTGTATTGTGTTCCGTGATCAGTCAAGTCCATTACTAGAATAACAAAAGGCTGACAAAGGTCTGTATAGTCAAAACTATGGTTTTTCCAGCAGTCATGTATGAATGTGAGAGTTGGGCCATGAAGAAGGCTGAGCGCCGAAGAATTGATGCTTTTGAACTGTAGTGTTGGAGAAGACTCTTGAGAGTCCCTTGGACTGCAAGGAGATCCAACCAGTCAATCCTAAAGGAAATCAATCCTGAATATTCACTAGAAGGACTGATGCTGAAACAGAAGCTCCAATACTCTGGCCACCTGATGTGAAGAGCTAACTCCTTGGAAAAGACCCTGATCCTGGGAAAGACTGAGGGCAAGAGAAGAGGGCGACAGAGGATGAGATGGTTGGATAGTATCACCTACTCAACAGACATGAGTTGGAGCAAATACCGGAAGATACTAAAGGACAGGGAAGCCTGGAGTGCTGAAGTTCATGGGGTCACAAAGAATCAGATACAACTTAGAGAATGAACAACAATTCTGTACCCAATGTGCTGAGTTGCACTGAGTCTTTGTGACTCTATGGACTGTAGCCCGCCAGGCTCCTCTGTCCATGGATTCTTCAGGCAGGAATACTGGAGTGGGTTGCCATGCCCTCCTTCAGGGGTCTTCCCAACCCAGGGATTGAACCCAGTCTCCTGCACTGCAGGCAGATTCTTTACCAATTGAGCCACCAGGGAAACCCCTGTACTCAATAAGCTAGTCCAAAACAGCCCACTGGCCACTGTAAAAATCTGCTTAGGAAATAAATAGTACATTCCCCTTCCTCTCTCCACAGAAGAGAGTTTACCAGCAGAGAGGAACACATAGGCTAGTGGAGAGATGTATTACCCCTTTATCTGGAAAAGACAAGTGAGATGTCCTTACAGAGCGGAGGTGAGCAGTAGCAGAAGGAACTCTCAGCCAGGGAGCTGCCCTGCAGGCGGTCATATGGATGGGCAGGGCAGCCAGCACTGCTGAAGACACAGAAGGTGGGCAATTCTGTCTGCTGCCCACCATGGTTTTAAGACTTCAGTTATAGGAAGGGGAGGCATTTTAATGCCATTGGGCTCTTCCCAAGATATGTCAAGGATCAGGAAAAAAAAAAACCACCACACATTGATTTAAAACTTAAGGTTCTTTAGGACTACTCATTTACTCTAAGTTTAAGACATTTTTAATGTTGCCTAAGTACCTCAAGTTTTATCAAAAAACAACTCTTTAATGTCTATTATCTTAAGAGAGCTTCACATTTGGGAACGTGTCTTTGACGATGTATTATTTGCATGCCAACTCCCTCCTAAAAGGATCTGAAGCTGTCTAAAAATGATCTATCAGTTTATGAAAAAAATGTACTAAACCCAAGTGCATGTATTATAACAGAAGCTCACTAAAATCAAAACTAGATGTAAATCTTACATTTATGATCTTTAATCACCCAACGTGCATTTCTCTCCAAAGGAAGAGACCAGAGTACTAAAATAAACATCCTATTATCGTTATTAGTCAGGGACTTTTCTTTTCTCCTCTCCGTTGGTGGTGCTAGTGATAAAAAACCCGCCTGCCAAGGCAGGAGCTTCAGGAGATGCTGGTTTGATCCCTGGGTTGGGAAGATCCCCTGGAGGAGGAAATGGCAATCCACTCCAGTATTCTTGCCTGGAAAATCCCATGGACAGAGGAGCCTGGTGGGCTACAGTACATGGGGTCGCAAAGAGTCAGACATGACTTGGCGACTAAATCAAACCACCTGGAGGAGGACATGGCAACCCACTTCAGTATTCTTGCTGGGGAATCCCATGGACAGAGGCGCCTGGCAGGCTACAGTCCATAAAGCTAGAGCTTCAGGAGATGCTGGTTTGATCCCTGGGTTGGGAAGATCCCCTGGAGGAGGAAATGGCAATCCACTCCAGTATTCTTGCCTGGAAAATCCCATGGACAGAGGAGCCTGGTGGGCTACAGTACATGGGGTCGCAAAGAGTCAGACATGACTTGGCGACTAAATCAAACCACCTGGAGGAGGACATGGCAACCCACTTCAGTATTCTTGCTGGGGAATCCCATGGACAGAGGCGCCTGGCAGGCTACAGTCCATAAAGCTGCAAAGAGTCAGACACAACTGAAGTGAAAAAATACATGCATGCATTTTTTTCTCTAATGCATATAACCCTGTGTTTATCTTTGCTATGGGTAAATAGCAAAATGATTATGATATCTTTAGATGTATTAGAGTAAACTGGGTAAGGAGATCTTGAAAATAGTTGGAAAGGTGCTAAGCCTTTAAAAAGAAGCCAAATAAATCTGCCTTGCCAAACAAACATTTAAACCAAATTACAATGCACACATCGGGGGGGGGGGGGGATCTAGCTTAACATGCCAGTAGAAAGAAGTAGAGATGCTAAGCTCCAACAAGGGCAAGGGAAAGTTATTATCAAACATGTCAAAATGAGAAGCTTTGGACAAAATGAATAGGTTCATTTACCATCCTTAGGGGGAAAAAGTTAAATCAGCAAAGAACAGTTTCTTTCTTGGCAATAAGAGCTGGTCTGTTTGTTTTTTAGCTTTCTGAGAAATCACAGTACGAAATTCTTACTGTTTCCTCTTGAAATTCAATTTGCTAAATTATTTTACAAGTGGAGATTTATCACAACTCTGTCAAGAACTGTGAAGGCTCTGAGATTATATCCAACTTGGAAGCTAACAAGTTGCCTGCCACATTTCATGGATGCTGTAAGAAGACAGAACTGTGAAGGCTCTGAGATTATATCCAACTTGGAAGCTAACACGTTGGCCTGCCACATTTCATGGATGCTATAAGAAGATACAGGACTCCTGAGTCAGAGACAAAGGGTTGTATTACTTAGGGTCCGGCAAGCAAGCACCATGGGTTTCCTGTTTAGTCACTTCTGCTTGGTGCTCAGGTCCCAGGGGTGCTGGGGGCTGGGGGCTCAGGTGGCTGCTGTGCCAGCAGAGTGCATCTGCATCACACCTAAAGAACCCTGAGTTTGGGGAACATGAATTATCCATCACAAAGCCTTGCCCTGAATAGAGGCATTTTTATATTGGATAGTAAATAAACCTATCCTTTGCTCTGAATGTAGACAGGATCCCTGTCCTCTAACGCTGTTCACATCACAAACATCCTTGAAAAAATATTGCTTCTATTTGTAAGACATGCGGAAATGTGAGACCTTTTCCAACACTCTCACTGAAAGCAAACAAACAAAAACAAACAACAAACCCTGTGAGACTGACTGAAATTGCATTCTAGTTACAGATTAATTTGGGGAAGGACCACATCTTTCCTCTACTGAGGTTCCCAAGCTATGAACACTGTATGTCTTTTCCTTTACTTAGTTCTTAACATGTGGTGTGGCATGTTGCAGTCCATGGGGTCACAAAGAGAGACACAACCAAGCAACTGAACAACAACAATATGTGTTTCAGATAAAGTTTTACACTTCACTTCATAAAGGTAAGATCGTTCTTGAGTCCTTTGTAGTTTTCTATTGCTAACATTCAGTTCGGTTCAGCTGCTCATTTGTGTCCAACTCTTTGCGACCCCATGAGCTGTAGCACACCAGATTTCCCTGTCTAACACCAACTCTCGGAGCCCACCCAAACTCGTCGGGTCCATTGAGTCGGTGATGCCATCCAACCATCTCATCTTCTGTCGTCCCCTTCTCTTCCTGCCCTCAATCTTCCCCACTTTCTGCCATAAGGGTGGTGTCATCTGCATATCTGAGGTTATTCATATTTCTCCTGGCAATATTTATTCCAGCTTGTGCTTCCTCCAGCCCAGCGTTTCTCATGATGTACTCTGCATAGAAGTTAAATAAGCAGGGTGACAATATACAGCCTTGATGTACTCCTTTTCCTATTTGGAACCAGTCTGTTGTTCCATGTCCAGTTCTAACTGTTGCTTCCTGACCTGCATACAGGTTTTTCAAGAGTCAGGTCAGGTGGTCTGGTATTCCCATCTCTTTCAGAATTTTCCACAGTTTATTGTGATCCACAGTCAAAGGCTTTGTTAACATACATGATATTTTTATATTATTTAAAACAATTGTGTAAATGATGATATATCCTACAACTTTCTGAACTTGTCCCCAGGTAAATTCTGGAACTCCCTCTTTGTTTTATCAATCAGTCAACAGCATTCTGCAAATATGCAGCAGGTACCTTAATACATGTCCTTGGGGCAGACTATACACAGCTAAGCATTTATGGAGGTCTTGCTGTGTGCTGGGTATATAGTAGTTTTTTAATTCTCAAAACATTCTAAGACAAATTCAATTATTTAGATGAAGTCAAAGAAATAGAATATGTCACTTGCCTGAGATCACACGTTGGTAAATAGATCTTGGGATCTAAATGATTTCTGATCGGTCCAACTTTAAGATTTATGCAAGTGTGAATATTTCAATTCCTGAGTAACAGTGATTTTCCTCTCCAGTTGGGAGTTTTCAGGATTGGTTGAAATGTCACTCTGGATCTCAAGTCAGCATCACCTCTGGCTTTCTGATGAGTACAGGCAAGTAACGGACCTAGTTAAGTCTTTGTTTTCAAACCACAGTGAAAATGCTACTTGTTCTATCAATTTCACAAGCTTTGAAAGGAAAGCGAGAAGGTAACAGCAAATTGTTTAAAACATCATAAAATGTAGATGAAGAGCAAATTGTTCTAAAAATGCAGGTATTGATCCTTACTCTGATTTGGCAGTGTCTGTAACAGTCATCCTGTTTTTATCTTCAGTTCATTTCAGAATCAATTCAGCAAATGTTTGATTGGTTATTATGAACCAGTTTCACCACCATCAGATGACACCACCCTTATGGCAGAAAGTGAAGAACTAAAGAGCCTCTTGATGAAAGTGAAAGACAGTGAAAAAGTTGGCTTAAAACTCAACATTCAGAAAACTAATATCATGGCATCTACTCCCATCACTTCATGGCAAATAGATGGGGAAACAATGGAAACAGTGAGAGAGTTTATTTTCTTGGGTCCCAAAATCACTGCAGATTTTGGTGACTGCAGCCATGAAATTAAAAGATGCTTACTCCCTGGAAGAAAAGCTATGACCAAGCTATACAGCATATTAAAAAGCAGAGACATTACCTTGCCAACAAAGTTCCATCTAGTCAAAGCTATGGTTTTATCAGCAGTCATTTATGGATGTGAGAGTTGGACTATAAAGAAAGCTGAGTGCCGAAGAATTGATGCTTTTGAACTATGGTATTGGAGAGGACTGAGAGTCCCTTGGACTGCAAGGAGATCCAACCAGTCAATCCTAAGGAGATCAGTCCTGAATATTCACTGGAAGGACTGATGCTAAAAGCTGAAAGTCTAATACTTTGGCCACCTGATGCAAACAACTGACTCACTGGAAAAGATCCTGATGCTGGGAAAGATTGAAGGCCCGAGGAGAAGGGGATAACAGAAGACGAGATGGTTGAATGCTATCACCAACTCGATGGGGAGGACTTGGCGAAGGACAGGAAAGCTTGGCATGCTGTAGTCCATGGGGTCACAAAGAGTTGGACACGACTGAGCAACTGAACTATAAACTAGTTTCAGTGCTAATGCTCAGACACTTAGTCATATCCAACTCTTTGAGACTCCATTGGCTATATAGCCTGCCAGGCTCCTCTGTCCATAGTATTCTCCCAGCAAGAATACTGGAGTGAGTTGCCATTTTTTCCTCCAGGGGATCTTCCCAACCCAGGGATCAAACCTGTGTCTCCTGCACTGGCAGGTGGATTCTCTACTACTGAGCCATCAGGAAGCCCCAATCCCAGACACTGGGGAAATAAACATTAATATGTTGTGATGTCTACCTTTAAGGAACTGATAGTCCAACTGGAAAAGAGAGACCACTAACCAGGCGATTATGATAAAGGGAGAGCTGCTCTTGACAAGGGATACCCTAATGAAGCATTATGGGAATGCAAATAAAGGACCTCTAAGCCAGATTCGACAGGGAGGGTTGGATGAGCAGGGCTAGGTGCTCAGAGAAAGGGGCAGTTGAAGCAGGAAGCAGGAGTTCAGTCAGTTAAGGGATTCAGGAAATTCTTTATGCAACATTTAAGGAACTTTGAGTTGATGTATAATTGGAACACAGAACACACAGGAAATTGTAACAAATGAGGCCAGAGAGACAATCAGGGACCAGATTACTAAAGACTTTGTATCCATGCTAAGGAGTCAGTGCTCTTTGCTGGAGACCACTTTTAGAAAAACTAATGAAGAATTTTGAAGAATGCCAGGAATAACTTTGCACCTTAGATAATTCTCCCAGCACCAGGGTAGAAAATACATAGTTCCAGCTAAGTATGGCCAAATGGAGACCAGTCAGAAAACCTTAAAAATCACACTGGGCTATACCTCATCCAGATGGTAAGACTCTAAGAGAATGGCAGAGGGATTTGAAATTCAAAGGCAGATTCAGTATTTAACAGACACAGTGTATAAACCTTGGTGACCAGGCACTGTGAAGAGTGAAGGATACAGAGGCATCAGAGGGACTTCCTGTTTTATTTGCCAGGTCTACTGAATCGGTGATGGAAAGACTTCAGGAAGAGATAAAATGTGGCAGAGGATAGCCTATGGGAGCAGACGGATCAGCTGGGTATTTGAACATGTTCAGTTAGAATATCATACAGCAAATACTCATGTTGAGTCAAGCACCAAGAGGAACTCCAAAAGAAGCACTAAACACTAAACCACAGTGGAAAATTCTTTTCCTGTATGGTCTGGTTAAGAATACTCATATATGAGGCAATATACGTATATGTATTGCTGACTCACTTTGTTGTACGCACAAACACGACATTCTGAAGCAGTTATATTCCAATTTAAAAAAAAGAATATACATATATGAATAAACTATTCATAGAAATAATTGATAAACACTAGGGTCACTTCAACAGCGAGCGGCCAATTTTAACAATGAGTTGTATTTACCACAGTAGTCGTATCCTAGATCATAGGGGAAACCAAAAGACCCTGACAATATTAGTTTGGACATCTGTCTGAATAAAGATAAATCCATTTATGAACGTTAAAATGACATTACTTTCTACAATGAGGCTTCAGAGAAAACATTTATTCTGAATATGTTCTTGCCTGGAGAATCCCAGGGACGGAGGAGCCTGTTGGGCTGCCGTCTTTGGGGTCGCGCAGAGTCGGACACGACTGAAGCGACTGAGCAGCAGCAGCAGCAGCATGATTTCACCTTTGTCAAATATAACAAATCCATTGCATCTCAGAGCAAATGTTAGTGTTAGTTGCTTAGTCGTGTCCGACTCTCTGGGACCCCATGGACTGTAGTCCACTAGCTTCTCTGTCCATGGAATTCTCCAGGCAAGAATACTGGGAGTGGGTAGCCATTTCCTTCTCCAGGGGATCTTCCCAACCCAGGGATCAAACCAAGGCCTCTAGCACTGCAGGCAGATTCTTTACCATCTGAGCTACCAAGGAAGCCCCATCTGAGAGCAAAGAGGTTTTGAAATGTCAATCAATTCATCATCAAATGTTGATGTATCTCCAGAGAATCAACAATATTAGCTCGGTCCAAAATTTTATCCCTTGTCAGTAAACTGATCTGATAACTGCTTTGTAAATTAAGTTCACCATTTAGCAGCATGTGTTTACCAACATAATACAGAAGAAACAACAAAGAAAATTATTTGTCAAGTCAATGGTATCGTATACCATTTTACCTAAATTAGAAGGATGTGTAATCTGATCCAACAATTCATTCTTTAATCCCTAAGTGATCTCAAAAATAGTGTCAATTTCTTACGGTGTTGAGCTCCAATAGAGAAATCACAGGAAAACAGAGGGAGTAAAGCACAGAACACAACTTTCATCAGATCTCCCTAAAATCCAAGAGAGAGCTCCCGAGGTGCCTCAGTGGTAAAGAATTCACCTGCCAATGCAGAAAACTCTGGTTCAATCCCTGAGTTAGGAAGATCCCCTGGAGGAGGAAATGGCAATCCACTCTGGTATACTTGCCTGGAAAATCCCATGGACCAGAGGAGCCTTGTGGGCTACAGTTCATGGGATCGAAAAGAGTCAAACACGACTGGGTGACTAGGCACAGATCTCTTCAATTCATGACACAGGTGAGTCATGTCACTGCTTCAACTAGGTCTCCTCTCCTACAAAGTGGGAATTGTGAGGCCTTAATGATACACATTAATGTGCTTGAAAATACTTGGTTTTTAATTAATGTTTAATGAATGAAGCCTCCAAGATATATACTGAGCAAAAAAACCTATAAAATGAAGAAAATAGTATGCTAAATAATATACAATCTTTTTGGCACCATCAAAACTAGCTGCACAAAAACAGAACATGTATCTGACCCAAGCCTGACCAGGTAAGTCATCTTACCTTCAGTGGCAGAGCCAGGAATCAAAGGTGTAGCTAGCATTTGGGGTAATAACCTAGCATAATTAATTTTAACTTGAAGGTGGTCATAAAGTCTAAAAATTGGTGAATACACATAACATATGGTATATTAATATTACTTTGTGTGCATGGATGCTCAGTCATGTTCAACTCTTTGTAGCCTGCCAGGCTCCTCTGTCCATGGAATTTTCCAGCAATAACACTGGAGTGGGTTACCATTTCCTCCTCCAGAGGATCTTTCTGAGCCAGGGATTGAACCTGCATCTTCTGCAGTGGCAGGCAGATTCTTTACCACAGTCACCTGGGAAGTAATATTACTATATTACTTTACAACACACAATATGTTCTAGGACATATATGTCTATTTCCAGACTTTATAGACACTCTTCACAATCAACACAAAATGCTTTCACTGCAATTAAAATGCCAAAGTCTCTTCCTGCTTCACAAATCGATGTTCTTTAAACTGCAGTCAAATCTTTGCTTTGCTTCTCATTTCAAGACTGTGACTGAAGTTCCTCTTTTGCTTACAGACACATGCTGGCAGGTGGGGATTTGGGGGACATTTTGCTTTCACAATGCAATTGCATGTCTTGTATGTCAGACCTCCAGAGGTAGCCCTAAGCCCACCTCCCAGCACTAATGATGGAATTGAGGCTGACCCCCAACTATAAGCAACAAAATGCCACACTGGGAAAACCCGTGACTATCATTTTGGGATCTGGAAGGGCCAGCCTTTCCCCTGGCAATTTGCAGGACCCAACTGTCAGGCTTCAAGGGAGGCAGAACCCCTTCATCTTCCTGGAAGCTCATTCAAACTGGGTTTATGCCTGAGGCAGGCCATTCACAACTAGGGTACAGCATGGGTGGAGGCCGACAACCTAGAGGATGCTGGTCCTCGCCTTGGCCTGCCTGAGCAGGGCACCCAACAGAGGGGGCGTGGCAGCGAAGGTGGGGGGGGGCGGCACCCTACTCTGGGAGAATTTTTTCTTGCTTTGTTCATGCTCTTCATCTCTACATATTCCCCAGGGGCAAGGATGTGCTATGAGCTGAGTGATATTTCCCCCAAATTCCTATGTTAAAGTCCTAACTCCCAGTGGCCCAGAGCTTGACTGTATTTGGAGTTATATAGCCTTTAGAGAGACAATTAAGTTAAAAATCAGGTCACTAGAGTGGGGCCTAATCTAAGCTGAAGAGTGCCCTTATATGAAGAGGAGAGGACACGCAGATGTCAGGGATCCATGTGCCGGAGGGATAACATCATGAAGAGGCAGGGAGAGGACTGCCATGTGCGAGCCAAGAAGACTCCTCGCAGCAAACCAGCCCTGCTGGCACTGGTCTTAGACTTGCAGCCTCAAGAGCTGTGAGGATATACATTTCTGTTGTTCAAGCCATCCAATCTGTGGTACTCTGTTATGGGAGCCCTAACAGACTAATGATACAGGATGCCTTCCTTCCCCAAAGTCTGCTGCTGCTAAGTCACTTCGGTTGTGTCTGACCCTGTGCAACCCCACAGACGGCAGCCCACCAGGATCCCCCGTCCCTGTGATTCTCCAGGCAAGAACACTGGAGTGGGTTGCCTTTTCCTTTTCCGGTACATGCATGCATGCTAAGTCTCTAAAGTTAGGCCCACCCAAACTTGATCATGAAGTTAAATCTCCAAATAAATACACCCAATATGCCATCACCAGAAGAAAATAAAGCTGGAACCTCCCTCACACTCTCAAATGGAGGCAAGTGGGTCACACTGAAGTCAATGTGTTTTCATGCCAGCTTTTACACAAGATCTCTAATTATCAGTGTGCTTTCCACACAGCAACCCTCCTCCACCTCGTCAACATCATTTGCACAACTCTTGGTTCAAGAGCCACTTAAGAAATAAATAACTCATGGCAACTGAAAGCACGATAATTTTCTGTGAGGCATGATGGTTGGGTTTCTAGGTTTATGGTGATTAAAAAAAATGCTACTCCTTAAACCTCTTGGCTCTTTTATGGAAAAAAAAAAGGCAAAAAGAGACCCAGAAAGAACAATGCAGATCAAATCTCTCCTTTGTAATATACACACCCCTCCCAATTCCAGGACTTAAAATTCTATCTTTAAGAAAGAACATTAAACTTTTCCTCCAGAAAAGCCAGCAAAAATGGACATTTCTGGTTTTTCCCAAGACGGGATGTACTGGCTTTGCAAGAAGGACCGCGTTGATTCATGAGATGATTAACCTGCAAAAGATTTCTGAAATTTTGCAGAGCTGTTCTTCCCATCTTCACGCAGGCAGCACTGGCTACAAGTAAGGGCAGACTGCTTTGCCAGTCACAACATGCATGAGCAGGATGACCTTGGGCCAGAGGCTTAATCACATTGAGTCTGTTTCCCAATCTGTAACCCAGGGAGCATACATTCCTTTTACAGAGCTGCTGTAAGAATTACATGGGATAGTCGAGTAAGCAGAGCCCCTAGACATAGTATTTCTCAAAAATCAGGTCCATGGACTCCACGCATCAGACACCGGAGGCTTAATGAAGTCTTGCTGAAGTCTTGGGTCCCACTCTCTGTCACTAGACAAGGTTGGGGTCTGGAAGTCAGCACTCTGAACAAGCATTTTAGCAAGTGGATGAAGGCTGTGATGTCGACAGGCCACGAGGCCCTATGAGTCAGGACAGAGGGCAGAAGAGCCCAAGATCAGCAGTCTAGCATCAGGTCAGCAGGCTGCTCACTGTACTCTCAGCAAGTCCCCTGGTTCCAGATCCGGACTCCAGCCTGAGGCACTAGAATCCCTGTTCTGGTTCAAGTTCACCTGTTGTCTCGCTCTGAAGTGATCTTCCTAAAATCCAAACCTGGGCAAGCTGCTCTCTGCCCTCCTCTGACTGCCAGAGTCTGCTCTGGCAAGGCTGGTCTCTGAATTCTGGTCAGCTTTGCCTGTTTTGGTCACATGTCAGCCTAAATGTCACCTCCTCCAGGGTGCCCTCCCTAACTGCCCAGTCACTCCCAGTAACATTAACACGTTTTCTTTCCTAGAACCTAATACCTGCTGATATTCTCTTGTTTATGTGACTATCTCTTCCCGCAAGAAAGTCAGTGTGTGGAACACAGAAAGAACTCAATGAATGCATACTGAATGAATGAACACGTTAACTAATCATTGGCCTGCAGTGCCAGCCTTGGCAAGGCTCTCACTCTGTATGCAGGAGGCAGAAAAAGTGCATTTTTCCATGGAAGACAACTGTGGGACAAAGTTTCAATTACATGATATCTGTGCTCAGGGGAAAGTGTTACAGAAATATAATTACTGTAAACTGATCCCATTAAAGAAAGCTGGCATTTAAGTCATTCCTATATCTTTACAGTAGCTTATAAAGTGAAATATTCCTTTTCTTTCTTTGCACAACTGAAATTTCCAAAACTTTCACAAGACACCCTTAAAACAGTTAGCTGTGCATCATTAATGCCAAAATCACCTCACTTACAACTTTCTACTTACCGACACAAATAAAATATTGTCATCATCTTTGGAACAAAATATCTCTTAACAAGGGGAAGCAGTAGGGTCCAGAGAGTATGGTAGGCCCACTCCTGTTATAACTGTTCTCGGCTCCTTTAGACACTGCGGGACAATGGAGCCCGTCCAAAGGATCCTGCGTGCTGCTCGCAGAAAATGGACGTGCATTCTGACCAGAGCACGTCTAGAGAAGAGGCTGTATAAAGAGACCTTTATAAAGAAGCCTATTCGAATGCATTTCTGTCCAACTCCGGGACTCATTAATGTGTAAGGAAAGATTTCCGAGACACATAGGTGCATTAAGAATAAAAGCAAACTCTGAATAGATGACAGTTCCATTTTAGTACAAGCTTCCCCTCTCCCACTAATTCAGAGAAATTACATTGTATACAATGGTTTTCCAGCAAAGACCCTGCTGCCCATCTTTCTCGTAAAGGAAAGGCAAAGTGCAAGTCTCCACTTGGGAACTTTAATAGGTTCTCCTGTGTGTGTGATTGTGGGGAGTGAGTTGCAAGTGAACTAGCAGCAGATGGGCAGGAGGGCGCCCAGCTTCGGTTTACAGAGTTACACAGAGGAAAAAAGAAAACAGCTGGTTGCAAGGCTGGAAGCAAAAGTTCTGAAAGGAAAATCAGGCCCCTGGGTGCCAGCCTCACAAGGAGATAAGCGCAGGCTTCGCCCGAAATGGTTTCTGGCCTGCCGAGGCCATGGGGCCACCAGGATTTACTAATGAGAACACGGTTCAAGGGGGAGAAGTTGTCACACCAGCTGGGTGTGTGCAGCTGCCCTGCACAGACACCCACACCCTGAGCTGAAACCCAACATAAACCGGGGATGTTGCTATTGTTTAGTCTCTTCCTGTCCTTTTATTAAAAGCAGTATTTTTTAAACTATAGTTGATTTACAATCTTGTGTTAATTTCTTAATTTTTACTATACATAGAAGTGATTTAGTTACACACACACATATTATACGTATGTGTGCATGCTAAGTTGCTTCAGTCGTGTCCTACTCTTTGCAACCCCATGGATTATAGCCCACCAGGCTCCTCTGCCCATAGGATTCTCCAGGCAAGAATACTGCAGTGGGTTGCCATTGCCTTCTCCAGTAGGTACATATATGTACACACACACACACACAAATATCCTTTTTAAATACTCTTTTCCATTATGATTTATCACAGGATGTTGAACATTGTTCCCTGTGCTATACAGTAGGACCTTGTTGTTCATCCATTCTAAATATAAAGGCCTTTAACTGCTCACCCCAACTTCTCACTCCATTTCCCCCCAACTCCCCACCCCGGCAACCAAACTTCCCTGCTGGTCCTTCTAGTGATTCGATGGCTTCTTACCAATAACAATAAACAGGTGTTGCCGCCTGTACACAGGTGGTTCTCAGTGATGGCTACATCACTTGGGGGAGCTTTCAAGCACCAGCCTGGCAAAGCTGCACCCTCCCCCTGGCACTCCCCCCCACCACAGTATGGTAATCAGTAATCACAATTACTAGAGGCAAGCCCTGGACATCACCAAGTATTAAATCTCTCCAGGTTGTAGTCACTCAGTCGTGTCTGACTCTTTGTGACCCCACGGACTGTAGCCTGCCAGGCTTCTCTGTCCATGGGGATCCTCCAGGCAAGAATACTGGAGTGGGGTGTCATGCACTTCTCCAAGGGATCTTCCCAACCCAGGGATCGAACCAGGTCTCCCACACTGCAGGCAAATTCCCCAGGCAATGGTTTTTGCAGCCAGTGTGGAGAACCACTGCTCTAAAAGCGTCTGGAGAGAGGGAGAGAGACACATAAGAGGGATCAGAGGGTCCACTCCAACAGAAGGGGGCAGCATCCTTACAGCACAAAGAAGGGGAAGGGCATATTTAAACGAGGAAGAAGACGTAGCAGTAACGAGGTAGGGCTCTTGTGCGCTGTCAGCCCTTTGATAACAGGAAATGTGGTAACAACAAGCCATGCTTGAAAACTCAAGAAAGGAAGACGCTTGGCACGAGAAGACAAACTTGTCCTGGCTAACCAAGACAGGACGAGTGGAGCTATTTAAAGCTGGGAGATAAGAGATAAAATGAATCTTGGGAAGAGGGTGTGAAACCTGCGAGGAAAGTGTTGGCTGAAGCTGGAGAAGAAGATGTCAACTAAGATGCTCCAGAAAGAAGTCTACGCTAGAAAAGGCGGGGTGTGCACACTTCCACTGCCAAACGGTGATGACTCAATACCTGTACACGTGGATGGTTCCCCTTTAGACAGAAATTTTGGTGTCACCCTTGAAGCAATTAAGAACTGTTAAAAAAAAAAAAAAGAAAGAAAGAAAGAAGGAGGCAGAAAATTACAGCATGCACGCAAGCGCCCACTAACTTTGGCTCATGTCGCTCTTTAAGAACTTAGTACTGCCTTGATGATGTTTTGAGCCTTAATAAAAGCAAAATTCTTGGATGTCCCTATAAACGTGCGATTTTTCTCTAATGCTAATGCAACTCTACACCCGCTTTTTTTTTTCTCATTTGCAGAAATGGAGTTCCCCTGTTTATAAATGGGTCCCACAGTCTAGAGTACAATTCTGTTTAAGAACACCGCTGTAGTGGCATGCTTGCTTACATGCCACAAAAGCAAATGTACATGTTGATCAAAATACTCAATGCTCATTCCACAGCTCCCTAGGAGAAGGCCAGCTAAAACCCACTGCCATTTCAGTTACAATTTCACCACTGGAATCTGGAAATTAACAGAGATGTGAAATTTATGATTAAAAGACTAACAAGGTTTGCTAAATGCCATTAGGCAAATATATAAGATGATTATGCAAGATTTTAAGCATTCTGGAACAAGTCTGAAATATCTTGCTTTGATGAGTGTCCTCCTTCTAAGTTGTGATCCCAGTAGAGACCCTTACGTCATTTTCTTCATGTCTTCCTTTCTTAAATTCTAAATATCTTCACTTCAAGAGAACTGACTCCAGTGGATTTCCTACCTTGGCTTTTCTCTTTTCCTTCAGGTGTTCAGTCTCACAGCCCACGATTTTGTGACAGGTGTGACGGTTACCAAGCATGAGTCTGGGGCTACTGCAGTGATGTCTACCATTGTTACCTTTGGATTTTCTTCAAGGCCATCTTCTCTGACCCTTAAAAGCTGTCTTCATCATCTGGGGCCCTGGGCCTGGCGGAGGAGGGGCTGGGCTAGATGAACATGGCTACAATCCAGGCCTAAAGCAGGGAGGTGAAACCAGAGACATAAGAGAATGTGGGTCTGGCTGGCCATAACACATCCATACCTGGCCCTCATCCACTGAAACTGAACAGCTAATCTGGCATTTTGTCAAGTCTGATGGGAAGTTAATGATGTGAAAGAAAGACAAGTATACCCATGGCTAAGCTGTATGAAGCACGTATGTGGCAGAGGAGATGTTGGGGGCGGGGCTGAAGGAGGGTGGGACAATTATTTGTGAATGTAATATCCTGGACAGGTTCATAAACCTTTAGCCACAATTTTAAAATGCAAAATTTTGTGAAAACAGAGTGTCTTTGTTATTTTGCTACCAAATGAATTTGTTCCAAACCCTGACCTAAGCTGACAAGTCTTTTTCTGTCCAACAAATGAGAATATTCATTTACTCTGCTGTAGAAATGGTTGTGTCTCCTGTATGCCACAGGAGTATTACCTAACCTATAGGATGCAAACTGCATTCCCTTTCTGAAAGCTGGATGGATTCTAAAAGACATCTGGCCCCAGAGTGTCGGGCTAAAGAACTGCTGACCTGCATACAACTCCCCAGACAGGTGAGTTCTGCAGATTTAAGCCGTGTATTATTTTCCTACATCATGCAAGTGTTTACCAGACCTCAGCTTTTCAATGATTTCTACAATATTATTTTAGTAGACACATTTACAGGGAACTAAACAGGAACTAAACAAAGCTAAGAAACAGGCATGCCATGTGCGATTTCAGATATGCTGCCTTAACACACGCTCATCTTTTCCTCTGTCACCTTTTTCACTGTATCAGTCTGGGAGTTCTGACACTGAGCATCCCCAGTCTGGGCCACAGCAGGTGTACTGTGCAGGTAGTATGAAAAACATGATGCTGATTTTCAAAAAGAAGCTATCAAACTGTGTTAATTTTTGTTAAGATTTTTAATTCTTTTAAAATTTTATGCAAAAATTAATATTCCAGGGCATCCCTGGTGGTGCAGTGGATAGGAATCCACCTGCCAATGCAGGGGACATGGGTTTGATCCCTGGTCCAGGAAGATCCCAAAAGCCGTGGAGCAATTAAGCCTGTGTGCTACAACTACTGAAGCCTGCGTGCTGCAACAAAGACCTGGCGCAACCAAAAGTATCATTAATTAAATAAATTTCAAAAATTAACATTCCAAATAAAATGTCCATAGATGTGCCTTTTAGCAAATGGAGACAGAAAGTGAGACAGAGAAGAGAAAAAAGACATAAACATTAGCTCTTGCCTGGGACTGGCAGTGAGTATGCAGAATGAACACAAAGGGATCTTTCTGGGGTTATGGAAAAGTCCTAAAACTAAACTGTGATGGAAGTCCCATAACTCTGTCAGTTTCCTACAAATCTATGAATTGTACACTTAACATGGGAGAGTTTTATGTCTGTAAATTATACCTCAATGAAGATGTGGAAAAACTAATCCTAAATGGTGGGAGTAACACTGTTTATGTCAACACCTCTTCTTTTGTCCTGATGTTTCAAATTAACACCAGTTCAAACAGGGGAAGAAGGATGCAGTAAATGAGATCCATTCCTGATCATTAAGGGGAAAGGAGAAATTTTGCTCCCAAATGACTACTTTTACATCCAGACAGCGGAGATGAGTTCTTCTAGATATTCCCCCACATTTAGCAAATGAAATTGAAATTATTTCGAGTTTAATATGCCATGTGTGCCTCACTAATTACAGCATACATCACATCAAACAATAGTATTTTGTTTACCACTCATCCTGCAAAGACGGCGGAAACTCCTGAGGATGATGTCATGGTCTTCCCCACATTTTCAGGACCTAACAGGTGTTCAATATGAGTTTACTGAATGGAAGGAGCTCTTCATCAGAACCACTGAACACACTTCCATTTGCCTGAACAACACGAAGCAAATTAGAAAGACATTCCCTACTTTCTAGACCACGGTTTCCCAACCACAGCACTGTTGACGTATTGGCCCCGATAATTCTTCCCTGTGGAGGAGGGCTGTTTGGTGCACTGTGGGATGTATAACAGCATCCCTGGCTTCTACTCGTTTGTTAGATGCCAGCAGTAGCCTTTGCATACCCCTCCCCACCCCGCCGACCCCCACCCTCGCCCAACAGCTGTGACAACCAAAATGTCCTCTGGGTGGCAAAGTCACCCTTCCTTGAGAACCACAGCTTTAAACAGAAAGAGTATACTGAAGATCAAAATCAAACTGTTGTGTTCACGTTTCAGCAGTGCTTTTCATGTTATTACTTCCTAAAGCCAGTGAGAACATCAAAAAGAAAACGCATATGACTAGCAAATGATAATTCTCTGACCACGGGCCTTGGCATTTTATGGGGAGAAGAAAAGAAGTTCTTTTTAATTTCCTTGTAAGTGTGAAGATGCAAAAGGCTTGTTCTGATCCAAGGCTGACAGTTTTCAGATATGTGGGGCTGGAAAAATCCATATGAGAAGGGTCCAAATGTCAAATGGCCTATGGCTGTAAAACAGTATAAAAGCAGCATGCTCTTTGTCAGCACTGGGCTGTTCATTATGAACTGTAGCTAGGGGAACAATTTTGAAAATGCTATTGAATATTTATTAAAAGAAAAGATCTACAATAATGCAGGTCCTGACCAGCTGCTATTAGTAAACCACTCAACCAGTTGGAAAGGTTAAGAACTGTGGTGGCAAAAACCATTAAGTGCAAGTCTGAGCCTTTGGCATTTTGTTTTTTCTCAACCACCAGCGCTTAGCAATCCTCTTCCATACACCCTGGCATAAAATCTGAAAAGCTGTTATCCATATTGTATGCTTTAAATGAGTCCCTGAACATTTCAGTTTCGACTCTTACTTTGAAGATATTGGGAATTTCATGCTGATGTTAGAAGCTTACAATGTATGTTTTGGGCAAAATGACTTTAATATAGTACAGCAAAGAAAAAAATTATATTACGTGACTGTGTTTCGTTATCAAGATTCATAATACTTTACTGCAAAGCATCATTATTTTTTATTTAGGAAAACAGAGAAATACACTCCTAACCTCAACACTAACAATTCAGGCCCTACAAATGACATCGCTGGTTTCTGCAACTTCTGGATTTATCAGTCTATCGCATATGAGAAACAGCTATAGCAAAGAGTTTAACTGTCAATTCCTAATATCTGAAAAGGAAGCATATCTTTTAAGATTATGTTTGTAAAAATATTTATATCTCTGCATGTCTACTGGCAAACATAAGTAGGTTTAGGATTCTGAAACATTAAGCATATAATTCCTCAATCTGCTAAGAGAAAGAGCATATACAATATGCAAAAAGCCCTCTATTCAAACAAGCTGTGACTGTATACATAACTATGATGTTCAAATTAGATTACTAATTTAGACATGTTCTATCATGTCAAGTAGACACTAACATAAAAAAAATTCAACAGGAAGAAAAATGAGGTAAGGAAAACTTATTACTCTCTTTAGAAAATGAAAACTCCTAGTACATAATATTAAAATACATACTTATGGAAAGATTAGTGGGATTGCAGCTTAATTACTCATCTTGGTGGTGAGTAATAAACACAGTATTGTCAAATCACCTCTACAGGATACTACCTCTGTGCCCTGGATTATCATATTTGCATTTGGATGAAACTGGGACACATGAAGCATGAAATGGCTAATCTAAGTTTCATTTTACCTCATTTGAATTTCCTCACATATTATAAAATGCACTAAAATCACACACAAAACACAATATTATTTGATATTATTATTTAAATTCTCATATGCCTATATTGTAATTTCTCAACTGCAATGGACTAAGGCTATATACACCACGTGTAATGATAATTACTAGAACTAATATAGTTGCCTAACATTTTTATAAAACTTTTAAAAAATTTATGTGTATGGTGATTTTAAAAAATCAGCACTAATAATAAAAGATCAACCCACCAAATGCCACAAATGTATAAGCCCTTTTGGATTCAATTTTTTTCCACTAAAGCTAAAACGTAAAATTGGCACCATGAAGCTTGAAATTGAGATTTAAAGATAAGCACTGGTACCAGCATTTGCTACTTGCTAGAAACTGCTTTTATCTGAAAATTGCTATTTAGCAAGGCCCACAGATATTTTTTATGAAATAAATGTAGCAGCATAAACTTTTCAAACAGCTGTAAGGTTCCATGAACATTTCATAATTCTAAACATTTCTATATACTAATAGTTAATATCTGCCTTAACAGTAGAAAAATTAGGTAAATTTCAGAATATCTGAAGCTAAAATACAAGTTGTAAAACTAAAATAAGCCCTTTCGATTTATCCTGCATAATTTTACACTGCTTAAGAAAAAGACAAATGCTTTAATGCTTTGGCATTAAAAGGGGAACATGATAGCTGCTTTGGCAAGATAAAGCAAGCTACATCACTTAATGTATTTGGAGAATTCAGGAATGATATTATAAAAGGAAAACCAAGAGTTTAAATTAATTTGACTGAATTATATCACACACACACACACACTTTTCACCTACAAAGGCCATTATAACAATTGAAAAACAAATTTCCATTATACCAGACAGCAAGTTTAACTACAACAGTTTTATAGTTTAAAATGTTGAATGCTTTTCTTTTTAAACTTAGATGCTTTTTAAGAGCTTTTTAAGATAATGAAAGAAAAAGATGTTTGTCTCTAAAAAAAGCTTTCCCCCAGTTAGACTTGATTGCATACATTTGCATAAAGAATCTGTGGTCAATCAAATATAAAGACTGCAGTCAATACAGCTTCCACTAGTGGTGCTTTGAGCAGACTAACGAAAAAAAAAAAATCTTAAATTTTTTTTTAAGTAGCTACCCCCTAATTTTTCTTTAGCAGCTAGTCATGAAGACACAGGCAACATAATGGAGTGGCAGAAAGCCAGAATTCAAAGTCAGAATGCCTTATTTGGGGTCCTAGGAGCTCTACCATTTATTAGCTATGTTATCTCCCCACAGTCACCTCAGTTCCCTCATCTCTGCAATGGGAATAATTCCACCTTTAGGTCAAAATGAAAGGAGCAAGGTCTCATATGCATGATATTAACTAAAACACATGGTAATTATTTTCATCATCCCCCCAATACTCCAGCTTGTCTATGACTTAATGTTGCCTGTTTCTTATAAGGCAAGTCGAAATTACAGGAAACTGTACCTACTATAGGAGAAGGCAATGGCACCCACTCCAGTACTCTTGCCTGGAATATCCCATGGACGGAGAAGCCTGGTGGGCTGCCGTCTATGGGGTCGCACAGAGTCGGACACAACCTGAAGCGACTTAGCAGCAGTACCTAATATATATCAAATAATCCAGTGAGGCAAAAGGCTCATTACTAACTCTAACAAGATTGGTTCAAAGGTCCAACCCTCCAAAGATGCTGTGGCCATAAGAAAAGCTTGTTTTTGTAAACCACCAATTAATGGGTCATCATCACTATCCCTTTCGGCATGCTCATTCACGGGCACAACGAGAGTGCCTGTTATGAGAACCAAGAATTTTATGTGCCGAGAAAGTAATTCTTCCATTCTTCCCACTTTCCCAAGTGCCCATGTCCTGCTGTCAATGAAGGAGAAAAATGAATGAAAAGGGAAAACAAGAAATGACAATTCTATGCTATAAGCAGCTTGAGATCGAGGATCATGCTTTTATTCATGATTTTATTTATTTCTTTCCTTTACCCCACTCCCCATCCCTTTTCACACAATAGGTTCTTAATACTTCTTCACAAGCCTTGAAAGCTGTATGAGGCACAGTCACTGTCCTATGTGTAGTTACAAGCGCGTTAACAGTCAGACTGTTCCTCTGCTCTCTGCCTTTTCTTTGTATTTCAGTCCTTTTGTCACTCGGCTCCCATTCCATCAAGCACCTCATTCCACTTTGCCTCTGGCTTCTACCACGTGGTGTCCAAGCACTTGTCGATAACTTCCCTCGCTTAATCTTACTATTCCCCCATCTCCTTTCTCTCTGCCTGCCACCTTAGCCTTCAGCCTCCTTGGAAAAGCTATGCCAAACGGAGACAGCATATTAAAAAGCAGAGACATTACTTTGCCAACAAAGGTCCGTCTAGTCAAAGCTATGGCTTTTAAAGTAGTCATGTATGGATGAAAGAGTTAGACCACAAAGAAGGCTGAACTCCGAAAAATTGATGCTTTTGAACTGTGGCGTTGGAGAAGACTCTTGAGAGTTCCTTGGACTGCAAGGAGATCAAGCCAGTCAATCCTAAAGGAAATTAATCCTAAATATTCATTGGAAGGACTGATGCTGAAGCTGAAGCTCCAATACTTTGGCCACCTGATGTGAAGAGGTGACTCATTAAAAAAGACCCTGATGCTGGGAAAGATTGAAGGCAGGAGGAGAAGGGAATGATGGAGGATGAGATGGCTGGATGGCATCACTGACTCAATGGGCATGAGTTTAAGCAAGCTCCGGGAGATACTGAAGGACAGGGAAGCTTGGCGAGCTGCAGTCCATGGGGTTGCAAAGAGTCAGATACACTGAGCAACTGAACAATGACAACAATGCACCTTCTCAGTCAGATTACAACCTCAACAACAACTCCAAATACATAGAAGATTTGAAAACCTGGATCTCCAGCTGAGCCTCTGCCTTAAATTCTAGAACCACAGGCCTGTGCAACTGTCAACAGAATCCCAAGCCCTGGATGTTGCCCTGGTCCCCTGTATCATTACACAAATCCACACCTGAATGCATTATCTCCCCCTACAAGCCACATCATGCTTTGTATTCACTATCAAGACTTTTGTATTCACTATCAAGAACAACTCTGTCCTTTCAATCACCCAGGCCAGAGCTCTGGGAGTCATCCCTAACGTCCCCACCCCTTCCTGCTTCTCTTCTCCTTCTCTGTCCCTCCCCCACCTCCCCATCAGTCTGAGTTCAGACCTTAAATCCATACTAGCATTCAACAGCTTTTGCACACAACTGCTCTTTTCCACACAGCCATCCTCACATCCCATCCATTCCCTACAATACTCCAGACTGATCCTTGTAAAAGAACAGCCTGAAGTGCTCAAATTCATCTGGACCAAATACGCCCTACAAGACCCTTTCCAAAGTGGCTCCAGCCTCCACTCTCCATTTCCAACCCCACCTACTGCCCTTCACGTGCACCTGCCACAGGGAAAAGCCAGCTGTCTCATAGACACACCACACTCTTTGGCATCTTCACTGCACCGTTCTCCCTGGTCTCTCTGCTCAGAAAGATTTTTGCCATCCCACTCCTATCCTCAGCTGCCTGGTCCCTTCCAACTCACTCTTTCAGACTCGGACCCTGCCCTATTCCCTAGAGGTAAGTCATCTCTTTGGAGTCAGGTACCCCTAATAGAGCTCAGCATCTTTTATGCACTGGTTAAAACTGGAGTTAAGCATCATTTCCCCTCCCAAGACAGAGAGTTTTGAGAGATGTGAAAGGAATCCTCTTACGTCTGAGGTTTCATTATCTAACACTATGCCTTGTATATCAATATATATCTGGTGAATGCATAAATGAGTAAAACCAGTCCAATTAAGTTTGATTCAAACACTGCCAAGCTGCTAGTGGCTGATTATGTGTGAATGAGAGGCTCAAAGCTCTTTTTAGAAGAGGTCACGGAAAATATCACAAGGCCACTCTGGCTGCAATTCCCAAGTGTTGAATACAGAAGTCATGGTGTTCCCCTGTGTGGCCATGTTACAGATTGGCTCTTTTACAGTTTTTTTTTTTTTGTCTTGTGTGGTTTCATTGCCTGTGATCTATAACATGCACTACTTCAACATTAAAGTCTCCCAAAAGCTTCAACAAGTTCAACCACACGGGTGTGATGGAAAAATGAGTACGGGTCAGGGTGAAAGGTCAGAGTGAGTGGAAGCAACATAACAGCAATGACTGAGTCACAAATACCTCAAGACCTGAACCTCAACAACCCATCTGAATGCCCTTTATTCGTTAGGGAACAAATTCACAGGAGATTTTCCATATGCAACCCTGGAGCTCCCTGAAGACTGAAATAACAGATGTAGCAGTGTTGACTAGTCACAGCTTTTGGTCCTTTTAAAAAATCAATTGAAGTTGATCACTTACAAATGAACACTAGAACAAAAGATGCAGGGACTGGGTCCTATGAAATTAAAACAAAGTACAAAGCTACTGTTGGTCAAATAAAACACTTGAAACAAAAAAAAACTTGCCTACTCCATGAGGTTCACAGGGTTTCAAGCGCTCTGTAGTTTAGCAGGCACGCACCCCAATCAGGCCAAGCTTCCCTGTCCTCTACCATAAAACCCACACGTAGAAAACTGAATTTTTCTTAAGTTTTTAATCACTCACAGACTTGAAAATTATACATTCCTATAAATCCAAGAAGGGGGAGTAGGTTAGACATTAACATACCAAATATAACAATGACAACAACAAGTATAGTAACTCAAAACCCAAGGGATATGAAGAACTTTCTAAAGGATTTAAAATTTTTTTAATGGATTTAAGAAATTGTTTTATTTGGGGAAAAAAATGCTCCTTACAAAAGTGTTGCTGCAAATACAGAGACTCTGCAATAAATATTGGCTCCAGTGTGAAACTGTGAGAAAACAGAGGAAGTGCCGTTCATGGTAAAGGGTTGTGAAAATATTAGACATTGGTTTTAAATTCTGCCCTTTCCCCCTGCACTTCGAGTGCAGTTAGACTAGGATGCAGATACAGAAGATGTAACACAATGTTCATTTTCTGAGACAACATGCTTGCACCTTACTTGTGAGACACACATGTTCATTTACTTAAAAACCATAGTCTCACTGTGACACATGACATCACTACAGTAATGTTCACTGCTGATTAAATAAATTTTTGATTTACTTTTTTAGAAATCACCTGAGAAAATCTCAGGTTGTTCTTGGATAAGAATGATGCAACTGCTGCTGCTGCTGCTAAGTCACTTCAGTCGTGTCCGACTCTGTGTGACCCCATAGACGGCAGCCCACCAGGCTCCCCCGTCCCTGGGATTCTCCAGGCATGAACACTGGAGTGGGTTGCCATTTCCTTCTCCAATGCATGAAAGTGAAAAGGGAAAGTGAAGTCACTCAGTCATGTCTGACTCTTGGCGACCCCATGGACTGCAGCCTACCAGGCTCCTCCTTCCATGGGATTTTCCAGGCAAGAGTACTGGAGTGGGTGCCACTGCCTTCTCCGAATGACGTAACTATGTGACATCAAACACAGATAAAGTTTGCAAGCTTCTTCACTGTGTCCTTTATCAGTGGATGGCCGTATGTTTCCTATTTCACAATGCTAACATGTGGGTTTCTTTTCCGAGATCATCGAATGAAACTAAGCTTTAAACTCTTCCTCCACAAAGATCTAGAAGACTGTTGGCACAAACCTTTAACCCTTCAATTCTATCCCAGGGTCACTGTGGGGATGGAGTGAGACTGAATAGGATTATTTCAAGAAGCACAATACAAGACATCTATGCAACAAAGCTGGACGGGATGAAGGCTCCCAAATTATGCAGTAGAACACTAGGCCTCACAGACTCCCGGGCTCCACTCCTGGGTCTGAAACTCACAATGTGCTCCTGGACAAGTGCTCTGATCTTTCTGCTTGTGCAAAAAACGATAACAAAGTAACCGCATAAGGTCACTGTGGGGATTCAAGTAAATCGTGTATGTAGTTCCTAGCATGGCAGCCAGCACACATAAGGGTTCTGTGTTAGCTATTCGTTCCATCCAGTAAGGATGTGGGAGACAAATCATGGAGCTGTCTGTCCCCACAATCACCCCCACTCTCAAATTCAGCAGCGTCCCAGCCTTGAGGGGCTGTCTCCACCATGTTGCACATGCACTATTTATTTGGAGAACTGGTATCACCTTCCACGTGTTTCTCCCAGATGTCTGAGGCCAGAGCTTTTGAAATACAATCAGCTTCCAACTCTCCAAGCCTACAGGGAAGATAATTCAAAACAGGAGAGATGACTGGGAAGAGTAAATGGTCTTCATTCATTTTATTCATACCATAATTAGCCTGCATTTCTGGTACTTATATCTTCTGACAGCTGGATGTTGGAAGAAAGTTGTCTGGAAATAAGAGGTGGTCACAGACAAGGCAACAAACAGTTAACAGAGACAAGAAATAACACTATGCAAATTCTAAAGAATTAGTTGAAAGTAACTTCTGGCCCCAACTTGAGTCACAGAAGTGACTGAGGAAGACTTGTATTATCGAATTACCCACAGCAGAGGAACATTTGAAATGTAAAAGCACTTGAAAGAGTAAAGGGAATATTTGTGCTCTGGCAGGAGGGCTAAAACTGAAGTAGAAGATATTTCAGAGAGATGTGGAAAGACTCAGCTGATGGCAAGGACCCTTTCTGACACCCTCTTGGAACCTTGCACCCACGGACGTTTAAATTTTTTAATTGAGATATAATTAACATGCAAAATCATATTAATTTCAGGTGTACGACATAATGAATCAACATTTGTATATATTACAAAATGGTCGAGATGAGTCTAGTTAACATCCATCACCATAGTTAAAAATAATCTCATATGAGAACTTTTAAAATCGACTCTCTTAGCAACTTTCAAAAGGCAATACAGTATTATTAACCTTGATCACCATGCTGTACAGAGAATTTTTTATTTGAAAAAGCCAAGGCAGAATATCTGTCTTGAAGCACCTTTCAGTAGCAGGATACCAGGTTTAATTAAATATTAAATCAGTCTGTAAGCTGCCTGTGGCCTATGTGCGCGTGATAGCAATTACATTTTAATATCTGTAAAATGAGTTAATATTTACCAAGGGCCAGAATACTATGTAGATCTGGATGATACTCTAAGGAAGCCACAGGAAAAAAAGTAACTTTTCAATCATTCTCAACTTTTAGAAGTCAAATAAGATGCTCAACAGGCTGTGGACCAGAGTTTTAACGAAGTGCAGTCCACCAGTCCATGGGCAATAGGTTCTAGAACCCCCGAGGATACCAAAATCAGTGGACGCTCAAGTTCTTTATATAAAATAGCATTATATCTGCATATAACCTTAAAGTACATTCCCTCACACACTTCATCGCTAGATCTCTTATAACACTTAATACAATCTAAATGCCACATTAACATAAATATGTAAATGCTATATAAATAGCTGCTGGAGCAAAGTAAGTTCAAAGTAAGTACTTGGAACTTTCTGGAATTTTTAAAAATATATTTTCAACCCATGGTCAGTTGAATCTACAGATGTGGAACCTATGGATACGGAAGGCCGACTGGACAGCTCACACATGACCCCTGAAACTGCTTCCGACCACAATGTAGTAAGGCCCAGAGAAAGCACGCTTATTTAACATGAAATATAAATTATTGCCATTTCTGAACAAATAGTACAATATGCAGCAAAGTGTACGCTCTCTCTTTCTCTGCCCCGGGGTACTCTCCAGCTAGGACTGAACTCATGCTCACAGATGACGCCAATTGCAGATGAATGACCTGCTTGCGGTGGTCCACTAGGCTGTGCGGATCCCGCAGCTTCATCTGCAGGCAGCAAACAAACCCGGGAGGGGCAGTCTCCAGCAGGAATCCAGGAACCGTAACACACCACTCTCTTTTTCTCAATCTCTGAATATATGAGCATGAAAGGAAAAAGCAATGGAATTCACTTCAAACCAAAGGACAAAACCCATTTCACCTGCTGGTATCTCTATCGTGTGCTAAGGTAGACAAGCCTTTTAACAGCTCCCAGTCATGGAGAACTATGCTGTGAGTTAAGCACTCTGCATACTTTACAGCTTAATGTAAATTTCCTCATGTGTAAGTGAAAGATAAGAACAAACCTATTTTATTATGTTATTATGAGGATTCCAGGAGAAGAAAAAAGCACCCTGGAAGTTGAGGCAGCAGGGCCAAAAAGGATAGGGTTTGAGACAGACAGACATGGGTTAAAAGCCCAAATGTGATTTCTATGATTTGATCTTGCTGAGTTCGTTTCCTCTTCTCCAAAGTGGAGATGAAGCCACCACCTTGAAAAGGAATCGAAAGAGACGATTGGTCAAATACCAGCTGGTGTCTACATTACCAGGAGGTGTTCAATAAATGCTTATACCCTGTATCCTATGATACATATGAACAGCTTCTGTTAACCTCTGTCTGCAGTCATTCAATCATTCAATGTCAAGAGTATCCATAGAAGCACTCCCTTTAGTAACAATGATAATTTTACCCAGTTTAATAAGTCAGACACTGGTTTAACAGCTTTACATCTATGAACTCATTTAATCATCATCACAGTCCAGGGAGGCAGGTACTGTAATCCCCATCTTACAGACAAACACACTCAGGCACAGAGTTCAGGTAACATGCCCAGGCTCAAAGAGATGGTACCTGAGTTAGCAGCAAGTCTCCCTAGCCTGTCCTCCTAACCTTGATGTGACAGAGTATATGGGGGTCAACCTCTTTGAGCTGCTATACTTGGATATATATCTTGAGATAAGCAATGGATGCTGCTGCCACCAACTACAATGTGTTGAATAACTTATCAACTTCTGAAATAACATTTTGTGTATTTTCTTAGAATTCCTTAAAATACTATGATTTTAAATGAGATGCCTTTTAAATGAGATGTCTATAACTAGTTCATCTGTTCCATGTGCCAGAATACTATAAATGTGCTTCTTTTTCTAAGGAGCACCTAAATAAATCTCACATTAAAGCACAATCCTGAGTTTTGCAATACAAGTCTAAATCAAAAGAAGATATATTAGGGCAGTCTGAATGTTATTTGTTTTATCAAACTAATGACTTCCATACCAAAAAATCTGAATATTCTCCTTATCTCTAATAGTCATGTCTTCACAGTCATAGCAGTACTGTATGGTATTTCAAACTATCCTTTTACAAATTTAATCAACTCAAACATTAAACATCAATGATGATAATCTATTTCTCTGCTTAAGAGGAATCTCTAGGGGAACAGATGAGAGAGAAAGGTTAAAGAATTCTGGAATTCTATCCTTCAAAGTAGGACAGGGCATCTACCTATAAATCATGCTCTTTGTTTATTAAGATAATTAAGCCTAACAGTACACTTAACTTACAGACTCAACAATTGTCTGGCATGAACAATTTCCACTTTTTCTAAAACAAAGGGGATGTGTTCAAAGGGGTCCTCTGCAAGCTCCCTGTACAATGCATGCTATTTTAAAACATGATTTATGTGTCTAATTCCTGGAGCTGCCTTGAAAAATATACTGGGTTTTTCCTTGCATGCACCTTATTAGAAGACACTCCAATCTGAAGAGTGCACTCTGTTTCAGACTGCAGGGCGCTATATCATGTCAGCATTTTCATTAAATACGTTCAAGCTGGACCTTAAACAAATGGAAGGGAGAATCACAGCTGCAGCCACTGCAGAGAGACACACTTATCCGGCCAGGAGGCTTACATAAGAGGTGCAGGACAGTCAGGGTGAAACCGAAGTGTCATCATCTGAACACGACTGCTTTGAGATTTGCTCACATTCTTCACATAAATGGAATCACGAAACACTGAGCGGATTTCTCATTTTATTTGCCTTATAGCACAAAACTGTAGGTTGACATATTAAGTTGTTTTCCCCTAAAGGATTGGGCTCTAATTAGGGAAACGTTGGGAACTTCTGCCTGAGGGAAAGTGGGATGCGCGGGAAGCCTGGAGGCCGGAGAAGGAACGATTTAGCCTCCATCCCTGAAGACCTAGCGCATCCAGGAATATTACTGGAATCACTCCCCTGAGGACCTGGGACGGAGCTGACAAGAACCCCCTACCTCGTGTGTGTGTGTGTGTGTGTGTGTGTGCGCGCGCGGCGCGCACACACACACACACACACACACACACAGTCAAGGAGCTCTGAATGAGCAATCAGCAGCAGGCGAAATGCCCCCGGAGCACCTGTCCTCTCACAGCACATTTCCAACTGGCACGTTCAGCAGAGACCGGAGCCAGCCCGCCAGGGACGGCTGCCTCTCCCCGCGTACCCTGTCCGCGGCTTCGCTTTCTCAACTCCTCAAGCTGGAGCCCCGCTAACAAAAGGTGCTTCCCACGACGTGAAGATAATAAAAACAAACCTCCCCTTCCCGCGGCGCCACCCTCCAACTTTAGAAACTACAGTCAACTTACTGGGATGCAGGCGACAAGGAGCCTTCAAGGGGGACCGTGCTCCGGCTGCGCAGAGCCCCGCTGGCCCCGCACTGCCCCGGCGGCTGCGGCGGGTGCGGGGCGAGGCGCTGCCGTTCTGCACCAGCCGCCTCGGCTCCGAGGTGCCCGGAGCCCGGCACTCGCTGGGGCGCACCGCCTGGCGGCAGCGACGACAGCGAAAACTACACAGGTCCGCGTGGTCCCGAGCGCTGCCGCAGCCGCCCGCCCCGGAGTGCAGCGCTCCGAGCCCCTGGTGCGTGTCTCCGGCTCCGAGGGAATCGCGGCTCTACAAGAAAGGCGGCCGGGGAAAAGCCGAGGCGTTGCTGCCGGGAGAGCCGCCAGCCCGCTCCCAAGCGGTCGGTCACATCGCGGGAGCGGCGGGAAGCGAGCCGGCGAGCATGCACAGCAGTTCGCACTCGCAGCCGCGCCACGGAGAATGACAAGCTCCGAGGCGGTGCAGCCGTGCGGGGCGCGGGGTGCCACTGCGCATGAGCCTGGCTGGCTGCGGCA
>SJXQ01012064.1:52406-193333 GCA_006408695.1 Aepyceros melampus | reverse complement strand
GTGAGCAACTGAACTGAACCGATCTATATATATGCCAGCCTTGATAATTTAATTGTTGACAACAATTAAATTATCAAAGGCTGGCATATACCACTGACATCAGAAAATCCAGAGAAATAGTGTAAATTTCTCTTTAACTTAGCTATCTTAACTGACACGGTTTTACGATGTTTTGCCAGATAGTTTTGGCTTAAAATTCTAACTTTTGATATAATAAAGTTTTTGTAATGGTTTTCTGTACAAAAAGCATTGAAACTGTCTTTTAGCATTTCTGATATAAAAACATTGATTATTTTTATTTAGTTCTAAGATTTGAAGGCACAGTTAAATATACACCCAAAGGAAAGGACATTGTTTTAACCTGAGTGTCATTCAAAAAAAAAAAAATTATAGAACTCATTAACTGGCTTGATATATTTGTCACCTCATACTTTCTTCATTTCCCATATCCATCAAGATCAGGGTGCCATGGGACAGAATGTTCATACTGCAACACAAGCTTTGTCTTCATACCTTTATGTTACAATGTTAGAAATTGGCAAAGAACTTCTGGAAATCTCTCCTACAAGGGTAAGTGAGCAATATATTAACTATGCACAGAAGTCATTGCCAAATCACAAAGTGATTGCCAACCAGATAACCTACTAAAACCCAGACAAAATGTGTTCCAAGCTTCCAAGCTTCCACTTAGACAGACTCCATAAAAATGCCCAGGGATACTTTGAAGCCACATGACACAGAAGTTCCAGTACAGAGATGATAATCTCAAGTAACTTTAATTGAAATTACTTATTCTGGTAAATTTCAGTTAAAATGTAAGACCAACAGAATACATTGCTAGGGTTTCTGCCAGGGTTCTGAAAGGAGCTCATGCAAGTTAAGAGATCAAGAGTTTAAACTCTGATCTTATGCTAGCTAAATTTTGGAAGTAAGAATTAAATATATTTTGAAAATTTGCACTAATTCAGCACTAACTGCTGCAAAAGATAACAATGAGTATGAACACAAGAAAAAGTACATGTTTTCTTATAAAATAACTAAAACACATTACTTTCAATTTTACTGAAGTTTTGGGGGCAAATATATCAGCTAATTGACAAGAAATCTACATGCTATTTATTTTTTAGTATGGAAAAACAGATATATTCTGAGGTAGAATGACATCTTTTTAGGGATGTACATGTTAATAACTTTTACACAAGTCTCATGCTTATAATAGGTGCTTCGGTCTCCAAAATCTAGGGCCATGAATTTTTTATTTAAAAAAAAAATCACATTAGGTTATAGGTACAAAATATTTATGACTCTTTAAGAATGATTAAAGAATTTTCCATGCTAGGATTACTTTTTCCTACATATAAAATAGAAATGACCTCAATGATATCAAAGTATTACTAAATAGGAGAAATAAATTATTAAAATTGATCATCAAACAATAGTTCCTGAGATCATTTTGATTAGGCATAAATCATTCAAGATACATAATTTAATAATAGTTGTGATTAAATATATTAAATTCAGAGTATTGACCACAGAAGAAAATAGTGGCTCAATAAAAATTTATGGTTAGCACAAAGTAATATAATTTTTCAAGCAGGATTAAAATTGAGGTGTTGGGGAAACTTGTCTCATGCAAAAATATCTTCTCCCAAAGCAAACTAAGTGCATTTGTCAAATGATGTACTCTACATGCATTTCTTAATAAGAGATTAGTATGTAATTTGCAACAAGGCATCATCATTAACGTATTCAGTTCAGCTCAGTTTAGTCGCTCAGTTGTGTCTGACTCTTTGCGACCCCATGGACTGCAGCATGTCAGGCCTCCTTGTCCAATTCCTAGAGCCTGCTCAAATTCATGTCCATTGGGTCAGTCATGTGTATTTAAAACTACAAGCCAAATATTAATTTCAAATGTTCAATTAACTATAGGCTGAATACTACATATGATAGTGAGGATCAATGTCAAGACCCTGCATTCCAATTTTCTTCTGTCAGTAAACCCACTGCTTTATCACAGACACACTGCATTAGGAAAAACTTTCACCACATTGAAATCACTCACAGAAAAATGGCCTTAAAGCTGGTTAGAGGTTTTCAATAGCCATTTGGTCTTTTTATAGGGAGAGATTCTTCTTGGCTTTTCAAAATACTCTTCTCATTTTGAAACCAACATAAAATCTGATTAATGTAACAGGACTACCTTACACTCTCCTCCATCTATAAATTTCTGCACTCCCATGTATTAGAGAACCATCTGGATCAGCATCATAAAATGGAGAACAGATAGGCAAGAGACATAGGGCTTTGTGAGGAAAATGACAGGGAATAGGACACATTATTATTTGTTATTGTTTATAGTCATGCTAGATATTTATCATGCATATACTGTTAGGAGATTTACATTTTCAAATTTCAGAAAATAAAAACCTTCCAAAAAAGTTTCTATGAATACACCCTTCCTTCATTGGAAAATGTTATTTGACACCATTATTATAGTTTAGCAATGGAACATATTTCCTTTTTAAGATATAAAGTGCATTGGAAAGGCCCAACCAAATATATAAAATAAGCATAAAGCTACCAAATAGCCATTAGGAACTAAATGGGATTAAGGACTCTTATGGTAAGTGGCTGTTGCTGAGTATGGACTGAGGACAGCAGGAATGGGAAAGAGGAAAATATACTGAGAAATTAGGGGAGAATGCCCAGAAGCCCAGAATTAATTCATAGCCTTAAGATCACAGAAAGAGCTTGAAAAAGTAGAGAAACAGGACAGAATTTACATGATTCTTTCTTCAACTTTATATCTTGTGGACACACTTAAAATGTATTTCACTCAGTGTATGCATGCTAAATCCCTTCAGTTGTGTCCCACTCTCTGCAACCCTATGGACTGTAGCGTGTTAGGCTCCTCTGTCCACGGGATTCTCCAGCAAGAATGCTGGAGTGGGTTGCCAAGCCCTCCTCCAGGGGATCTTCCTAGCCCAGGGATCAAACCCCACATCTCTTGGCTCCTGCATTGGCAGGTAGGTTCTTTACCACTAGCATCACCTGGGAAGCTTCATATTTCACTCTACATAATGACTAACAAATGGTTAGTCAGTTTTTTTCACAGTGTCTAGAACCACAGAAATCATGCTTGTAACCATCTTCCTTTAGAGAAGTTATGTATTTCAATTTCACAATATATGTAATGTCAGAGTTGTAAACAATATGAAAGAAAATTTCTCAGAATGAACAATCATCTTAATTTTACATATTTTATATGCATACATGGCAAGCAGAATTCTCTTTCCTTCATAAATCAGGATATGTTTCCTAAAGCATATCATTGTATGTTCTTTCTAGAAGGAGATTTTGTGTGTGAGTCACTCAGTTGTGTCCCATTCTTTGCGACCCCATGCACTGTAGCCCGTCAGGCTCCTCTGCCCATGGGATTCTCCAGGCAAGAATAATGGAGTGGGTTGCCATTCCCTTCTCAAGGGGATCTTCTCAACTCAGGGATCCAACCCAGGTCTCCTGCATTGCAGGCAGATACTTTGCCATCTGAACCACCAGGGAAGCCTAAAGGAGGTTTTACTTTTAGACAATGTGTAACATCATAATACCATGACATAGTAATAATAATATGCTATTTAGATGTTTCTGTTTATACTTTAAATTTTCTGAAGACTTTAGTTTCTCTCTTTTGAATAAGTGAAGAACCCCAATTCTCCTTCTTAATGATTTTCCTCATAAGTTAACATGAAATATAATTATTTCATAATGATTAAACAAAATAGCTACATTTTTGAAAACTGACCTACTGTTTTATGTACACATTCTCAATAAATCTCCCAAAGTATCTTGAAGAAAATATTATTTCTGTCTCCTTTTTTCATGTAAGAAAACTGAAACTCTGAGAAGCCAGGTCACACCACTAGCAGGTGGGAGATCTTGAATTTGAACCCACACAGTCAAGTTCCAGTAGACTTGTACTCTTGCTGACCCTGTTTTTCTGTCCTACTATGCTTCTTATGTGTATATCATGTGCCAAGAAGCATTCACAACTCTTTACATGTACAAATTCAATTAATCTTTCCTTACTATTAGGTACCACTATTATACTTACTTTATAAACGAGGAAACTGTAGCTGGAAGTGCATAATTTGCCTAAATCTACCTGTTAAAGCAGGGGAAATGTCAGTGACTTTAATAATAGAAGAAAACGTGTCCACCTAGTCTCTGTACCCCAGTTTACATCATCCAAATGTGCTTGCAAGCAGCACTAAGAGGTGAAGACAGATTGCTTGACTCCCAGACTAGTGTTTTCTCACCTCTTATTCAGTACAGAGCACATATCAACTGAGCCAAACCCACTGCAAAGGATGCTGCTTGTCTCATCTTCTTAATTTCCACAATAAAATCTTGAATTTCCACATTGAGTTGTGGTCCAATTGGTCCAGACATCAAGCTACAAAAATATCTGAATTGCTTTACATAGTTACCGGAATTTGGTATAAAAAATAAAGTTAAAAACCAAGAAAATTATGTAGGCTATTATACAGTTAAGGTCATTAAAGTAATGGTATATACCATAATAAGTACTATATGCTATGTTTCTGTGGTTAAATTTCACTCAACTTTTCCTCATCTAGAACTAAGGAAATTTTACACAGCAGTAAGCAGCGATAATCTGCCTTATCCTCTCTGACTCCTCTTCTCCCACGTCTCAAATAGCTCACAGCGTTTCTGAACTACTTTGGAATGATCCTTTCCACATACTACTTCTTTTATTAAAATTGGATATAAATAGATGCTCACATTTTTAATGGTTTATGTTTAGATTTTAAATACAACTTCCACTCAGAGATTAGTTAAATATAAAATTAATTTAAAGTCATTATTTTTTCTCTACTGAGGAAGAGAATTGAATGGGAAACAATAGAATGGGAAAGACTAGAGATATCTTCAAGAAAATCAGAGATATCAAGGGGGGAATATTTCATGCAAAGATGGGCACAATAAAGGACAGAAATTATATGGACCTAACAGTAGCAGAAGATATTAAGAAGAGGTTGTAAGAATACACAGAAAACTATATAAAAAAAGACTTTCATGACCCAGATAACCACAACAGTGTGATCACTCACCTTACAGCCAGACATCCTGATGCAAAGATGGGCACAATAAAGGACAGAAATTATATGGACCTAACAGTAGCAGAAGATATTAAGAAGAGGTTGTAAGAATACACAGAAAACTATATAAAAAAAGACTTTCATGACCCAGATAACCACAACAGTGTGATCACTCACCTTACAGCCAGACATCCTGAAATGCAAAGTCAAGTGGACCTTAGGAAGCATCACTACAAACAAAGCTAGTGGAGGTGATGGAATTCCAGTTGAGCTATTTCAGATCCTAGAAGATGATGCTATTAAAGTGCTGCACTCAATATGCCAGCAAAATTGGAAACTCAGCAGTGGCCACAGGCCTGGAAAAGGTCAGTTTTCATTCCAATCCCAAAGAAAGACAATGCCAAAGAATGCTCAAACTACCACACAACTGCACTCATCTCACAAGCTAGTAAAGTAATGTTCAAAATTCTCCAAGCTAGGCATCAACAGTATTTGAACTGTGAACTTCCAGATGTTCAAGTTGGATTTAGAAAAGGCAGAGGAACCAGGGATCAAATGGCCAACATCTGTTTGATCATTGAAAAATCAAAAGAATTCCAGAAAAACATCTACTTCTGTTTTATTGACTACACCAAAGCTTTTGACTATGTGGATCGCAATAAACTATGGAAAATTCTTCAAGGGATGAGAATACCAGACCATCTTACCTGCCTCCTGAGAAATCTGTATGTAGGTCAGGAAGCAACGGTTAGACAGGGAACAATGAAGTGGTTCCAAATTGGGAAAAGAGTACGTCAAGGCTGTATATTGTCACCCTGCTTATTTAACTTATATGCAGAGTACATCATATGATGTGCCAGGCTAGATGAAGCACAGCTGGAATCAAGACTGCTGGGAGAAATATCAATAACCTCAGATATGCAGATGACACCACCCTTATTGCAGAAAGCAAAGAAGAATAAAGAGCCTCTTTTTGAAAGTGAAAGAGGAGAGTGAAAAAGCTGGCTTAAAACTCAACATTCAAAAAAACTAAGATAGATCATGGCATCCAGTCCCATCACTTCATGGCAAAGAGATAGGGAAACAATGGAAACAGTGAGAGGCTATTTTTCTGGGCTCAAAATCACTGCAGACAGTGACTGCAGCCATGAAGTTAAAAGATGCTTACTCCTTGGAAGAAAAGCTATGACCAACCTAGACAGCATATTAAAAAGCAGAGACATTTTTCACTGACAAAGGTCTATCTAGTCAAAGCTATATTTTTTTCCAGTAGTCATTTATGGATATGAGAATTGGATTATAAAGAAAGCTGAGCACCGAAGAATTGATGCTTTTGAACTGTGGTGTTGGAGAAGACTCTTGAGAGTCCCTTGGACTGCAAGGAGATCAAACCATTCAGTCCTAAAGTAAATCAGTCCTGAATATTCATTGGAAGAACTGAAACTCCAATACTTTGCTCACCTGATGTGAATAACTGACTCATTGGGAAAGACCCTAATGCTGGCAAAGATTGAAGGCAGGAGATGACAGAGGATGAGACGGTTGGAAGGCATCACCAACTCGATGGACATGAGTTTGAGCAAGCTCTGGGAGTTTGTGACAGACAGGGATGCCTGATGTGCTACAGTCCATGGGGTCACAGAGTTAAACATGACTGAGTGACTGAACTGAACTTAACTGAGGAATAAGTTCATCCCAAAATGCCTCTCTTTGCAATGGCATTGTTTTCCATTAACTTCACTTCCCTGTTAGTCTAATATCTATCAGGTGATGTTGATATTGAAGTAGCATCAGGTACAAAAGAAAGGAAGGCAGCTGAAATGAACTACTGTGGTTCAGATAACTGGTATATACTGATGTAGAGAATGCCTATTTGTTTAACAGAATTTTTAATAAAAAATGAATTTTTTGATAATGAAATGTGTCATTAAACATTGTAGCTAATTAAATGCAGCCAAATATAAATATATACATGCATATGATGAGTTATTAACTTGATGAGTTTGGAACTAATAGTTAAATCGCAGGAAACATATGACCAAAAGTCAAGTTTTACTCACGTTCTATTAGGAGTTTCTTTAAACAGTTACTACACCTCAGGACTAGTTTGGAGCAGCCGACAGCAGACTGGTCTGGGATGTCCTATTTGGTAAGCACAGGATTTACAAGGACTTCTAAAAACACACAGTCATCGGAATGAAGTGCAAATCCCTACAGGGTACATTGCATTACAAAATCTGGAAAATAAACATTATGTGTTGCCAATCACATCAATGGCAAACCAAACAAAGCATGGAAAGTTTAGTTTCTGCAAAATAATATTAGCTCATGACCAAGTCATATTCTTAGGTGTAAAAATGCATATGAGAAAGATAAATATCATATGATATAACTTATATATGGAATCTAAAAAATGGTAAAAGTAAACTTATTTACAAAACAGAAATAGAGTCACAGAAATAGAAAACAAATGTATTGTTACCAAAGGGAATGGGGAGGAGGGATATATTGAGACTGGAACTGACATATACATACTACTCTATATAAAATATAGAGTAACTAATAAGGACCTACTGTATAGCACAAGGAACTCTACTCAATATTCTATATGAACTATATGAGGAAAGAATCTAAAAAACAGTGGATATATGTACATGTATAAGTGATTCACTTTGCTAAACACCTGAAACTAACAAAACACATTGTAAATCAACTATACAGAATAGAAATGTATTTTAAAAATGCATGTGTCGTGTGTGGGTCCTGGAAGGTACCAGGAAGGTGGGTGTTGTGTTGTGAGCCTCTCTAGCTTTCACTGTTAACTCCCCACCTTTCGCATGCTCAAAATATTCACTAAGGTTGTCTCTAACTGATGACTAAGAGAGAAGACTTCTAAGAAGGAATTGAAATGTGAACTGATTTCTCCAGAAACAGAAAAATGGAATTATTTAACAATGCTTTGAATGAGGGTGAAACATCAAGCACAAAAAGTAGCATGACTAATACAGGAGGGCTTACCAGCAGTTTCCTCTTCTTTATATTTAGCAACTTCTTATATTCTAGTCTAAATAAATTGGATATGAAAATATGTTCTTGTCCTTAATACATGACCTACTTTCTTAGTGCCTATAGTTTTCTTTACCATTTCCTTTTTCCTCCTTATTTTATCTTTATTACTGAAAAATTCTCTGAATTTTGCCTTTGCATTATTATTGTGGTTCTAATGAAAATTGTATATATGTGTTTAGTTTGGAGAGAAAGACAGAAATTGAGAGAAGGAACTATATTTTGACAAGTTCTTAAGATTCTTTTAGACACTAGTTTAACAGTCATAGCAGACACTAGTTTAAGAGTCATTGCCCTAGATTTCTAACCTACTATTCTTTTTATTTTGTGGTGAAGTGGTGTGACTCAAATTCGATAAACTTATCTTGAGTCTGTTATCAATTTTGCTATGTGCTATGTGTACATATATGAGGAAGAGATGCTTTCTATCTTCAAGGAACTCACATTTAATATACTAGTTTACCATCACATATTATCAAGTTGATATCTCTAGACTCTGCAAACAAAACAACTGCAATAACTTCCATCCTCATATGAAATACATCACTGAGAAGTAATTTCAAAACATTTTATGATCTCAGCTACATTTCTAGATTTCTGAAGCAAGTGTGTCAACAATGTATTTTGAAATGCTTTCTTAGATTTCAGGTATAAAAATTCTGTTTTATGTATTTACCTTCTAACTGTTCATCTTATCACTTCAACTGATTAAGTTTGAGAGGCTGAGTTCAGGAATACCTTCCCAGTGCCCAGAGGCATCACAGTTGCTTTATTTCAAATTCTGGTTTAGAGAAGTTAGGTTATGGAAATATTCTTCAGTCTTAAAATTTCAGGGAAAATGTTAATAGGAAACCTCATAACTTCTGTTGAATGAATTGATTTTGAAATGCAGAAAGCTATACCAATGATGTGTCTGACACAGAACTGTCAAAATACCATCAAAAGGTTTATACTGCATTTCTAATTCTTACTGTTTCAGAGAAGCCTAGACAAAACCCAAGCAAAGCATCTGCTATTATTCATAAATCACTGTAAGATTCACTGTGTTAATGTTTTTAATTATAAAATAAATAAATAAATAAAGCAGAAGGGGTGAAAGTTTAGAGCTAACTCCTGTCTAAATGCTAAACTTCAGAGTTTTGAATATATGCTTTCTCGAATAAGAAAATGGTTTTCATAGTAAATTATTCATTTTTATTTCTGTCATTCAATGTCCTATGTTTTCAGGCATTGCACGGTTTCCTGTCATCTTGACATTATGAAAAGCAAGCTATAGTTTTATTTTCCACTTCAAACTACTGCAGAATACCACTAAGGACTTTGTTTCTTCTGTGAAATTCCAGGGAAATCTCTAACTCACCTCAGACATGACGTGTATCATAAACACGCTTCAGGCCTCTTCTGAGTGCCTGCAAGGCATGGCCCATCTGGCGAGCCTGAGTCGTGGCCTTATTTCTGGCAAAGCAATCAGCTAAGGGAGCCAAGAACAAGAGTAGTAGAAGGAACTGCCCGTATATCAGACTAAAAGAAAGTGATGAGTGTATGAAATCTCCCAGTGGGTAGAGAACTATTCCTAAATTACTCTGGCCGCCTTTGTAGACATATAGAGTGCCCTGCCCTTACTTTGTTCTCATTGGGATCGTCCACTTTCACGTAGGAGACCAGCTGCAGTGATACATTCAATTCATTGGAGAAAACATTCCAACCATAGGCTTTGCAGTAAAATGAAATTTATCTCATGAACATTCTTTTGCAATTTTTTGACATGTTAATGGTCCCATGCGTGATCCTTTCTTCTATTCACTAAGCAATTAATTTTATAATGAATTAATTTTGTCAAGCACAAAAAAAAAGGATCATGTATACTCTACACTGAGTATGAGTCATGCAGAAGAAGTGGAGTTCCACTACTACTAAAAATAGCAAGTAGAGAAGGCAATGGCACCCCACTCCAGTACTCTTGCCAGGAAAATCACATGGAAGAGGAGTCTGGTGGGCTGCCGTCCATGGGGTCACAAACAGTCAGACACGACTGAGTGACTTCACTTTCACTTTTCACTTTCATGCATTGGAGAAGGAAATGGCAGCCCACTCCAGTGTTCTTGCCTGGAGAATCCCAGGGACGGGGGAGCCTGGTGGGCTGCCGTCTATGGGGTCGCACAGAGTCGGACACGACCGAAGCAACTTAGCAGCAGCAGCAGTATAACAGTAATCAATGTATATTACTTTCCCTGAAGAGGCACTGCACTTTGCATTTTACCTGGGCTATATTTAACTGCTAAAACAACCTTATAAGAAGGCATTGCTTTATCCTCAGTATAATAGTTGAAGACACTGAGGCTTGGCCAAGACTATAATACCAAGACCTTTGGCAGACTTATAGAGCTAGGAAATAAATGCATGGGAGGTAAAAGAGACTCATCATACTAGAAATCTATATATAGTAACTGAATTTATCTACATGCAAATCCTCAAAGAATGATTTTATACACATATTGTTATGTTAAAATCATCATCAGGTTAAATATCTTCCCCAAGACCATATACCATGGGATTCTGATTTACACTCAGGTCTTACTCCAAAGACCACCATCTCTCTGTTAATGCTACATTTCATTAGGTATATTTATCAGAAGAAGGAGTAGGAGGGTTAGGCGGAGAAGAAGAAAAGAAAGCTACAATCATCTCTCAGTATCCATAGAAGATTGGTACCAGGACCTCCAAAGATATGAAAATCTGAGTATGGTCAAATCCCATAGATAAGATGGCATAGTATTTGTATATAACATTCATCTCTCAATGTACTTGAAATCATCTTTATGTTACTTAAAATACCTAATCAATGTAAATATTAATACTCTGGACATGTAAATAGTTGGTGGAGCTGGCAGATTCAAATTCTACCTTTTGGAAAATTTCTGGAGTTTTTCTTTTTTTCCAATATTTTTGATCAGAGTTTTCAAACCATAGAGGGTCCAATGTACTCTGTCAGGAAGGACTAAATATTTTCAGATGTACTTTACACCAAGCATCATGTATATTAACAATGTTAACAATACTCTAGTCATGACCTCATTTGTCATGTTTCTATCTAATCCTTCTCTCTAATCTTTCATCAATATGTTACCGTACAGTAATGATAGAACCTTCCACTGCCAATCAGACAATAGATTAAAGATCGAAATATAAGACCAGATACTATACAATTCTTTTAGGAAACCACAGGCAGAACACACTTTGACATAAATTGCAACAATATGTTTCTTTTGGATTCACCATCTAGAGCAATAAGAATAAAAATAAAACTAAACAAATGAGACCAAATTAAATTTAACAGATTTTACATAGCAAAGGAAACCATCAATAAAAAGGAAAGACAACCCACAGAATAAGAAAGCATTTGCAAACAATGGGATGGACAAGGGGTTAATCTCCAAAATATACAAAGAGCTCATGAACCTCAACATAAAAAAAACAACCCAGTTGAGAAAGGGCCAGAAGATCTAAACAAACATTTCTCCACAGAAGACATACAGATGTCCAAAAAGCAGGAGAAGATGTTCAACATCACTAATTTTTAGAGAAATACAAATGAAAGCAATGATGTATAACCTCACACCGGCTACAATGGCCATTATTAAAATGTCTACAAACAATAAATGCTGGAGAGGGTGTGGAGAAAAGAGAACCCTCCTATACTATTGGTAGAAATGTAAATTGGTACAGCCAGTAAGTTGGGATGCCTGGAGAATCCCAGGGATGGGGGAGCCTGGTGGGCTACCGTCTATGGGGTTGCACAGAGTCGGACATGACTGAAGTGACTTAACAGTAAGTTGGGATTAACATATATACATTACTATATAAAAAACCAGATCTACTGTATGGCACAGAGATTTCTACTCAGTACTCTGTAATAACCTATATATAGGAAAAGAGTCTGAAAAATAATATACCTATAATATATATGTGTGTGTTTGTGTGTGTGTGTAAATAACTCATTTTTCCAATACACCTGTAACCAACACTTGTAAATCAACTATACTCCGGTAGAAAATAAAACAATTTTTAAAAGAAATGCAGATTGCTTTTATATTCTTTTTATGTCACTTTTATGGATAGTTACCAAAAACTTTAAAGTATAAAGAAGTGAAGTTTAGTTACCAATATGTGAGATGTTATTTTGTAATCAGAGTCAAGGAAATATGGTTTAATTAACAAAATTGTTCTTCAGCATATTCAGAAATAAGAGTGGTCAGTTTAATTTATCTCACATGAAAATGTGCTAAAAATCCTGGAGGAGACAAATACAGCCAAGAGAGAAACTTTCCTCCTGGGCTTCTTTCCTATTTTTATCCATTGATAGTTCATTTTGGTTGTATTGTTCATAAGCATCTTTGAAAGAATGATTTATTCACCCCCAGTCAATAAGCAGAGTGACACATAGTACATGAGAACAAAACGCGCAAGATGCCAAAACTAAAACTACCAGTCTAGTTTGTCAAAGTCAGATGATCCCCTTGGGAATGGGGAATTTGGCAGAAACAGGTTGTACTATTTTAAGGGTTGTCACAAACTTGGTTAAAACTGTCCTTCTTAAGAAAAGCAGTTTAATTGCATCACATTTCTTTTCTTTTTCATATTGACATTTAGTTCTTAGGGATTACCAATATACAAATTTCATAATATCAATTTCAAGTCTGGGACACAATTTCAAATCTGGGACACATATCAACATAAAATGAACCAAATTTATATATAAATTTATTTCAGATTGCTCAAATTCCTATTTTGGTTAAAGTAATAAAATCTTAGCCATATGGTAATCACTATATAGATGTCTAACTACACATTTAAATTTTTAAATGTCAATATGATTTAGATAGGACAGACTAACCTTAAAATTTTCACTTGTACATTCAGATCTCCCAAGAAGTAATGGCTCAAGAAAATGTAAGTCATCATATTAAAATATTATTCAAAACAGTTCCTCTTCCACCAAAGCTTGGGAGATTCACAAACATTCGAATTCATAATACTCTCAGTATCTAGGAATTTTTTTTCTTTGTATATCCTAGGCCAAAAGAAATACCTAACAGTTCCCATTACTTAGTAGCTAATTCCAAACAGCCTCTCAAGTATTTATGTTCTAACAACTTAGTAGACTTTTAGAAAAAAATACACATAAATCGAGAGAACATTCTTAAATAATTACTTACAAATTGGGTGTGTGCACCTGTTTAGCTGTGTAAGCTTTTTAAATCAAATCAAACACACACTCATTTCCTGTTTCACAGTGATTTTCATATGATACTTGCTTTTTTATCATGCAACTGCAGGAAACACCATTCATCAAGTCATGATGTCATCAAAAGGAATGTAGCCTTTTGAAATTGTTAATATTTTTCACTTTATGTCTGAGGGCTGTTGAGTATTGCCATGTTTTTCTTGAAATTTTAAGTTATGCAGCTCCTCTATGTGTTTGCTGTAGCTCCTGAGAGAATACACTGGTGCATAGTTTGAGTGGTATGATTGTAGTCTCTTGATCTCATTGTCATATAGATACGTCTCAAGTAGAATTAGGTTTTGAAATCTGTTGTTTTACTACCAAACTGTTTTAAAGCCTTTGCTTCACTGCCAAATAGTTTCAGTATATTAACCTTCCAGCCTCCTGCCCTATGCACAGAACCCTGGGTAAGAGAGGTGATTGGGAACAGCCAGCAGCTGAGTCCAATCAGCCTTTATTGCACTGAGAAGTGAGATGTGGCAATGGTATCAAGGCACTGGAATGATGAAGCTTGTCTTTCTGAGAACACATTCTGGGGTTCCACTCTTTAACTTAATATTACTGTTTGGGCTGGATTCCAGGGCTTTTGATAGGGCTTTTGTCTATAGGAGAAAATATGTCCATATGGGCTTTCTTGGTGGCTCAGAAGATGAAGAATCTGCCTGCCATGTGGGAGACCCAGGTTCAATCCCTGGGTTGGGAAGATCCCCTGGAGAAGGAAATGGCAACCCACTCCAGTATTCTTGCCTGGTGAATCTCATGGACCAAGGAGTCTGGTAGGTTATGTCCATGGGGTCATAAAGAGTCAGACATGACTAAGTGACTAACACAACACTTGTCTATAGGAACAGTTTGTTACAAAATAAATAATGCCATGTTGAGTACAGAGAAGTACCGATGAGCATTCAGGATAATGGGTGGAGAGATATTTCTATATGGGAACTTTCAGTATTTCAGTTTATTGTCCAATCAGTGTGCAATGAGATTTTTTTGTTGGTTTCTTTGGGCTTTTCTGGTGGCTCAGCTGGTAAAGAATTTGCCTTCAATGTGGGAGACCTGGGTTCAATCCCTGGGTTGGGAAGATCCCCTGGAGAAGGGAAACACTACCCACTCCTGTATTCTGGCCTGAGAATTCCATGGACTGTATAGTCCATGGGGTAGCAAAGAGTTGGACATGACTGAGTGACTTTTACACTTTTTTCAGGGTCCAGGTTTTATTTCTTCCTAGAACTATCTCTTTATGGTTATTGTTAAAATAACCCTGGCTAATTACACATCTTCTACTAAGAGGATATAGTACAACCTCACTTACATGTGGAATCTAAAAAACAAACAAGCCAAGGTCATAGATACAGAGAACAGATGGATGGTCGCCAAGACTAGGGATAGAGGGTGGAAAGTGGGCAAAATGGGTAAAGATGGTCAAAAGGTACAAAACTTCTAGTTTTAAAACTAATAAGCCACAGGGATGTAATAATACTGTATCATGTATTTGAAGGTTGCTAGGAGAGTAGACCTTAGAAGTTCTCAATGCAAGAAAAATGTTCTATAACTATGTATGGTGGAAGATGTTAACTAGACTTACTGCAGTGATTATTTTGCAATATATACAAATATCAAATCATTATGTTGTACATTTAAGACTAACAAAAGCTTGAATGTCAATTATACCTCAATTAAAATATTTATTAATTTTTAAAAGTCTAAAAAACAGTAGCAATGCTATTATTCATGAAACAATATAGGAAGTCTTGCCTCTATAGTTTCTGAATATCATTTATTTCACATTGATTGTATCACCACTCATGTCTTGCATTTTCTGTAGCGTTCCCCATGAATGTTCCTTTCCAAGGACTCTTTGAACGGTTGTTAATATCAGTGTATTTTGTTAACAATGATAGTAAATGTGAGAGCTATAATAAAAATAAGCATCTAAAAAATAACTCATTTTCTAGTTAAATTTATCTTTAAATATTATTGACATAAATGTCAAACAACACATCTTTCATCCATGTCTTTTCCTGTAATCACTAGGCAATAATCACTGGATCCCTAGAAAGTGATCTTTTTCAATGATGTCTGCACTCTCACCTTCTACACACTGAGGAGTGTGTTAATCAGAAGGACTTACTGATCTTGCAGAATGACAATCTCAAAAGCCCTTGGGGGAGATACACATGGCCATTCCAAGTATGGCCTGTCGCATGGCCTGTTGCCTGTGTGTGTGTGTGTGTGTGTGGTGGGGGAGGGAGCAGGAGGTGGTGATGTCCCTGGGTGTGAGCAGGGAAGGGTGGGTGGAGCATAGGGTACAAGGTAAAGGTAAGACTAACAAACATCATAAGCCACTTTAGTGAACACTTTGTGGGGCATTTTACTTTGGATTAGCCATACCAGGCAGCACATGAAAGTCAGACTTGACTGCACTGGAGTCTAGGCTTGTGAATGGAGAGTGCTCCGTCCAGGTCTATTTCAGTGACTTTACCATTGCAAGTAAGCAATGTGCTATTTATCCTCCCTGGGAAGATTCTCATCCTTTCAGTATTCCTCTCCTTGGGCTTTCTTCTTAAGATTTACATCACATTTCTTCTTAATATTTTCTTCTTCATACTTTATTTTTTTTTAATTTCTTCTCAATACCTTATTTTTTTAATATTTTTGATAAATTTCTCCTTAATACTTTGTTCTTAAGCCTTACCCCAAATACATTAGTGTTTAAGGTTAACAGATCTGTTACAAAGCTTACCTTTTCCATTTATGTCTTTATCTGCCATCTTTGAGGTCCAAAACAGGATTTTATATTCTGCTTTGCTCTGAGGTTTTCTAGTGCCCACATATTCCAGAATATTGGTGAAGGTAACACAATCTGGAGGGACTTTTAATGTAACTCTATTCTTCCAAAGTATTGTGATCTTCAGAGACCTGTCACAGAAAAAAGGAAGCAATGGAAGTGAACTCATAAACTCTTGCCAGTTAGAAATTAGGTTTATATGTAATCCTCAGTTAGATAATGACATTTATCCTGCTTATTTTGATTAGTTTTGTCTGTGTTTATCTGGTTATTTGGTTGTATGAGTTAAGCTGAAATGCTTGACTTGAGCATTCTATTGAGCAAAGATGCTTAGATTGTGTGCCAAGATTCTTGTTTCTAGACCATTTGTTTATTAACTGACTGCATGCTCCTGAACCAATCACATTAAAGTAAGCTTCAATATTATTTATCAAAATAATTAAATTATATGAACTCTAAGGCCCCATTATTTATCAAAATCCTATATAGCCATGGTTTTAGATTAAAAAATGATTGTGACTTGGTTACAAATAACATAACTCCAATTTATGTTATTTTTGACCACATACTTCTCTTTTTATATATGATAGATTTATGGATTAACAAAATTGAATTCATCCTAGGTACTTATTAAAATATCATTAACCTCCTCCCCAAGATAAAACAGATTAATGTAATCTGAGGTAATGAGATTTTTAGCTACATAACAGGAGCTCTGGACCTAATCATATGCAAGTCCACTTTTCTTCTCATTCTTAGATAATGAGAGAAGCACGGTATTTCTTAAATATTAAATAGGTTGTGACAAAGCCATCCAAAATGTCATTAATAATAAGTAAAAAGGGGTGCCTAATTTGAGTTATGCATTACTGGAAAAATATATTAGTTCAAAAGAAATAACAACTATTTCTTAATCTCATTAACTAATTGAGCATTTTATTTTCATCAGAATTGTTACGTTAAGGAAACCAGTATCTGATTCAATACCCTTTCTTATACTAATGACTAAGTAATAAAAGCTATTTAAAGATGAAAAATCAAAGATACTAAAAACTTATTATTTAAATTTATAATTTAGATCAATCTTTTAATCTATGTATTTTCACCATATTATCTGCCCCATTTTTCTCAAATACATTTCACCATATAATGTTTACTGCAACATATAATAAAAGATAATTCCATTCCTCACAAAGTGCCTATTTTGAAAATATCATCACTGTTTTTGTAGAGACCAGTCTGGGCAGCCTGAGGTTGTAAAAATTGTTTCTAGCCCTGATTTGTTCCATAGCCTGTAATCAGTCTACCATGAGAGGCGCCACTAGGGACATAGGTATGAGAACAGTGTCTTCTGACTTCTTTGGGAGCATTCCAGGGAACAAGGAGAAAGGTTAAAAATTTATTAGGGGCTCTAAAGAAACAGACCTGCACCCACGGGCTCTTTGTTAATCTTAAATCAGGGCTATTGTCTTAAGAGGAAAGAAAAACAAGGGGATCATACTCGCATCTTAAGAATACAGCCCCCCAAGAGTCAAGCTAAAAGTTGATTGCCTTGGGCCATTCAACTAAAACAGCATAATTGTAGGTTAGTTAGCTATTTAGGCCTAATAACAAATAAACCTACCCCCGGAAAGGCCACAGTTTGTAAACCAATCAAAACACTCCATCTCAACTGCACCTGTTTATGATTTTTTGCTTATAAACTGCTCTGTAACAATTGTTCGGGGTTCATCTCCTCGGGTGGAGATTGAACCCCGGCGCGTCGGCTTAATAAATCCTCTTGCTAATTGCATCGAGTCCGAGTCTCGGTGATCTTGGCGATGACGGGTCCCGGGCAAAGACCGGGAGGTCTAACATTTTGGGGGCTCGTCCGGGATCCCTCGCTCGTCTCAGATCTCCCTGACTTCTGGATTCGGAGGTACGCTCGAGCTTTGTTATGTGTTTTTGTTGCGTTCACTCTATCGTCACTCTGTAATAAGGTACCGTTCACGTGTCAGCCCACCTCTGTTTTCTGCTGCCTGGAAGGCAGGTCCGAGACGGTTCTTGGGGACGCCCAGAACGTCAATCTGGAAGGAGGGATCGAATGCTCCCCCTTCATCCGATTCCGGTGGAGCCCCGGACGCGGCTCCCATCTGTAGCTTTTTCTGTTTGTGGGCAGACCCGTGGCAGCCGTTTTTGTCTCGTCTTTTTGTCACTCTTCTGGGCTCTGTTTTTCTCTCTCCTGACTTGTCTTTTTCGTGACGACCTGACGATGGGACAGACAGTGACCAGCCCCTTATCGTTGACTATAGATCATTGGACTGAAGTTAAGGCTAGGGCTCATAATCTTTCATTTGAGGTAAAGAAAGGGAAATGGCGGACCTTGTGTTCAGCAGAATGGCCTGATTTCCAGACAGGATGGCCACCTGAAGGATCCTTCTCTTTAGAACAGATCAATTTAGTTAGGGCTGTAATCTTTACCCCCCGACCTCACAGGCATCCTGACCAGGTACCCTATATTAGTGTATGGGAAGACCTGGTTCTCTCTCCCCCGGAATGGGTCCGGCCGTTTGTTCTTTCCACAGGAATCCAACCAGGACCAACTGCAGGGGTCCTCGCCTTAAAATCTGCAATGGAAACAGAGGCCCCTGCTAAAAAGATATATCCAGATACCCAGACTGACCTTTTACTCCTAGACCCCCCTCCACCCTATCTTCGGGCGCCGGTCCCCTCAGAGGAACCACCCCCTGCGGTCCCCGCAGCTCAGCCGGTGGCCCAGCCGACAGCACCATCTGAGCCTAACCAGGAGGGGGAGCTCGGCCTGGTGGCTGGAACAAGAAGCCGCCAAGCAACCACCCCGGAATCTACTGCCTTCCCCCTCCGGGAATATGGCCCCCCTGACAACCAGGGAAACCGGCCACTCAAATATTGGCCGTTCTCTGCTTCAGACCTTTATAACTGGAAAAACCATAACCCTTCTTTTTCTGACAACCTGCAGGCACTAACCGCTTTAATAGAGTCTGTTGTCTTTTCACATCAGCCCACTTGAGATGATTGTCAGCAGCTACTGCAGATTCTCCTCACAACTGAGGAGAGGCAGCGAGTGTTGCTGGAAGCCCGAAAAAAATNCTTCTGCACCCCAGGTGGCACGGCTGACTGCCCCTCCTGAGCAGCCAAGGGAAGGGGAGGACGCGGGCCGGCAGCAGGGACGCATAGCCGCAGGGCAGCCACCCCAGATTCCATTGCTCTTCCCCTTCGGGAAAATGGGCCCCCGACGACCACAGGATTCGGCCGCTCCAATACTGGCCATTTTCTGCCTCTGACCTCTATAACTGGAAAAATAACAACCCCTCTTTTTCAGACAACCCCCAGGCGTTGACCTCTCTGATAGAATCTCTTGTTTTCTCACATCAGCCCACTTGGGATGATTGTCAACAATTGTTGCAGACTTTGCTCACCACAGAAGAAAGACAACGAGTATTATTGGAAGCCCGCAAAAATGTGCCAGGGGATGACGGACGTCCCACAGCGCTTCCTAATGAGATAGACGCTGGCTTCCCACTGACGAGACCTAATTGGGACTACAATTCTCCAGCAGGTAGGGAGCACCTGAGGGTCTATCGCCAGGCTCTGGTGGCGGGTCTCCGAGGGGCAGCAAGGCGCCCCACCAATTTGGCTAAGGTAAGAGAAGTGACTCAAGGGCCTACCGAGTCACCCACTGTATTTCTAGATAGATTAATAGAGGCATTCAAGAGATTTACTCCCTATGATCCCACATCTGAAGAACATAGACTACTGTAGCCATGGCTTTCATTGATCAATCGGCACTAGATATTAAAAGAAAGTTGCAAAGATTAGATGGGTTGCAGGGATTTTCTCTTCAAGACCTGATCAAAGAGGCAGATAAAGTGTTCAATAAAAGAGAAACAGAGGAAGAGAGAGAAGAGAGAAAGATGCGAGAGCAAGATGAACGAGAGTTAAAAAGAGAAAGGAGACAGGAGAAAAATTTGACTAGGATTTTAGCTACGGTAATAAGAGAGAGTAGAGGAAAAGATGGGGCTGAAGACAAAGAGCGCGGGAAAAGCAGAGTAGGAAATAGGCTACCTTTAGATAAAAATCAGTGTGCATACTGCAAAGAGATAGGGCATTGGCTCAAAGACTGCCCCAAAAAGAAGACGGGAAGGCCTTCCACCCCCGATAAAATCCTTACCCTAGAAGAAGAAAAAGATTAGGGGAGACGGGGCTCGGACCCCCTCCCCGAGCCTAGGGTAACTCTTAAGGTGGAGGGGAAGCCGTGCAGTTTCTGGTGGACACAGGAGCCCAACATTCAGTCCTGTTACAACCGAAGGGACATTATCTACTAAAAGGCCTGGGTACAGGGCGCTACGGGGTATCAGCAATACCCATGGACTACCCGAAGAACAGTGGACCTTGGCATGGGCCGGGTATCCCACTCGTTCCTGGTGATCTTCTGCCTCCAACTCAGCCCCATCAGCCAACCTATTTTTGCCTTTGAGTGGAAAGACCCCCTTGCAGGACTCTCTGGACAGTTAACGTGGACCAGACTACAGCAAGGATTCAAGAACTCGCCAACAATCTTTGATGAAGCCCTCCACCAGGACCTTGCACATTTCCGCGCCACCAACCCCCAGGTAACCCTGCTCCAATATGTAGATGACTTGCTTCTAGCTGCGGATACTAAAGAAGAGTGCTGGAAGGGAACTGAGACCCTACTAATCGAGCTCGGATCTCTCGGTTACCGCGCCTCCGCGAAAAAGGCCCAGATCTGCCGACAACAGGTCAGTTACCTGGGGTATCTAATTAAAGACGGAAAGCGGTGGCTTTCAGAGGCTAGAAAGGAAATGGTGGCTAGAATACTAGCCCCTAAAAATCCTCGGCAAGTCAGGGAATTCCTGGGTACTGCAGGATTTTGCAGGCTCTGGATTCCGGGGTTCGCAGAGATGGCTGCTCCCTTGTACCCCTTAACAAAGGGCAGTATCCCCTTTGCCTGGGCAGAAAATGAGCAAAAAGCTTTTGAAAACATTAAGCGGGCCCTGCTGTCAGCCCCCGCCCTGGGACTCCCAGACGTAAACAAGCCCGGGTAAGCGGCTGTGCGGAGACAGACCAGGAGTTTATTGGGAGGTAGATTTCACAGAAATACGCCCTGCGAGGTACGGCAACAAATATCTGTTGGTTTTTGTGGATACCTTCTCAGGGTGGGTAGAGGCCTTCCCCATTAAAAATGAAAATGCATTAACGGTGGCCAAGAAGATTTTAGAAGAAATCTTCCCATGATTTGGGGTTCCAAAGATGATATCTAATCAAAGACGGAAAGTGGTGGCTTTCAGAGGCTAGAAAAGAAACGGTGGCCAGAATACCAGCCCCTAAAAATCCTCAGCAAGTCAGGGAGTTCCTGGGGACTGCAGGATTCTGCAGGCTCTGGATTCCAGGATTTGCAGAAATGGCTGCTCCCTTGTACCCCTTAACAAAGGGCAGTATCCCCTTTGTCTGGGGAGAAAACGAGCAAAAAGCTTTTGACCACATCAAGCGAGCCCTGTTATCAGCTCCTGCCCTGAGACTCCCAGATGTAAACAAGCCGTTTCACCTTTATGTAGCAGAAAATAATGGCACTGCCAAAGGGGTCCTCACCCAAAAGCTGGGACCGTGGAATCGGCCTGTGGCATACCTGTCAAAGAAACTGGACCCTGTAGCTGCGGGCTGGCCAAATTGCCTACGTATAGTGGCAGCCGTGGCAGTGCTTGTAAAAGATGCAGACAAACTGACTTTGGGACAGAACTTGGTCATCACAGCTCCCCACACCCTGGAGAATGTGATCCGCCAGCCTCCTGAGAGATGGCTAACAAACGCCAGGATGACCCACTACCAGACGCTGCTCCTAAACTCTGAGCGAATTAAGTTTACACCAGCTACTGGACTTAACCCTGCCACGCTGCTACCAGACCCCGACCAATCCGAAGTGACACACGACTGCCAGGAAGTACTGGCTGAGGTCCATGGGACCCGCAAAGATCTCTCCGACCAGCCACTTCGGAATGCTGAGGTAACTTGGTATACTCAGAACTTGGTCATCACAGCTCCCCACACCCTGGAGAATGTGATCCGCCAGCCTCCTGAGAGATGGCTAACAAACGCCAGGATGACCCACTACCAGACGCTGCTCCTAAACTCTGAGCGAATTAAGTTTACACCAGCTACTGGACTTAACCCTGCCACGCTGCTACCAGACCCCGACCAATCCGAAGTGACACACGACTGCCAGGAAGTACTGGCTGAGGTCCATGGGACCCGCAAAGATCTCTCCGACCAGCCACTTCGGAATGCTGAGGTAACTTGGTATACCGACGGAAGCAGTTTTCTTGAAGAAGGTAAGCAGCGGGCTGGGGCGGCTGTGGTGGATGGGACTAACGTGATTTGGGCAACCGCCTTACCCCAAGGAACCTCAGCCCAAAAGGCCGAGTTGATTGCCCTCACAAAGGCACTTGAGCTGTCAAAAAAAAAAAACGAGTTAACATCTACACTGACAGCAGGTATGCCTTCGCTACTGCGCATGTTCATGGGGCCATATATCAGCAGAGAGGGCTCCTCACGTCGGCTGATAAAAAAATTAAAAATAAAGATGAAATCTTGGCGCTGTTGGCCGCCCTTATGCTCCCCAAAAAGGTCAGCATAATTCATTGCCCTGGACACCAGAAAGATCAGTCCCCAGTGGCAAAGGGAAACAATATGGCTGACTGGGTCATACGAGAAATAGCAAAAGGGGTGAAATACCAGAATTGCTGGTTGCTCGTTCCAAGGAAAAAGACAACCCCTCTCCACAACCTGAAGAAGAACAGGCTGTGGAGACAGAAAAAGTTAAAGAAATATTAGAGCAAATGCACCATTGGACTCACCTGGGAACTAAGAAACTAGTTTCCCTCTTGCATAAGACAGGGCTTCAGGTGCCGGGGCTTGTCAAACTGGCTGAGCAGATAGTCCAGAATTGCAAGCCTTGCCAAGAAGTAAACACTGGCCGAAACAAAGCAAGNTCTCAAATGCAGTGATAGTCAAACAGGGATTTAGAAAGACACAGGATACTCACTTCAGGGTACACTGAACAGCAACTAACACTTATCTAAAATAAGAGGCAAAAGCAAAGGTGTAAACCAACACATCTGTGCTTACAAAATTTTGTGGGAAGTAGGTCCTTGGAATGGCAGTGGGAGCTTTCTTGGATTTGGTTTGATTTCTAATCCTACATATGAGCAATATTTTCATAAAACATTTTGCCAGTGAGACAGGGTAGAGGACAGTGACTGAAGTAGAAGCAACATATTCAGTTGCCTGAGAGAAGTAGCAGTAAAATAACTCCTTTACTCACAAACCGTGTCATAAAGATAATTCTCATTACATTGGAAATGACCTTGAGCCCTTCAGTGGTGCATGACAGGAGAACAGTGAAGTTCCCCAAATGTGACCAAGGACATAACATGCAACTCAGTTATGTCCAAATAAAGCTAACAGGCAGGCATTTTAAATTTGCAACAACTCAGGGGATATGCTGCTCATATATTGCTCATAAGCTTTTTTTCAGTACTTGAGAATGAACTTCGGGCAACTTTGAGATGATGATGAAACTCTGGCAAAAGGAATGTGTGACTATGTTTAAGTTGAATATGGAGCTTAAGTTCACAATATACGATATACACATGATAAACCTTAAAACTTGGAAAATTCATGAATAAAAAGTGATGTCAGGGAAAGGAGAAGGGAAATTTGTAGATAATGTCATGTCCCCATTTTTGCACATGTAAAGAATTATTTGAAGCTAACAATAATAGATGTATGAAGAATTTAACTACTTGTCAATAAACTAACATCTTTGTAAAGAACATTTTAAAGGGATGAAACAGTAAAATATATAAATATTAACTATATAAATCAAGATAGAAAGGAAGAAAATATATAATTATGTTAAGTAAGGAAAAAGTTGCCATAGTTATATAAGAAATCTTAAAAAATTTAAGAGAGTTTGAACTCATGTACACCTGTGGCGGATTCATGTCAATGTATGGCAAAACCAATACAGTATTATAAAGTAAAATAAAGTAAAATTATTAAAAAAAAAGAAACTTAAAAAAATTTAAGAGGGTTCTTTGGGAATTTCATAACATAAATTTGTGATCCTAGGGAAAAGATACACGAACATACATATTATCATGCTGTTGCGATTCATGGGGTCGCAAAGAGTTGGACACGACTGAGCGACTGAACTGAACTGAACATATTACAAATTCTAAACTGAATAAAAAATGACATAATAAATAAAAATAATCCCCAGAGATTTTCTCCTTGAAAAAGCACAGGGCCTGAATTTTTCCACAGAGGTACCTCAAAGAAACTATAAGAAACAAATTCTTCATATACCATTTAGCACTCTTCTTTCTTAAGAGAGGAGAACAATCAAATCATTTAGATATTTTGATGAAGAAAGTTGCATATCAAAATCTAACAAAGAATGTAAATTAGAAATAAAAATTGCAATCTCCAGATCAACCTCACTGATAAATATCAATGAAAAAATTAAAAATATATCTTTAACAAGCATAATTCATCAACTGATTAAAAGGATAATAAAATTCCATGACATATCATGTTTACTCTAAAAATTCAAAGATCCTCACTGAATTTATCAATTTAAAATTGTTTCTACAAAAGTTTCTTTTTTTTTCTTTTAAGTACTAGGCAGAATTCCCTGGTGATCCAGTGGTTAGAACTCGCCACCTCAACTACAAGGGACTAGGGTTTGATTTCTGGTCAAGGAACTAAGGTCCTGAATGCCCCATGATGTGGCTAAAAAAAGTAAAGTACTAGACACATTTTGTAGAAAATAGATAAATAAATAAATAACCAAAAAGTCAAAAGAAATTGTAAAAAGTTTTAAAAGTTGAGTGTAGCCATTATTCTCATCAAACTATTCTAACCACATATCAGGTCAGCAGGGAAGCCCAATATTAAAACATTAAACTATAATAACTAAACAGCATGGTATAGGTGAGCATATAGACAGCTAGGTCAATGGAAAATAATGGAAAGTATTTGTTTTTAATTTGCAAAGTGAGAAACTATCCATAATAAATAAAACACATACATACACATACACTACAGAGAGAAATCAAATGAACATTTTTGGAATTAACACAATAATCTGGTAATAATAATTGCCTCTGAGGAGAAAAACTGTGTATCAGTGACCAGAGATAGAAGAACTACTTAATTTTGATAATACACCATTTTGTACATTTTAATTTTGGTACCTAACATATTCAAGGAATGAACTTTTTAATGTTTAAGGTAGCTGTTTTGAACATTATTTCAATATATTCAACCAGAAGTTAATTTAGGGATTGTCAGTTCTTGAGGTTCAGCATTGTGACACTGGTAAAAAGAATTAATGTATTGACTAAGAAGAAATAATTCATGCTACTATGGAATAGATTAATTGAAATGATAGAGTCATCGTGGCAGTAATAATTTAACTAATATTAATTAATTGGACACTAACATTAGCAGAACTGATGTCTTTCATGGTTTAAGTATTTTAACATCAATGTATAACAAGCAACTGAACGATTTGCATTGATTTGCTATAGAGCTTTCCAATGCAATTAGGGGAAAAGATGTAAAATATAAGAAATAAAAATGTAAGTTTAGTTCTATGACAGGCTTCAGCCATGCAAAACCTTGTGTCATTTTCCATAAATATATCACAGGTGATCATTCTACCAAAAACTATCCTGGTAGGCTACAGTCCATGAGGTCGCCAAGAGTCGGACACGACTGAGCAACTTCTTTCTATCTTTTCATTCAATGTATGTGAACTTTGATGTACAAGATAAGTTCAATCTGCTGTACAAGACTGAACCTATAGTGAATGCTACTTTATTGTGCACTTAAAAGTTTATTATGAGGTTAGGAGAAGGCAATGGCACCCCACTCCAGTACTCTTGCCTGGAAAATCCCATGGATGGAGGAGCCTGATGGGCTATAGTCCATGGGGTCGCTAAGAGTCGGACACGACTGAGCGAATTCACTTTCACTTTTCACTTTCATGCATCGGAAAAGGAAATGGCAACCCACTCCAGTGTTCTTGCCTGGAGAATCCCAGGGATGGAGGAGCCTGGTGGGCTGCTGTCTATGGGATCGCACAGAGTCAGACACGAGTGAAGCGACTTAGCAGTAGCAGCAGCAGCTCTATTTTAAGTGTTCTTACAACAATAAAATTTTTTTAATTTTTGAAAAAAATAATGCGCTGATACTGATTCATTAATCATGAAAATATATAACACAATAATATATTAACCAGGAGTTAGGCTCTGGAGTATTGGGAACTCTAATATCTTTGCAACATTTTTGGGAAAATAAATATATTCTAAAATAAGTTTATTTAAACAAACAAAATTCCACCAGCATAAATAATTTTAATGCTACAATTGAGGAATTTAAAAATTATTTCAACACTTATGGGGAGGGAGGAGAGAGGGGGGTTCAGGATAGGGAACATGTGTATACCCGTGCAGATTCATGTTGATGTATGGCAAAATCAATACAATATTGTAAAGTAATTAACCTCCAATTAAAATAAATAAATTTATATTAAAAAAGAACTTTAAAAATTAAAATAATTTAAACCCCCCCCAAAAAGATAAAAAATAAAATAAACTTAGCTTTGTTTTGTCATCAAACAAAAGATGATTCCTAAGTTAATATCTAAGTACATTATAACAATTCAATTTGGTATAACTCTTCCTATTTTAATAAAAAGTACTTAGGTTTTCTCAGATAATTGGAACTTTCAATTTGTTTTATTAAAATCAAGTTGTGATTTCATACAGACAATGAAATCTGTGGTCAAATGACAAAAATGACACAGAGTGTTTTATTAGTTTTTGTTTATATGAAGCCAAAAAGCCAATTTTAATAAACTGTTAAAAATATTTATTTCATTCGTATTTATATGTAATTAGTGAGTAAATGTCACAATAGTTTACTTAAACATTTCTACTTTACTAACAAGAGATCTTAAGTCAATGTTAAAAACCAATTACGGGAAAATTGTATGTGCTGCCACTGGTGTTTGTCACTCTCATAAATTTTTTCCTTAATTTGATCACAATAGTATCTAACTCCATTTAAAAATGAAACAGTGGTCTTTAAAATCAGTTAATACATTTTATTTCTCTTTCAAAATACAGTTAAATTTAACATGAACAGAAAATTCTGGAGAGTGGATGTAGACTAGCTCCTTTGGCTTCATCCTTATGTGACTGATACAATATCAGAGGTTAAAGCATCTGCCTGCAGTGCGGGAGACCTGGGTTCGATCCCTGGGTTGGGAAGATCCTCTGGAGAAGGAAATGGCAACCCACTCCAGTACTCTTGCCTGGAAAATTCCATGGACTGAGGAGCCTGCTGGGCTTCAATCCATGGGGTCGCAAAGAGTCGGACACGACTGAGCGACTTCACCACCACCACCATAAATAATAATATTATTAACATTGAGAATATCCATGGAAAAGTGCCAATATTAACCAGGATGGGGAGACATATTTTACTACTTTTTAACACCCAAATGGATAAACTGAAGTTTATTGGAGAACCGTACTCAGAAAGGAGTCAATACCAAACTAGATCTTTTATCAATAAACATCAAAATTCCCAAGCTACTCACATTTCTGAAATTATACTTCTTCCCTTGTTCTGGAAGTATATTTATCATGCGTCTCATTCACTACAACACTGATCAAGTGGGAAACTCCTTTAAAATCATCAGGTTTCTGCATGCAGATTATCTTGGCAGAGGCATATAATATTAAGAAAAATGGGTCAATAATTCTCATGTGTTGTCAGCTTAGAGGAGAAGCTCATCAGTATATCATTGTTTATGTGACACAAACTTTTTTTTGGAAAAAGAATGATCATATATGAAAGACTTCTATCTTCAGTTGTATTTAAAATTAGAGAATGAGATTTTCTTCTCATTCTTCTCAGTATAGCCTTTACTAACATTTGATTTTTAAAGTTTTGCTATTTATTGTATCAATATTCTAGATTTTATTAATTTGTATTATTCAATATGATGGTTCCAATTCATCTTGTTTCTTTGGTATTTTTATTTTTATAATTTTGCAAATACCATGTTGTTTTATGTGATACAGGTATCATTAAGTATAGTACTATAATTACTATATAATAAAACTATTCCTCATAGTTTAAGTCATTAATGTAACATTTACTAAGAAGAAATAGTAATTTAGAACCTGGATTAATATTTCAGTAATAAATGAAGATTTAAATATGAGCCCTCTCAACGAGCTTAAGTTAATGAGTGAAAAAATAATGTAAGCAAATAAAAGCAACCTGTCCTATCTTCCTTTTTTATGTGTAAAATAGTATGACTTAGGTTTTGTAACTTAAAACACTGAAAACATGACCTATTAATATGTTATTGGTAATGAGAGATGTGTCCAAGCTACAATTTGTCTTTTAATAAAAAGTTAGCCCTCTAATAATTCTAAATTATTTAAATCTATTAAATTGTACCATAGATGCACACAAGAAGAACAACTGAACTTGCTTAGAGAAAGACAGGGATGTTTTCACATTAATGTCAGATATTAGTTTCTGGGGTTTCACCTTCTTTTTCTTTTTTTCCCCCAATATCTTCTACTTAAACATCTTGTTAGTTAATTATTTTGGCCTTCATTATCTAGAAAATAAAATACTAGAGTTTGTACTTGTAAAGTGTACCAATTAGTTTGACTCTAATTAACTGATTTTTATCACTGTGAATATGTTTCCAGGATGATAATAAAGTGGGTTATGTACAGTAAAAAATGAACATGAAATGTAATATATTACTTATTATTTGACACAGTCCAGATGATCTGATCAACTGTGATATAAGCTAAAATATCACTTGAGATACTTAAAAAGACTAAATGAACAGTTTGGGTTTTTCACAAAGAGCTGTCATTCACATTTGCCCTATTTCCTTACAACTTTTAACTTAAAATCACAAAACTGCTTTTGCTTGTAATTTCTTATTCTCTTTCTCTTTTCTTGATATTTAAAATATATTACCTTTTTATCCAAGAAGTAAAACCTAGATGACAAATAACTGCTTCCATGTAATTCAGAGAAAATCCAGATAATTCATTTTTTGACCTGGAATTGAACTCCAACAGCAGTCAGCAAGTTGGTGAGCAAAGTGTGTCAGACATACATTACATGAATGAGTGTCCACTTGACATGCATAATTCTCTGGCTGTGTTATTTATGTAAATATGGTAACATGAAACACATTTTTAGAATGAAAGGGAAGTAAATTATGATGCTCATTTTAGCTGAAATTTTATTTTAAAGTATAATAAATGCAAGTAATATGGGGTTGCTGTTGCTGCTGCTAAGTCACTTCAGTCGTGTCCAACTATGCAACCCCAGATACGTCAGCCCACCAGGCTCCCCTGTCCCTGTAGACCAAGCTTAATCAGTGTTAAATAATAATAATAAAAGACTACTGATTAAAAAACATGGCTTCAGTGGTCTTCCATTTTCTTTTTAAAATATCTTTCTTTTTTACGATGAAATCACATGACTTAGGGTTCATAATTTCAAATATTGAAAACATCACCCATAAGTATGTTGTTGGCAATAACAGATATACTCAATCTACAATTTAACTTTGCATAAGATTTTAATGCTGTTAGAATTCCAAGGTATTTGCATTTATTATATTTCAAGTAAGTATCTAAAAGTAGAAACTTCAATTAATGGCACAGGGAAAATTCAGGTAATCATCCACATTGAATAGCATCCAAAATTTAATGGAAAGTTAAAATCTGTCACTAAAGAAGATAAAAGTTATTTCAAGATGTGTAGAATGGTCTAATTATCTTACTTTCCATATGATTTTTAAGCTCTGAGAGGTGATTAGGAAGCTGAATCATGTATGGGAGACATATTCTGTTTCTACTTTAAAATCTTATCATGCTGTGACATTTGAGGATACTATTTTTCTTCTGCTAAGTTAAAGGTATTATAAGGTTAAACTCAATGTTCTAAAATATGTGTTGCTAGAAAGATAAGTGAACTCTATAGCAGAAGTCATATTCCAAATGTGTTAGTGTCTGTTTGCACATTTAGAGTGAGAGTTATGCTGGTCACTTCTCAAGAATATGTGCCTGTTATGAATCCGAATTGACTTAACCAGTAAGAGTCATTTATGGTGGGGGAAGGATGTAAGAGGAGGGGCTTAGAATCAGAGCAGTGTCACGGTTGTGTATGAGTATGACCTAATGCAATTTGAGAAAATTCACTACTTTCTTGAGACTATGAAACCATATATTTACATATTTGTCATACTTCAAGTATTGTCAAATATTAAAGCATCTCCCAGAACTTACAACCACAGGATGATTACAGCTGAGTGGCTATATCTGCTGGGAAAAGTGTCTATCCCAATATCATTTATTCAATGTCAGGAATTGAGTACATACTCTAAGCAAGATGCTAGGCTAAGTGATTTTTGGCATGCATAGATTCATTTGCTACAGTAAATTTAAAAACTGAGAAAATACAGCTAACACATTTTTTAATGCTTCGTTGAACCAGACACCTTTCTAAGTACTTAATTTATTAGTTCATTTGATTTTTTTTAATTAATTTTTATTTTTTAGTTTGTAATAACCGTATGAGCTTGGTAGTATTAACATCTTCATTTTTAGTAAAGGGTTGAATCCCAGAGAGAAAAGTAACTTGCCTCCAAATAAAGCAATGAGATGAATATGTGGGATTCAACTCAAGGCTGAATACAGAATCTTAATCTCTTTACTTCACTGCTTACAATACATCACTTCACCATGCTAACTCAAAATTTTACTTGAACACATTCTGCTAAAGGGCTTGATATTTCCTCACACATCTTTTACTCCCCCTTCATCACCTCTTCTTTGTTTGTTATATGGGCCCAACGTTTAGACATGGCTGGTTTTTATCCTCATGGTATAACCGAGCTAAAATTAAGGTGCCCACTAGGACGAATTCTCACCTGGAGGATTTGGGGGAAATTCTACTTGCAAGCTCATTCAGATCGTTGGTAGAAATCAGTTTCTTGTGGTTGCAAGGCTATTCCCATTATCTTGCTGGCTGTTGGTAGGGGTCAATCTCAGCTCCTAAGGGTGGCCTCCATTCCTTATCAAGCGGCCCCTTCCACCCAGCTACAAAGAACCTCCCTTGTTCCTAATTCCTCGCATGCTTCTAGAGACATCCTCTGTCTCTAGACATCTCAACCCAGATTTACAGGTTTCATGTTATTAGGTTAGGCCCATATGAATAACTGCCTTTCCTTAAAACCAAATATGCCATAAAATATAACTTGATCATATGAGTAAAATCCATAATATACCCAGCCTCAGAGAATATGAAGAGTATGTAGACCAGGCAAGTGGGGATGTTAGTCCTATCTTAGAAATCTGCTTACCACAAAAAGTGACAGCTTAAGATTGGTTTAGGACATGCTGAACTGAGATGCTTATGGTTCATTTATGTGTAATTATCATATCTATTTTAAAATGCATATTTGGCCTAGAAAAAGAGATTAACAGTAACTATATAATTTTAGAGTCATTCAACATTACAATGGAAAAAATCATGGAAGCATATAATGAAGACAACAGTGACAAAGTAGAATGCATGCTTTGTGGAAACACTGTTATTGAGAGATTGTGGAAAACAGACTCACTTTTGTGGGAAAGAGAGAAATAAAGGAGAGGAGAAAAACAGAGACAGAAAAGCAGAAAAACACCATAAATGAATAATGCTGCATAAACTAAAATTTGAGACAAAAGTTGAAGACAAAGATAGCAATTTGGAATGGACAGTGATTGGTCCCTGGAAACACACTAATGATGGACTTGAAGAAAGGAATACTGTTGAAGTTAAGGCAGGAGTAGAAGCAGTTTTTAAAGGCTTAAGTATAAAGGAGGAAAAAAATCAGCAGGTATCAATTAATATTGTGAATAGATTAGTAGCATAAAGAATTAACTCTAAAAACCTAACTTGATTCCCTTATGAATTATGTAATAATTAGTGTGTTTTGTTTTGTTTTGTTTTGTTTTGTTTTAAAGGAAGAAAGATGGTGGGATAAGAAAGCTAGTTGACAGGCAAAGCCAAAGCCATGTGTTGAATGAAATATTCTCCTGGAGAAATTTTGGCACACAAGTAAAAGCCTGTGTTTGCTTGCATTATTCTGTGAATGTCCCCAAAGCACAAGAGATTAAAGGATACGTGGCATTTGCACTTTCTTGTCAGCTATTTTTTCTTTGTTGTCTTCTGTCCCATTAAGTGAAGGAATTTCCTGGCAAATAATTACCACATGAACTTATAATAATAGGTATAAATGCTTTCATAAAAATTGTGCAGTGGCATTCATGGGGGAGATAATCATCATGGGGGCATCATGGGGGAGCCCATCATCACTTGGAAGCTAGTTCTGCTAAAATCCCCATTGTCTTCCAGACATTAATGCATTAGTCATTCAAATCACTGTACTATAGATCACCTCTGTGATCCAACAGCATCCACTAAAACTTTCAACTCCATCCAAAAGGAGTTTTTCAGTCCAATGGAAGAGTGATGCTTTCAGAATTACTCATTTCCATCCCTCTTTGGCATCAAAACAGCCGGACAAAGGCAGGTATTAAAATTTCTAATTATGTATAAGTTTTTATTTTAATTTCTTCTCATAACTTCAGTGCAAAAAGGTCACCAGTGGCAATACTTCACTAAGATAAGTGCTGTGCTATTAATAAAAATAGCAAGCTAAAACATTTTTTTGCAAACATTCATAGACATCTTCATATTCAGTGAATCACTGAGCAGCGGAAAACTTCTTAGCATCTAAGCTGGAGCCACCACCACATTTCTATTTTTGATTATTTATTAAAGTGCTTTTCTTATATAGAAACTGAAAAACATATTTTACATATTTATTTTACTATTTTACATGTTTAATTCACTATATTCCATACAATGAATGATTTAATTTTCACCATTTTATAACTATTCTTTCTTGAAGTCTGAAAATAATTTGATTTCATTTTAAAAATCACTTCTCTGTAACACATCTATGCTATTCAATTTATTAAAATTTACAGATTTCTGTACTATACAAATTCATATTTAAAAGAGCACAGATGATGAAAAAGTATATATAATATAGTCCTATAAAGAAATAGAATAGGAATGGCTGTAGTACAAAAGATTGACACAAATTTGTGGCATCATTCATAATTTCAAATACCATTATGAGCTATTCATTATGAGTGAACACAGGGAATAATCCATAATCAACTTCTGTTGCTTTCAAATCAATTAGGTATGAAAGTGAAAGTGAAGTAGCTCAGTCATGTCCGACTCTTTGCGACCCCGTGGACTGTAGCCTACCAGGCTCCTTCCTCCATGGGATTCTCCAGGAAAGAAAACTGGAGTTTCCTTCTCCAGGAGATCTTCCCGACCCAGGGATCAAACTGGCATCTCCCACATTGCAGGCAGATGCTTTAACCTCTTACCAATGGCCAAAACCTGTAAATCTAATCCACCTTGATAATGGTAGCACTCACAAAACAGGCAAAGCCTAATCACATCAGGGGATTAAGTAGTAGGATTTCTCTGCTTTTATATCTAAATGAAAGAAAAAAAAGGATTAAAAACATGATAGATTCTCAATAGTAAGTCAGTTATGACTGCCAAGACCCTCTGACTAGAGTTATTTATGTTATAATAATAAAATTGTGGTTTTCATGACCACAAAGAAAAACTTGTTTGTTTTTATCTATATGAATCAACAGAAATAGCTTTTGCCAAGTACGTTGATTGCATATCCTTACTGCCAAATAAATGCTAATATCTAAGCTGGCCTCTGTTAATTGTGCCAGTTTGATTCAGCTCTATTTTGCCTTACAAATGATTGAGATCATAAAACTGTACCCATTAAGTCATAAACTAAGAAAAAGTTACTTAATGTTTGCTCCCAGCTTTTCAAACAAAGGTAGATAGTGACAGCTCATTTCAGAAACAGGAATCTAAGATTTTTCTGCTAGGCTGTTATGGAAAAGTCAGTCAGATTTACGCTGTAATTACCTTTAGGAAAATTGATACACTGCCAGAGTTTGTAGGGACATTAGATATTGTCTTATCCTGTGTTTCTCTGAAATAGTGCCTGAGACAGAGGATGACACATGAATAGTTCATTTGAGACTATGAACCCAGGAACCAGAAATGAGTTGTGGGGCAAGAGAACCAGGAATGAAAATAGAGCCATTATGCTATCAAATGGGCCATTACTATGGAAACAAGGTACTTGATGTCTTGGGGCCATATGAGAAACTTCATGAACACCTACTAGGCAGAAAAAGAAGTATTCATTTATCAGTTCCTACCCCCATGTTCGAAGACGGTTCCAAGAGATACATCTTCATAGGAAAGAGACATGAAAACAGAAGAGCCCTGGGCAGAAATATACAAGGTAGGAGCTGCTATTACATGCTTCCATTATAGAGACCATATTCCATATCTCAGAGGACAAAAAGAAACACACTCAAACAGGCTGTTTCGTCCTTTCATTAGATCCGTTGCTCCTGGGTGACAGGGTATATACCTTAGATCAGCAGATGCAATAGTTACATGCAGATTATTGTACCTCTGTTGACAAAATAGGTCCCTTGACAAGAAACAATATTGTGCAATATACTATTCTGATAAAACAAGCATGTAGATGGTGATGCTTGTAGATATACTGAACATAGGAAAAGAAACCCATATGCAGCATTGGTGTCAGTTCTGGTAAGAATGACCTATTGTCTCTCCAGGATAGAAAGCCTAAGAGGTCATCAACTTGAAAGGAGCTGCTATTACATGCTTCCATTATAGAGACATATTCCATATCTCAGAGGACAAAAAGAAACACACTCAAACAGGCTGTTTCATCCTTTCATTAGATCCGTTGCTCCTGGGTGACAGGGCATATACCTTAGATCAGCAGACGCAATAGTTACATGCAGATTATTGTACCTCTGTTGACAAAATAGGTCCCTTGACAAGAAACAATATTGTGCAATATACTGTCCTGATAAAACAAGCATGTAGATGGTGATGCTTGTAGATATACTGAACATAGGAAAAGAAACCCATATGCAGCATTGGTGTCAGTTCTGGTAAGAATGACCTATTGTCTCTCCAGGATAGAAAGCCTAAGAGGTCATCAACTTGAGCTGTTTTGTGGGGGTAGGGAAATATAACATATTGAAGACTAAGCATCAGGAGTTTTCAAAAGAATGATAATGGCCACACTCAGTAATACATTCTGGCAGAAATGACAGGTGAAGTCCTGGCTATCCCATGTAGCAATATCAGAGAAGGCTATGGGCAAGATTTTCAAGGTGAGGCACTTCCATATATACCTACATGAAGCTGGATAAATCCTACTGGAGCTTGTCAATAGAGCAGTGTCTTTAGTAAGAGCTGAGGCAAAGAGAATTTTAAGTGGGCACAAGAGACTCTATAGAACTATAAGTAACATATAGGAATTGCAATATTCCTAGTCCATGCAGTCCATAGGGTTGCAAAGAGTCAGACATGACTGAGAGACTGAACGGAACTGAGCTAATAGTTGAGCAACCACCCTCTGCTGAAGCGTCTTGATTAGGGTGGTTACTTTCTTGTGATTCTAAAAATCATATCATCCGTTGGCTAACCTATGGGCATTCTCATGAAGACCAGGAATTCAGACGCTGCACCCACCTGAGGGTTTACAAAAGATGCCTAAAGGATGGGTCATTCAATGAGCCACTGGGATTAAACAAAGAATATCATTAAAGACTCAGGAATTTTCAGAGTCTTTTGAATAGCAACAGGGTTTTAAAACCAAATGCTCTGTTAATTGAGGATTTGACAGCAGAAGAGATACATGAAAGGAATGCCTGAGGATGGAGATAAGATCCTGCAAGGAGTGAGGAAGGAAGGACTCAGAGAAGCATACATGGCTCCCCTTGTTGAAAAAGGCCCCAAATAGTACTTTGTGTTTCCACATCATAATCGCTGACGCTATTTTGCTTTTTGAGCCCAAATACATCATGCCTGGAACAAAGGGAGCGTGTGTGTGCTCGGTTGCTCCGTCGTGTCCAGTTCTTTGGAACCCCATGGACTAGAGCCTGCCAGGCTCTGCTGTCCAAGGGCTTTTCCAGGCAAGAATACTGGAGTGAGTTGCCATTTCCTCCTCAAGGGGATTTTCCAGACCCAGGGATCAAACTCATGTCCCTGTGTCTTCTGCATTGGCAGACGGATTCTTTACCACTGAGCCATCAGGAAAGCCCATGGAACAAGAGGTGGCATCTGTAAAAGAGTCTACAGAGATGGCATATTCCAACTGCTTCTGGCATCTTAGTCCACAGAGTTTTAACCTCTTTTATGGAATAAGGGAATCATAGGCATTTAATAAAATACAATCTTGAAAATGTAAAGAAAGGTATTTAAAGATGTATAAAGAATCTTATATTGAAATGAATTCTAATTGTTCTTTATTTTGCAATTGTTGCTTTTTAGTCTTGATCTTAGAAGACAGAAAAAATTTGCTCTGATTTCTGTATGCCAATTCTTCAAATATTTGAAAACCCATTATCATCACCTCTTAGTATTTTATTTCTTCTCTAGCTTCTTTAACAACTGTTTTTCATTTAAAAGTGCTTCCAGGCAACTTACCATTCTTGTCATCTTTCTCAGATCTCTTTCCGCATATCTTTCTCTGGCTGGGTTTTTATAAAATAAAAGATCTTCCAGGGACAAGTACACAGCCAAATCTTCAATAAAAAGTGAAGGAGGAATATTCAGATTACCTGTGGAGATCAGGAAAGCAGAATCAGGATCTGGTATAAAGTAATGGAAAATAGGAATGTCAAGCACACTGGAAGCAGAATGAGGTCAGTATCAGTGGAGTAAAATGAGAGATTGAGAAACACACAGGCTATGATTATATGGGTAACCACTGTGAAAGAGGAGCATCTGGACCCCCAGATAACTGCTACCCCTTGCATTATAAATTACTTCCAACATGTCCAAACTGATGGTTTCATCATGGATCTTAACATCTTGCTACGGAATTTTTGTTTGTAATAACCAGTCAAAATTGATAGATTTAAAAAATTCAATGAGGAGCCCAAATATATTTATATAAAAGCAAAAACAATAAACCAATTATTGAGTACTAGATTCCAGCTAGGGTATTAAAAACCTTCACATGTGCTTCTTAAGTATACACAATATCCCTTTGGTATAAGTGTTAAAATTAAATGGTAGGTGTTAGGTTATTTGCTTCAAGGTAATGTAACATACAAGTATCAGAGGTGAAATTAAAAAAAATTATGTTTAACTTTAAAATTTATGCTCTTGAATGTGATAGTATTATGCCCATTTAGCCAGTATATGGAACAATTCTTCAAATAACTGTAAAGTTCCCACTCTATACAAAACAGAATGATATATGTTGTATATGCAGTAAAGTCTCATATCAGAAGCTGGAACTTTACTAACATAAAATATATCCAACTTTCTCTGTAAAAGATCAAATTCTTAAGGGGCCATAATGGAAATCTAAGCATGATGTCGTATGTTGACACAGGAGGAAATAACTAATTTAACCTGGCAATTTGGGGTAAAAGACTGGTTTTTGGAGGGTTAGTAGGATTTCTTTAGGTAGATAGATGATAAATATAGAAATTTTAAACAAAGGAAACCTATTATAGTAAGAATCTATTGCAGTTGTCCAGATGAGATACAATGACAATTTCATCTGAAAGTTGAAGTTATAACTTATTTTTTTTCTTTATAATTAACTTTTAGTCACATACGGGGCTATTAATTTGTTTCCCTTTAATAAATTAAAATGTTGAAGATAAAAGCAATCCTTTAAGAATCCCTCTCTAATGCCCTCATTACCACTGATAGGAAGTTTCTTTGTACGTCTCCAAGCCTTTGCTTTTACATACATTCATACACACATATGTAGTACATGTAAGACAGAAATACATAAGAAATTACCAACTTGCATATATAGGTTTATATACATTACATGGTACTATTACGTTAATTTGCTTAGACTACCTTTAGTACCAACTGATCAGTTTAATAACAGAAATGTATTGTTTCACAGTTCTGGAAGTTAAAATCCTAAATGAAGGGTTGGCTCCCTATGAAAGCTGTGAGGAAGAGTATATTCTTTGCCTCTCACCTAGCCTTTGGTGTTTTGCTAAGAATCTTTGGCATTCCTTGGCCTATGGCAGCATCACCCTAATGTGCGCCTTTGTTTAATTCGACTTTCTCCTCATACACATGTTTGTCTTCAAATTTCCCTTATTTATAAGTACAATAATCATACTGTATTAGGGCCTATCCTAATGACCTCATTTTAACTTGAAAACCTCTATAAAGACCCTAAACACTCAGCTGCATGTCTGTGTTCATCCAAAATTCACATTGGGAAACTCTAATTCTCAATGTGATGTTTATCAAGCTTGAGTCTTTGGCAGGTAGTTAAATCATGAGGGTACAGCCCTCCTCATGAAATGCATGTGCTTAGAAGAAGATACATGAGAGAGGCTGTATCTTCTCTCTCTGCCATGTGGGGACACAGCGGGAGGTGGCTATCTACAAGCTGAGAAATTACTAGACTCTGGATCTGCTACCGTCTTGAGACTCTTTTGCCTCCAGAACTATGGGAAATAAATATTCCTTATTTAAGCCACCCAGTCTATGGTGTTTTGTTATAGCAGCCCAAGTTGCCTAAGACATACTGTTTCCAAATAAGATGATATTTTGAGGTACTGCGAGTTAGGACTTCAACATATGGATTTGGGGACACAATTCAACCAGTAGGAGCTGTGAAAATGTTTGAACTTTTTATATCTAATATTCTTAGATCTAAGAAACTGGCTAAATATAAATGTCAACTAAATGTACATAATTAACATTTTTTAATGACCCACATTCAAACTAGGGCAAGTGGATATTGAAGATAATTCTGCTTTGTTAATTTTTATGAGCTGTTTGTAATTGATAAGCTAAGCAGCAATACTGATGTGTGCTCAGCTGCTCAGTCATGTTCAACTCTTGGCAATTCTATGGACTATAGCATGCCAGGCTTGTTTGTCAATGGGGTTTCCCAGGCAAGAAGAAAAGAAAATTGAGTTGCCATTTCCTCCTCCAGGGGATCTTTCCGACCCAGGGTTTGAACCCATGGCTCCTACCACATTCCCAGCATTGCAGGCAGATTCTTACCACTGAGTCAACTGTATTTTACTCACATGAAAATTCTCCTAAAGCATTTGAAAGTCAATAGTTGTTCCTCATGACTATATTGGAAGATAAGTAGACATATTTTATGTTTTTATCAATAATAGCTAAATTGAATTATATTTAGAAAAGATAGCCTCAGTGATAAATTGTTAATGACATTTTTTCAATTTTTAAATAGAGTGAGTATAAAATTTTTGAATAATATATTTCTGAACTAAAGACTTTTTATTTCAGGACAAAAAAATGCTATTTTGATGATTCATTTATAATGATGTCACATTTATTTATGAAGCATAATTTCTATTAGCCAATTTAGTAATTTATCCCTTGGATATTTAGGAGAGATTTTTGGAGAGAATTTGGAAATTTTTTTCCTCTCTTGTTTTAATACAGTATGATTTAAAAATAAAAAGGGAGGGGCAGCAAATGACTACAGCTCAGACTTTCCCCTTGAATTTCAATAAGGTTTCTGGCCAACATCATATCCAAAAGAAGACTCTACAGCACAGGCATGCTTTCCATTTCAGAACAGTGTCTTGTTCTAATATTCTAAATTTCCTAATTTTATCCACATGGTTTCCTCCATTATATAAAGTTAAATTAAAAAGTAAAAAACTGATCTGAAATCCATCTATTTGTTAAGGGACGTGCTGTGCAGTGTGCCAGGCATTCCACACAGAACTTTGGTCCTTTCAGATCTGTGCTGGGGTATTGCATATCTCCTCATCACTTGTTTATAAGGGTGGGTTAGAAAGAACAGCTTGACCTTAGTTCAGAAATCAGCAGAGTCTGGAAACAAAGAAAGAGTATGCCCAGAATAAACAGAATTTGCAAAGAATACTAGAAACAGGCATTGTGGTCAATGCAATCAATTATTTAGTGCTGTTGATTTCTACCACACTCCTTCAGCAAATGCAACGCAGTGTTGGTACTCTTCACCACAGCACTGTGAGCTCATTTGCTTAAAATACTACTATACCACATTTGTCAACCAGTCCTTCAATAAATTACTTCTGACACCTTGAAAACAGAAAGAAGTTTACTTCTTTGTTGTTATGATCGGCCCATCTTTAACGTAACAAATACATTTTCTACAAAATTATGAAGATAAATGAAGAATGTTTTCAATGCATGACTCTCTTATTGTAGTAATACTAGATTTTAGAATGGTTTTATAAACTTAAGTGACAAAAATGTATGACTTTTGATATTATAATCTCTGAGACATCTTATGTTAAACATCCAGAAGTGGGAGAATTGAGGATGTGGGAAGGGAAATGGGATTATGGGCTATCCAACAAGTCCAAACTGCAGAATACTATAACCAAGTTTGTCAATGATATATCCAGGTCTTTGCTACTGCTTTTCTTCAGCCGCAATATGCTCTCTGTAAAGCTAGACTATTTAATTACAGGAAGCTGATATGTAATGATTCCATGGGGCAGACCTGGAACATATAAATCATGACACCCTTTTTAAATTCCATAATTATTAATTTTATTTAACATTATAATTCTCAAATGTTTGGGTTATGACATTTATGTTTGGGTAAATAGTCATCATTGTGATGAAATATTTTCAATCACTTTCATTATATAAAATTTAGAGTTGGAAGGGAACTCAAAAGATATCAAGAGAACTTCATTATCTTACAGATAAACTTTGAGGTGAAAAATTGAGATCACACAACTTGCAAGTGATGTCAACAAAACAAAGTCAAATCTGAACAGATCAGGTTCTGTTTACATGTCATAGCATAGCTCCCCAGCTATCTAGTGGACTGGCTAACTTGACAGTTTATAAACATGTGGCATAAACTACTTATGGCAGGATATGATGCCAATGGTATACTATGTGGCATCTAAATCTGCCTAGAAGGGTTTGCTTATGGAACTGATGGACAGCAAACATTTCATATATGTGTTTGATCACCTACCTCCCTTCTCAGGGGTAGTCTCAAAAAAGATAAATATTTTTTCCAAAATTAAAACATCTCATCATTTAGTTTGCTTGAGGGAGAGGATAACCAAAGGAAGGATTTAAAATAATGTCTGAGTAGTATATAAGGCCAGCCAGCACCGACTCCAGTACTCTTGCCTGGAAAATCCCATGGATGGAGGAGCCTGGTAGGCTGCAGTCCATGGGGTCGCTGAGGGTCGGACATGACTGAGCAACTTCACTTTCACTTTTCACTTTCATGCATTGGAGAAGGAAATGGCAACCCACTCCAGTATTCTTCCCTGGAGAATCCCAGGGACGGGGGAGCCTGGAGGGCTGCCGTCTATGGCGTCGCACAGAGTCGGACATGACTGAAGCAACTTAGCAGCAGCAGTGCAAAATGAAAATGTGGGGCCCTTTGCTTAGTACTTTGTTATTAAAGGTACAAAAATATAAAATACCTTTCTTTAAAAGATTTTTATCACTAATCATAACTATATAATGTGGACAAAAGTGTTACATAAAAATATTAATTTTCAAATTACAAAAAATAGTATAATAATTTTATATAATAACACAGACAATAATTTTTAATGTGGCATCATGATTGATTATAGAATTTTGGTTCTGACTAGTATGCAAATTCATTTACTAGATCATCAAAATTTATATTTATAGCAACATTTTTTACAATTGATATAACTGAAAGCATCTGTCACTCTCTGTAAATGCAAGGTCACAAGTAATTTTGACAATTTTTAATTTTGAGAAGGATCTTTCTGCTGATGTTACTGTTTCTGGATCTGGTAAGAATGTTTTACAGGTTGTGGTACTATTAGAATAAATTTCTAATAAATTATTTCAAATATGAAATTTAGTACATTTGGATCTGATGATTCTCAAGGAAAAAATTTTTTTTTATAAAAGATTTAACTTTTCATACAAATTAGTTTCCTGGAAGTCTGAATTTAATTTAAATGTAAATTTACAAAACAGCATTTTAATGTTTCTTCTGACATTTCCTGTAACTTGTGGAGGTTGTATAAAAAAAAAAAGCAACTTCATGAAAAGATGCTCAACATCACTCATTATCAGAGAAATGCAAATCAAAACCACAATGAGGTACCATTTCACACCAGTCAGAATGGCTGCGATCCAAAAGTAACAAGCAATAAATGCTGGAGAGGGTGTGGAGAAAAGGGAACCCTCTTACACTGTTGGTGGGAATGCAAGTTAGTACAGCCACTATGGAGAACAGTGTGGAGATTCCTTAAAAAATTGCAAATAGAACTGCCTTATGATCCAGTGATCCCACTGCTGGGCATACACACCAAGGAAACCAGAACTGAAAGAGACACGTGTACCCCAATATTCATCGCAGCACTGTTTATAATAGCCAGGACATGGAAGCAACCTAGATGTCCATCAGCAGATGAATGGATAAGAAAGCTGTGGTACATATACACAATGGAGCATTACTCAGCCATTAAAAAGAATACATTTAAATCAGTTCTAATGAGATGGATGAAGCTGGAGCCGATTATACAGAGTGAAGTAACCCAGAAAGAAAAACACCAATACAGTATACTTACACATATATGTGGAATTTAGAAAGATGGTAATGATAAACCTGTACGCGAGACAGCAAAAGAGACACAGATGTATAGAACAGCCTTTTAGACTCTGTGGGAGAGGGAGAGGGTGGGATGATTTGGCAGAGTGGCAGTGTAACATGTATGATATCATAAGTGAAATGAATCGCTGGTCTAGGTTCGATGCAGGATGCAGGATGCTTGGGACTGATGCATGGGGATAATCCAGAGAGAAGGTGTGGGGCGGGAGGTGGGAGGTGGGGGTCGGGATTGGGAGTTCATGTACACTCGTGGCTGATTCATTTCAATGTATAGCAAAACGAATACAGTATTGTAAAGCAAAACAAACTAAAAAATAAAAATTAATTTAAAAAAAACAAAGCAACTTCAGAATTTTTACATAATTCAAAATGTCTGTCTAAGCGTTCTATTGCTATATCTTCAATTTCAAGAAAATAATTTAATTTAAAATTGTCTTCCTTGTTAAAAATAGAGTCATCCAAAACTTCATGTGAGAATAATATTCTTTTCTATTAATGCAATGATTTTTAACTTTTATTTCTATTTCCAAGCCTGCAAAAAATTGCTTTGCATACCATGTCAGTTATCAAAAAGGAGATTCTAAACTCTTTGAAGTGTTCTAATTACTTCCAGTATTCTTTACTGCAATATCCATGTGTAAAATTATATTTTGCAATAATTTACTGAAATAGTTTGCAGCTTGATAGCAGCAGTTTCTTCCCCAGCACTCAGCCTGGAGACTTAATATTTCTGCAGATGTCTCAAGACAGGCCTTGGAGACAGAAGAGAAAGCCAGCCTCACAAATCAGGTCCAAAAATCCAGGCAGAACATTTCCTCTCTCCCATCGTCATCACTGCTGGCATGTTTTCTGCTGCTATAGCCAATGCTGCTCCAGTCTGGTCTCAGAGCCTGGCTTGGCAATCCCCATGGTGCCCTAAAATGCCCCAAAGCGTGTGCTTACAGGCCCTGCCAACTACTCCACATTCTTACTTTCCAGCATGCGTGAACCAGCAGGTGCTGACTACTGCTAGATCACAACCATGTGAGGCTGCTGCCCCTCAGTATGTCTCCTCTGCTCATACGCAAGCTCTCTTGTTCCATCAGCCTTCACTTAACTCAAAGCCAAAGAATTTCAAGACAGTAAAAGCAAAGCATTAAACAAAGCATGGGGCTTTCTTAGCATGAGGTCTGTGCAAGCAGATGGATCACCTGCCTCTGAAGTAAGAAGGAACAGATGATTGGATGGCTTATTGATTTGAAAGCAGCAAAATCAATAGATTAGATAATACTGAAGTTTGGGGAAAGACTTTATCAGATTTAGTGCTCACTAGAGAGCTTTCAAGACTTTCTAACAAAGAACTGATTAAACTATCAAAGATGGCCAACTATTTTTTGTTTTCATTATCCAATCTTGTTCTTTCTGATGGAACAAAACCAAAGCAATCAAGGGAGCAGGGATGAGAATGTTTGACAAAATCAAGAACATGACCTTCTTCTTACCGTGTTCTTCCTGGACTGAACCCTAATTTTCCAGGAACAAATCCAATGCTCATTTCATAATTAGTCACTGGGCCACCCACTTGTGTAACAGACTAGGTTATTCTGCCATGGGCCTGGAATTAAAGTAAGATAAAAGAGAAAATTATCTATTCTCTGTAGAGCAAGAAGTTGTTTCACACAGTAGTATTCAGACCTTTGAATGCTGACATATTCCATGATAAATTAATATTTTAAGAACAGTGGTTAATTATTTTGCTTAATGTCACACGACCAATAAGTAGTTGAATCAGGATTTGAGTCCAGAAGTTCTGACTTAAGAGCTGCAATCCTACCCTATTACTCAGAATGCCCAATACTACCTGGTCTTCTTTTATATTTATGAACAGGCATCTCAGATAAGTATTCATCGCTCACAAAGTAAATAAACAAAAAATCCCATTAGATTCATTGAAAATAAGTTTACCACTCTTCCAATAACTATTTATTATTAGTTCCTCTCTTCTGAGTTGTTAATCTTAGTTTATATGTCATAAGGAAAACAGATGCAATCAGATGAGACCAGCACTATTCTTCTCCTCCAACATGTATATTAAAAATTCCTAATATGATGTAACAATTCTGCCTTTTTCTGATCTAAAGGTAAGCCAGTTGTGCTATGGAGTACGTCTCTCACTTCTCAAGGACTTTAATAAATATCCTCTTTCCCTATCACATGATCGGTTTTCTCCTTTTATAGTAAATCACTTTATCAGAATGTCTTAACATTTAAAAAAACAAAACTATTTCTTAAAGAAATTCTTTAGACTTTCTGTCCACTCTGATATATTTGTCATATCTTCAACCTACTTCACTAAAGTAGCTCTTATTAAGATCACAAATTACCCTAAGATCAATGGCCAACTTTTGTTTTCAACTTACTTGATTTCTCATCAGCATTTAAAATTGAATAATCTTTCCTTCTTTATTAAAACATGCTATTTCTTAAGTAAGTGTTTCTCAGTGTCCCCCAGATAAGCAGCATGAGTATTATATCTCCACACTGAAGCAGCATGCTGGACACTGACCGAACTCTGGTTCATGGGTCAAGACAATCATGATGATGATGCCACACACACCACTAAGAAGGCATCAAAAGACTTATGACTCACATACTCACACTTTCTAGAGACATCAAAATGGTTCTTAAGCAGGCCCAAAAATATCTCATGAGAGCAGGCAAAGCAGACTGGTCTAGGATTTTTATTGTGGTTAGAGGGTGGTACTACAGGCAGAAATTTTTAAGGATTTGAGCTTGTTCTCAGAACCAAAGGAGAAGGAGGCTGGGCTGTTTAATTGGTGTATCTAGAAGTGGCCAGAAGAGGAAGAGAAAGGAGTAAGGCTAAAAAACTTACTTATGTCTGCAGTAAAACATATAAAAATATACTCAGACCCTTTATTATGACTGTGGACTTACAAAATAAGCAGATTATCATAGTTTCTGATTCAGGAACTAAGATGATGGGCCAGCAATTTTATGTCTTAACAAGCTTTCCAGGCTATTTTGATGCACTTTCAAATATAACCATCCTTTTCCCGGTGGCTCAGTGTAAAGAATCTGCCTGCAATGCAGGAGATGCAAGAGATCTGTGTTCAGTCCCTGGGTCGGGAAGATCCCCTGGAGGAGGAAATGGCAACCTACTCCAGTATTCTTGCCTGGAGAATCCCATGGACAGAGGAGCCTGGCGAGTCACAGTCCACAGGTGACAAAGAGTCAGACACGACTGAAGCAACAGCACACCCGCATAGACTCTAGCAAAACAAGGTTTATCTGAGTTTTCCTCCACCTCATGCCTCAAAAATAACAAAATAACAGCTTTCTCTACCTAAAGGACTTCTGTGGCTTTAAAATCCACCAAGAATGTATGACTCCCAAATCTTTAACTCCAGTTTGGTTCTCTCCACTGTGTTCTAGTCTTGTTTTTACAAAGGGATTCTCCACATTCTCAAGATTTATACAATCTTTCATCTGTTTACCTCTCTTCCTTCATCTCCCCCTTTTCTCAATTCAACCTAGTTATGAAATTGTTAATTTATCAGTAAGTAATTGATAGTTTTCCTACTGCTTGAAAGTAAGGAAATTTTTGTTAGTCTTATTCAAGTTTATATCCCTAATTTATCCTTATATGAATAAACATAAAATTAACCATACATATAATTGGTACTTAATAAATTCTGAATGAATAAATGTTCTTGTGGGACAAGTTGAGGTGGATGACCACTTTTGGAAAGGTATAGGAATGATGCCATGTGTGATTTGCTTCAAGAAATAGAAAGTAATGGAGATATGAGTCAATGCTTATCCACTCATGCCCACACTCTCAAACCAGGGGCACTGACTGAAAACCGCCCCGAAGGCTATGGCACCCCACTCCAGTACTCTTGCCTGGAAAATCCCATGGACGGAGGAGCCTACTAGGCTGAGTCCATGGGGTCGCTAAGAGTTGGATACGACTGAGCGACTTCACTTTCACTTTTCACTTTCATGCATTGGAGAAGGAAATGGCAATTCACTCCAGTGTTCTTGCCTGGAGAATCCCAGGGACAAGGGAGCCTGGTGGGCTGCCGTCTATGGGATCACACAGAGTTGGACACAACTGAAGTGACTTAGCAGCAGTAGCAGCAGAGTGGCTGGTTATGCTTTATGTCACTGTTGATAGGATCAGTGATAGATATATATAATCCAAGGCAGCTCAATCCCATAATAGGCACATTTTTTTCAAACACAGCAGCACGTACAAAATATGGAAGCATATTCAAACTGAGCAATGTTAGTATAATTTCACTGCAATGGCATATCTTTCTATATGGATGAGGCACATGAGAAAGAAGAGGATAAAAATGAAAGGGTGATTTAAAAGATTTCTAAGAAAGTGATCAGAAATTAGCTAAATGAGGAAAATGATGAGAAAAAATACAATGTCATAGTAATGGAAACAAAATAAAATTGGCCTTGCAAGAACTAAAAGTCATAAAAGTGGGAAAGGGTCATACAATAAAGTTGACAGGTTCCCCCTGTGATATTTTATTTGTCAAAAAGAGAAATAGCCTAGCCCACCAGAGAATATTTGCCTCATTATTTTTCAATAATAAAATCTGTAAACATGTGTATATTCAGGGTCAAATCTGAACAAGTACTCAAATGTTTGCTCCTTATGGTGTACAAATCTCCTGGGCTTGTGGAACTACTCTGTAAAGCTTCTTAGAATGGGAAGAATATTCTCATTAGACTTGAGGTACTTCCTCTTTCAGCTATGTTGGCAGTACTAGCTGAGTCTCTTCTCTTCTTGAACAGCCTTACAGAACCCACTTATTATTCTGACTACACCCCACTCCAGTACTTTTGCCTGGAAAATCCCATGGACGGAGGAGCCTGGTAGGCTGCAGTCCATGGGGTCGCTAAGAGTCGGGCACGACTGAGTGACTTCACTTTCACTTTTCACTTTCATGCATTGGAGAAGGAAATGGCAACCCACTCCAGTGTTCTTGCCTGGAGAATCCCAGGGACGGGGCAGCCTGGTGGGCTGCCGTCTCTGGGGTCGCACAGAGTCGGACACGACTGAAGCAACTTAGCAGCAGCAGCAGCAGCATAACTTACATAAGGGCTTGTATAGATGTACACACACAAAATAAATGAAGCCCGTTGACATTCACCAATATTTTTTTAAGAATTTCACCTCAAGGGACATTTCATAAACAAGAGTCAGTAAACTTAGCTCAGACAAAGATGTGGTTCGATTTCTTTCAGCCAAATTGTTTTCTTAATTCCGAGCTGCCATGTGCCTGTGGTTATAGAACTCCCCACAGACTGTAGCCTGCCCCCATGTGCTTTCGAGTACCCCTAGATTTTGGATCAGGTTCAAACTCATCTGTAGGTCTGTGGTTTTAAGAAATAAAGAAATAAATTCAAGAATGCTCATCACTATGTGGCTTATATGTGGAATAAAAGAACTAATTTCCTCATAGTAATTTAAAGCAGATTAAGTAAATTCAGAGGAAAAAAAAAAAGACACAAAACTTGCCATTTCAGAAAACATTTCCAAATTTCAAAAATCAAGTTATCAAATGTAACCCATAAATACACACATAGGCAGATATACTGGAATATATACTTATCATAAATTGATTTAATCTTAATTAATTTATTCAGTCAGTAAATACTTGCTGAGTACATCTCTGTGCCAGAGACTATTTATATGCTGTGCATGCGTGCTAAATTGCTTCAGTTGTATGAGGCTCTTTGCAACCCCCTGCAAACAGTGTCAGACTTTATTTTTTGGGGCTCCAAAATCACTGCAGATGGTGACTGCAGCCATGAAATAAAAGACACTTACTCCTTGGAAGAAAAATTATGACCAACCTAGATAGCATATTCAAAAGCAGAGACATTACTTTGCCGACTAAGGTCCATCTAGTCAAGGCTATGGTTTTTCCTGTGGTCATGAATGGATGTGAGAGTTGGATTATGAAGAAGGCTGAGTGCCGAAGAATTGATGCTTTTGAACTGTGGTGTTGGAGAAGACTCTTGAGAGTCCTTGGACTCCAAGGAGATCCAACCAGTCCATTCTGAAGGAGATCAACCCTGGGATTTCTTTGGAAGGAATGATGTTAAAGCTGAAACTCCGGTACTTTGGCTACCTCATGTGAAGAGTTGACTCATTGAAAAAGACTCTGATGCTGGGAGGGTTTGGGGGCAGGAGGAGAAGGGGACAACAGAGGATGAGATGGCTGGATGGCATCACGGACTCAATGGACGTGAGTCTGAGTGAACTCTGGGAGTTGGTGATGGACAGGGAGGCCTGGCGTGCTGCGATTCATGGGGTCGCAAAGAGTCGGACATGACTGAGTGACTGAACTGAACTGAACTGAACTGGACTGTATATAGCCCTCCAGGCTCCTCTGTCCATGGAATTCTCCAGGCAAGAAAACTGGAGTGGGTTGCCATGCCCTCCTCCAGGGGATCTTCCCCACCTAGAAATCAAACCTGGGTGTCCTGCATTGCAGGCAGATTTTTTACTGCTAAGCCACCGGGGAAGCCCTATTATATCCTAAGACACACATTAAATAGACTTGATCCCTCACTTTGAAATGTTTACATAGTTCACTCATAAATAGAACACAACTGAATTCTAATAAGAACAGTCATAAAGTATGTTCCTCTTATTTCAGCAAACTTAAGTTTAGTTGTACAGATAAAATACATGCAAAAGTGAATAAAAATAACATGTGGCACCTTGCAAAAAGACCTAAATGAGTATTACTGGCAGAATTGCTCTCAAACATATGAGAAGAGAAATTTGTCTCGAGATTTGTGTTTAAAAACAAGCCTTTTGTAAGAATTATTTCCTATCAAAACTTGATGGAGCTCAAACTGTAAAAGGGGGCTTGGGCAGTGGGGGTAAGAAGACTTAAAAAGAGGATTCTAGTTGCAAGGGAGGACATCAACCATAGGTCAAAACTGGTTTCAGGAAAATGGTATTCAAGGTATTGGGGTAGACAAATATGTTAGGCAAAGGCAATTTTATTTTTTGAATATTCAATGTGAAATGTAGTTGTACCAAATAAGGAAATTTTGTTTCATACATAAAGGGACATGAAAGTGAATAAAAAGTGAATATAAGTGAATAAAAAGATACAGAAAAGTGGAAGAAGCCAACAAGTCTTTGGAGAGACACTAAGCTGTCCTATGCAAAGCACTCTGCTTTCTCTCGACAGCAGAAGCTGTTGGAATCGTCCTCAGATTTCCTTCTGTTAGCCAGTGTATTCCTATGGCTGCCATAGACATGGACTGCTAAAAACTCACAACTCCTCCCTTTTCTGGAAAATTCCCCTTGACTTAACAAGAATTACATTGACCTGTAATCCATGTGCCACAATTTGCCCTTGCTCTGGAAATTATACTGTATGGGCAGCCAATTACTGATTGACCTTGAAGTTCTCCTCATGGATGCTAGGAAACTGATGGTTCTTGGTGTACACTAGCATAGCAATAGCTAGGGTTTTCATACATGATAACCTGAGATAAGATGCAGAAGGAAAGACACGGGTTAACATATGCAAAACCTTAGGTGTTTAAGTATGAAAGAAATTGCTAACCAAAAGGGACTGTGGAGATAAGAGGTTATTTCTATGGGCCGTCCATGCATTGAAGAGAGAACACAATAGGCATGGATCTACTTATCATTAATTTAATATGAACTGTGAAAATGAGATGGCTTCCTTGGCACCATTGAGAGATTTTTAACTTCAGCATTCTAAGGGTAGACAGAGGGAAACATCTGGGCCTGGAACTAACAGAGAGAGGACCCTGAGACATTGAATGGGGGCTATCTGAGGACCTTGAATGCTCAGGTTTTCCTGAGTCACCAAGTAACCAAAGGAGCCTACTTTCTATTGTTTGAAAATACAAGCTTCTCTTCATTTTAAGACTGTTCAAGTCCCTTCACATGGCAAGAGCTTTATAAAACAATGTTTTGTTTTGTTTTATTTTTTTCTCCTGGATCTGTTCTCGGGGCATTCCTGAACCTTAGGCCCATATGTGAACCCAAATCGGCTTCCCAAGTGGCATGAGTGGCAAGAATCTGCCTGCCATTGCAGGAGACATAAGAGACACAGGTTCAATTCCTGGTCCTGGGTCAGGAAGATTCCCTGGAGGAGGGCATGACAACTCACTCTAGTAATCTTGCCTGGAGAATCCAATGGAGAGAGGAGTCTGGGGGGCTACAGTCCATAGAGTTGCCAAGAGTTGGACACAACTGAAGTGACTTAGCACACATGTATATTAACAGTCCCAAACATCAGTATCTCCAGTTGATAGAGAGCTGTGGCTGCTAAGGACTGAGTGGAATTTTATGCTAAGAGAACCATGGGATCTCTATAGGTAGGAATCTAGAGAGAATAAGTCAGAGAGGATAATGCCTATGCCAGATCGAGGAGAGTGGAATATGAAAATGGATAAGGAGCATTACTAATATGGAGCATTCTCTCATAACATTGGATTTAACAACCTGGCAAGGTCTCTTGGACAATATTTTAATAGTCTGATGGGTTAGCCCTCAGAAGCTGGGAGAAAGTGGTGGCCAGATATTTCTGCTTCCACTTAAAATTTAGAAGCTTGGAAAGAACATCACTTCCACTGTAATAAGATATTTTCTTGAAGCGATTAGTTAGCTATAGTCACAGGATAATCAAATGGTCTCGAAATCACAGATTCCCTTACTACCCACATCCCAGGAAACCTAGGTAGGAAGAAATAGCTAAAATCTCACTTAATTACTAAAAGTGAAATGTGATTTAGCAAGGCAATGCATAACACCAAGGAGCCTCAGATACATGGATAGCTTTAATTCACTCAATGTCCAGAGCTCAGCTCAGTTGTAGAGGGAGCTGAGCTGTCAGATGTTGGAGTAGTCAGTTCAAGTCACAAAACAATAATGAAAGTAATATTTACTTTAGCCACTTACTCTGATAGTACAAGCAGGAGTATAAAACCAGAAAAAGTGTAGACGTCCCCCTACTAATACCTCCCTCACCCTGCAGAGGTACAGGCAGATGTACACAGATCTGGGAATCCTCTCACTTTTCAAGGAGCTCTGAACAAAGCTAAAAGGCTCCTGTAGTTTTATTGGTGGATGAGGTCACTGGGAAGAGGGAGGAGAATTGGGAAGAGTGGAAAAACACTCAGTTTTCAGTAAGAGTGGAGAAAAGTGTCTTCATAGTTTCCTAATAACAAAACTCCTAATGAAGGCACTTGGGCCAGGAATGAAGCTATGCATGAGCTTGGTCAGCTAGGGATTTCTGAGTCCTTTACTGTAGTTCCTTTTGGTATGCAACAAATTTCTATGTGGGGAGGGCAGTTTTTAACTTCATAACTCTTGACTTTATATCTACCTATGGTTGGATCTGAAAATTCATGCATAGATTTCTTGGCAAACTGCCAAACTCCACACTCATAAGGTCATCTCCATGAACTTTCAGTGGAAGTAGAAAGTTAAATAGAAAAAAAACTTTCAAGATTATAGATTTAATTACCCAGTACCAATAAATACATTAAGTTGTCTAAATATCTCAATCAAGTGTTAGATTTTCAGAATAGAGATTTTAAAAAGCAAAAACTATGGTGTCTACAAGGAAGTCATTTAAAATATAGAGACAGGAACTTCCCTGGCATTCTAGTGGTTAAGACTTCACCTTTCAAAGTAGGGGGTATGGGTTCAGTCCCTGGTTCAGGAGATAAGATCCCAAATTATTCTCAGCCAAGAAACAAAAACATAAAACAGAAGCAGTTTGTGACAAACTCAGTAAAGACTTTAAAAAATTTTTTGAAAAGAAAAAATATAGAGACATATGTGTATAAAGTAAAAGAATGGAAAGGTATGTGGACATTGACCAAAAGAAAAGATGAACTAGTTATATTACTAGGGACAAAGTAAACTTTAAAAAAAACAAAATTTTTACAAATAAAGATATTACATAGTAATAAAGACAATTCAGAGAGAAGACATAACAACTTTAAAATGTATGTGCTCCCAACAACAGAGCTTTACAAATTATAAAATAAACACCAATGGAAATGAAATAAGAAATAAACAGATTCATAATTATAGATAGATATGTTAAAGCCCATACAGTAATTGATACACCAAGTAGACCAAATGCCAAAAGGATATAGAACAGGACTTAGGAAATTATGATCCATGGGCCAACTACTTGATTTTGTAAACAAGGTTTCATTGAGTCACAGTCACATTTATTTATTTATATATCACTGTGGTTGCTTTCATACACATTTCAGAGTTGAACAGTTGCCAGAGAGACAATATGACCCACAAGATAAAGATATATACTATCTTGTCCTTTAAGAATAAATTTTCTGATTCCTAATATGGAAGAGTTCAACAACACTACCAATCAACTGTGTTGCTAGAGAAGGCTTGAGAGTTCCTTGGACAGCAAGGAGATCTAATCATTCAATTCTAAAGGAAATCAATCATGAATATTCATTGGAAGGACTGATGCTGAAGCTGAAAATCCAATACTTTGGCCACCTGATGCAAAGAGCCAACTCACTGGAAAAGACCTTTATGTTGGGGAAGATTGAGGGCAAGAAAAGAGGGCAACAGAGGATGAGACGATTGGATGGCATCACTGAGTTAATGGGCATGAGTTTGAGCAAACTCAGGGAGACAGTGAAGGACAGGATAGCCTGGCATGCTGCAGTTCATGGGGTCAGAAAGTCGGACATGACTTAGTAGCTGAACAGCAACAATAAGAAGTACGTGGAAGCAAACTAAAAGTCTAGCAACAGAGGGGATGGATAAAGAAGATGTGGTTTATATGTACTCAAGTACATATGGATTCCTTTCATAAAAAGGAATGAAATTGGGCCATTCGCAGAGACATGGATGGACCTAGAAACCGTCATTAGAAGGAAAATAAATCTGAAAGAGAGAAACAAATATCATATATTAACACGCATATATATATGGAATCTGAAAATTGCAGAGATGAACTGATTTGCAAAGCAGAAATAGAGGCACAGATGTAGAGAATAGTATATGGACAACAAGGGGGGAAGGGATGGTGGGATGAATTGGGAAGTTGTGATTGACATATATATGTGTGTTATATATAGTGTATATATATATATATATATACTATTGATACTATGAATAAATCCAAACCTACTCTACAGTGTGGGGAACCCTACACAATCATCTGTAGTAACCTAAATGAGAAGGAAATCCAAAAAGAGGGCATGTACATGTATGTATAGCTGATTCACTTTGCTATACAGCAGAAACTAACATAACATTGTAAAGCAACTATATTCCAATTTTTTTTTTTTAAAGAAAAAGCAAGTGAGCATATTTACTGAATGAGCATTTGGGTCAGAATAGCAGCTAGTGATCTGACCCTCAGAGATTTATGAAAATGTCTAGTGGATCACAATGTTTTGGGTAGCAAGATAGATGGGGAGCCAGCAAGGATAAATGTGTACGTATGTATGTAAGCATGCATGCTCAGTTGCGTCTGACTCTTTGCGATTCTATGGACTGTAGCCCACCAGGCTCCTCTGTAAATGGGATACTCCAGGCAAGAAACCTGGAGTGGATTGCCATGCCCTCCTGCAAGGGATATTCGCAACCTATATGTATAGCAAAAATATTTTATTTCTTTCATCAAACTCACCAGATTCTCTTATTAATACTAATACTGTTCTTATTTATTCTTCAATTTATTTTCTTTTTAGATAGTCATAACAACAGTTAAAAAAAAAGGTCAGTTTGATTTTTGCTTTAAATTTAGCCTAAATTTATTTATTTTTCTTATTTTATTCCATAGACCAGAATTGGTAGCACAATGCTGAATATTTACAATATGCTGCTTTAGTTGAAGTGTATAAAGAAAACTAAAGCTTACAAAAATATGTAATTGAAAAGGGATGGATGATTTGAATAATCTTTTTAGATAACTAGGGATTTTTGTTTTGCTATTGCACTAAAATTTGACAAGTGGTAGATAGCAGCTTAAAAGATAGCAACAATGTAAAATATGAAACCATATCAGTGAATTTTTCATACTCTTTCACACTAAACTCCATCAGTTTGGGCTTCTCTTGTGGCTCAGTGGTAAAGAATTGGTCTGTCAATGCAGGAGACCCAGTTTGCTGCCTGATCTGGGAAGATGCCACATGACACAGAGCAACGAAGCCTGTGTTCTTGAGCCCGGAAGCCACAACACTTGAGGCCACACGCTGAAAATACTGATGCCCATGCTCCACTGCAAAAGAAGCCACCGCAAGGAGGAGCCTAAGCACTATAGCTAGAGAGTAGCCCCCACTCTTCACAGCCACAGAAAAGCCCACGCAGCAAGAAAGATTCAGCACAGGCAAAAATAAATAAATGAATTATATACATATAAAAAATTCATCAGTTTATCTTTGCACTTGAAATATATACTTTACCTACGCATGACTGTATAACGTGATGAGTTGATCATTTGGAAGATACTGGTTCATTGAGTTACACAGATCTTCCAAATGTTGGCATATTTCCTGATACAAATCAAACAGGAACTTTTGTTATTATCTCCTCAGACAAGACATTTAGAACTGGGAAGCTGTCAAGTTTATGGTGGTGGAGACAATTTACCCAAATTGTAACTTTTGCGCCAAGACTCCAATTTTATTATTGGCAACAAATACTGTTAACTGTTTTCCTTGATATGACAGACTAACTTTGTTTATTTTCAAAAAGATATCTGCCAAGTACCAAAATAGGAATAACCATGGTTTATCTGTCAGTTATTTATTTCAAGTAAAAACATTATGTACCCTGGTGGCTCACACCGTAAAGCATCTGCCTACAATGAGGGAGACCAGGGTTCAATCCCTGGGTCGGGAAGATCTCCTGGAGAAAGGAATGGCAACCCACTCCAGTATTCTTGCCCCCCTATCCCGCAAAAGCAGCTCCATGAATAAGTGGCTGATTAAACTAACAAACTCAAAACATCATATAGGTATTTTCCTTGAAACAGCTATCATAATGCCATATGCAGCACAAATCTTTATACATGCTTCCCACATGATTACAGAAAATAATTTTAACATGTGTACCCAAGGGTAGAGATTATAAGTACAATCCATTCTTCTATATCCACAGTTCCACACCTATGGAGTCAACCAACAGGGATTGAAAATATTAGAAAAACATTTTTCCAGAAAATTCCAAAAAGCACAATTTGAATATGCAACACACCAGCAACTATTTACCGAGCAATCTGTACTATATTTGTAACTATTTATATAGCATTTATATTGTATTATGAACAGAGGAGCCAGAAGGGCTACAATCCATGAAATTGCAGAAGAGTTGGACACAATTTAGCGACTAAACAACAATGTATTACAAGTAATCTAGAAATGATTTAAAGTATATAGAAGGATGTGCATATCTTACATGCAAATACTACATCATTTTATATAAGGGACCTGAATATTTACAGATTTTGGCATCTGTAGAGGATCCTGAAATCAGTCCCTCACAGATACTGAGGGATGACTGTAATTAATAATTTTTATTGCTTCTTTCAGGACATTTTGAAGTATAAACTGGACTTTTAATTTTATTTATTAACATTTTTTTACAAATGCATAGTGATTAAAAAAGGTGCTATTATCAGTTTGGTTTGTTATCACTGCCTAGATCATTCAAAGATGTCAGCAGTTTCACCCCATTTTTGCTTTTGTATATAATAGAGTAGAAAAACTAGTAACTTTCTACTGTCGTTATGAAAATTGTTTTGACATTGTAGATTTTTATTCCTGTCTCTTAAACAGATCTTAGGGGTCGCACAGAGTCAGACATGACTGAAGCGACTTAGCAGCAGCAGCAGGAAGCTAACACTCAGCTCTTAGAGGCTCTGAGTCACTCTCCCTTAGGGGTTAGCTCATCTCACTGAATCCATGCTCTTCTCTAGTTTTAATGTTTCCTGACTTTCTTTCCAGTTCAACAAAGCACATAAAGTAAATTTTCCTATTTTTATCTAAACTTTTTGGGTGTTTATAATGGAAATTTATTCAGGATATTCTAGCATATTCTCCATCCACTCTTCAATTCACTCTGTTTTGGACTCTACGTCTAGGAATCCACTGCTCTTGTCATTCTGCAATTATATATTCTTTTTTATGGCTCCATTTTATTCAGCTCTTGACTAGAAACTATACAGTTATTGCACCCTCCCTAAACCAGCTCTAGCTTTTTGATTGCTTGTTTACTTTCCATCAGAAATATCAGTTTTTATCAGATTCCTTGATTAGCAGTCTTCCTCTGCCTAACTATGTGAAGCATGACTTCATCTCAGGGCTTTTTTTTTTTTTTTTCCACACACACACACACATACACACATATATGTATACGCAGGCACAGTGGTAAAGAATCTGCCTGCCAATGCATGGGTTCGATTCCTGGGTCTAGAAGATCCCCCAGAGAGTAGAAAATGGCAACCCAGTCTAGTATTCTTGCTTGGAAAATTCCATGGATAGAGGAGCCTGACAGTCTACAGTCCAGGAGGTGGCAAAGAATCGGATGCAACTGAGCACACACATATGTATATTTATATGGCATTCCAAGATTTTATATTCTAGATTTTTCCCTACATGCCAGGTCTCCTTTCTTTGCTCTAATTCATATATCCAATTGTCTATGTGGGGGCAATTATTGAATATTTTTATGACTACTTAAATTTAATGGAAAGTGAAGGTGTTAGTCCCTCAGGTGTGTCCAACTCTTTGTGACCCCATGGACTGTAGCATGCCAGGCTCCTCTGTTCATGGAATTCTCTAGGCGAGAATACCAGAGTGGGTAGCCATTCCCTTCTGCAGGGGATCTTCCCAACCTGAGGACTGAACTCAGGTCTCCTGCCCTGCAGGAGCTTCTTCACTGTCTGCGCCACCTGGGAAGCCCGTAATGTACTACATACCATGTGGCATGTGTGGACTTGGTGCCTCAGCCCGGGATAAAACCTACGCCCCCTGCGGCGGAAGCACAGAGGCTTAACCACCAGATCACCAGGGACGTCCAAGACTTAACATGGCCTTCCCAAATTGAGAGATCCCTCCAAACGGATTTTCTCTACTCAAACAAATAATGTTTATTATGCAAATCTTATACATGCATTATTGTATCTATAGTTTTGAAATATGCTAATAAAATAAGCCTAACAATCTACACTTAATAAAATCACTGAACATTACCAATAACACTGAATATCTATTTGTATGCTTCTTCCTATTCTTACTTCCCCAATGGCTGTCTTGAACTTTTAAAATTAGTCATTCTCTTGTTTTTCTATAGATTTAGGCATACAAATATACATATATATATATACACATATATAAACAATATATGTTTTAGGAATTTATAAAAATAATATAATTTCTGTATGTGTATAGGCTAACTTTTTCACTTAAAATTTCATTTATAAGATTTATGTTGTTAGTATAATATGAAGTCATTTTTCTCATTTTGCATAATATTACTCTGTGTGAATATACCACTATTTATTTGTGAATTCTCTTGCCAATGGATGTTGGGTTATTTCCAGCATTTTTGCTAATGAAAGCATTCTGTAAGATGTTCCAGGCTCATATTTGGCCCATTTCATGCTTGGTGGCTTGATAAACCACCTGAGAATTTGCCAAGCTCCTTTCCAGAAGCTAGTCTTATGCAAGAGTTTTTATAGATGATATCCCTAAAAGTAGACAGATGTTGTAGGGAATATAAATCTTCATATATAATACTAAATTATTGTTGAAGTAGCTTATTCTAATTTGCAGTCCAATTAACAATTTATGTAAGTTTCTGGTTGTTTGATATGCTTTCAAACACTTAGTATAAATACCTATTTTTGCCAAAGTAAATTGTATAAGAATACATCTCATTGAAGTCTTCATTTTTATTTTCCTAATTACTAATGTGCATAAACAGTTCAACTAACCAAATTTGATACTTCTGTTAAGAAATGCCCATTCATATTTCTTCTGTTATTTAGTTTATGCTGTTTGTCTTTTTAAAAAAATTGATTCCAATGAATATTTCATATACTATAGATACTGATTATTTGACATAATATGTGTTATAAATAGTTTCTAGATTGCTTTTTCACTTATGTTTTTTAGCCATTGGTTGCCTATATAAGATACAAAATTATAGTCAGCTATATTAGATTTTGTAGATTTTTTGGACTATTTAAATTATTTATTTATTTTTATTCATTTCTCCAATTAGATTGTAAATTCATGGAATCTAAGACAACACTTGCATTGTTCAACACAGTCTCCTCAGTTCATGTCAGAATTCTAGAAGTAGTCAATTAGGTATATGTTGATTGAATGGAATGAGTTATTCCTACCATCTGTAGAGATTCATAAGTAAAAATTAACAATTATTAGCTTAAGTAGTCATTAAGTAAAAGCATTTTTATATATGTATTCCCAAACCAGATGCTTCAGAAAAATAAAAGAGATATATAAGGTATTACTCCCTACCCTGGAGGCATTTTCATAGACACAAATCCCTTTCTTTTCATGACCTGAGCCATAAGCCCTTTATTTAGTCTATTTTAAGCAATAAGACTGTTCTAAGTATTATTTTTTAATACCTACAGCTATTTTTAAATCACCTTTGCATTTGTTTCACTGGTAGTATTTATTATGTAAAACAATTTTAATGTAGCTTATATCTCCAGGAAATTATTGAAACAACTGTGTCTAACTTTACTGAACATTCAGAAAATTTGCCACTTGATCTGATTCCATGAACCACATATGTCAAACATTTTAAGAAACATTTGTGGTGCAAAACAAAAAATATAACACCTTTATTTAAAATAATTAAGATGTGGAAAGTGTATCAGCACAGTTAAATAGAAAACTGATTTTATTCTTTTTAACATGGAAAGTGCCCTCTTTCACATGAATTTTTTAAAAAACATGAAACAATTATTATATGAATAAGAATATAGCTGGGAATCATGCCAAACACAATGAAGTAGACAGTTAAAGAACATAGAGAAGATAAAGAGTTTTCCTTATAGAACTTTCAATATTGCCTTTTAATATTTTAATATTGCCGAGGGAAGACAAGTCAAGGCTCAACAAATGTTGTTGAAAGCAGCAGAAATGGCATTCTACCCACCAGAATTTTTACCCATTGAATCATCCATAGCTCTTTACAATTCATGATGATAACTACCAAACTGAATTATACAGATAATATTAAGAATGCTCTAAAAAACTGGAGATGTTATAAGTGAATTCCTTTTGTTGTTATCTAAGCACAAGACAACAGTAATTTTATTAATCACAAGGCTACATTCAGATAAACATACCATAATCTTGCAATGTAAGTATACCATACCTTAAGTCAATATTTATATTTGTATTTTGGTATCTGGTCACCCAAACTTTCACTAACCATATTTGGAAGTTTGATAAAAGTGTCATACATCAAAAACAAGACTAAAATATTTAACTGAATATAGTTTTAATTGATTTTATTAAAGATAATTGTTTAAAAGAAGACAGAATAAAATACATTTTAAATAGCAGGTTATTTTCAGTAAATCTAGCATTTGTCATATCCCTAAGAAACTAAGTTCTTTATAATTTTTAAGGAATAATGGCAAAAATAGTCATTTGGGCAAAGATGGTATTAGACTGCAAGTACTAATGAAATGATTATATATGTAATTATGTTTAAATTATGAATTAACATAAAATTGATACATAAAATGTAACATATACCAAATATGTTGACCTATATGTTAGTATATACAAAATATATATATTTGCATATATATGCATATATATATACAGTTTCATATATACGTGCATGTGTTTATGTGTTTCTGCCTTTTCATTTGAAACAATTATCATATTTTTTGTCTCTAACTGGATTCTTTGTTCACCCCAAGTCCCACATTCTACACTTTTTATCCCTCATTTTCTTGCATTATTTTCTTCTCTTTGACTCTGCAAAATAGAAGAGGACAAAAGTATAACTCTGAAACAATGAAGTGCAAAGATTATAATTCTCTCAATAGCAGTTTCTGTTAGGTTATATTCATCAATATTCTTCCCTAAATTAGCTCTTTCAGGATGGCTAACCAGCTCACCATTAAATCTTCCCCGGGTCTTTAAAGCTAACAAACAGGTCTAGTATTTGAATCCAGACCTTCTAAATTAAAACTTCTCGATCTTCATCACTGGATTTTGATTGACATAAAGGAGACAATGATTTTGTACATACTGTAGTTTGTAACTGGCATTTTTCAGAAATCAGCTAAACGTGGAAAAGAAATGAATTGGGGTAGGTAAAGAAAATGCCTGAAACAGTCAGGGAAAGAAATTAGAGTAATCAAAGGAAGTCCACATGAGTATACCAGACAGAAAATAGAAACCATATAGACTTTTTAACAGATGGAATTCAACATAGGTAATTGGTTACACTGATGTTAGAGGCGAGGAGAATTAAAGCTATGACTAAACACATAACTGCAGGAAGCAGCTACTACCTAGAATTAAGGGAAAAGGGAAGAAGTTGCAGTCATGAGAACCTAGAAGCTCAGAGCGAAGTTTCTATGGATTTAGAGTTCAGACCCCTGAAAGCCAGTGCGGCTGGCTGCTGCAGGGAAACAATAAAGCTTGTTCTGTGTATACAAGAAGGAGTTGGATGCTAGAACCAATTGCTGCAAAGATGATGCTAAGAGGAATAGCAAATATGAAAGAAATTATATTTTTCCTTCCTCCTGCTGGCCAATCTCTGCATTGCTACTGATGGGTACTAAAAGGAAGTCCAGCAGTATAGGAGAAATGCAATTAGCAAATTCTTCACAGATTCTGTATTTTTTTTTAAGATATATTTATGTTGACATATGGTAGAAACCAATATATATGTAAAGTAATTATCCTCCAATTAAAAATAAATTAAAAAAAGAGTAATTGTTTCTGAGACAAAAATAGGTACCTAGCACAGTTATATAGGGACCATAGGCAGAGTGAATAGCTTAGAGGTGTGAGTGCTGATGGGGCAGATAATAAATACAGAATTGAACCAATTCAATGTAAAGCATTTGTGAGATACATAAGTAGAATGTATGTGGTTGAATATTTATGTATATCTGCAGGAGAAATATCATTAGCAACACAGACATTATTCACTCTTATTCATTTGTTCATTCATTCATTCAATATACCACTGACATATAGGTAATAATAAAACATAAGCTGGTTTATAATGTCCAGATAAATAAGAAATCTGAGAAAAGAAAAGTTACGGATATATATCCTAGGCTCTTCATTTGTAAAAGGCAATCTAAAGAGGCTCAGGATATTTACTGCTTACCAGATGTTTGGCCTTGGCTCCTTGGCCCTCTTGTACCTCAATTTCCTTTTTTGTAAAATGAGGATAAAATTTCCTTCACAGGACTGTTGTGAGTATTAAGGGAATCAATGGCAGATGCTTACAATAATCCCAAGTACATTGTAAGTGTCTATTCAGTACTATTTTTTAGTATGGTTACAGGAACACCAAAATAAAAAGAGTCAGGAAAGTTTTTCTTACTACTGTTAAGGAAGATTGGAAAGTAAGACACGCATATTGAATCTCTACAATATCGGCTTGTTTGACTACTTTTGCTCCTGTATATGGCTGCACAGGCTGTGTACGACTCATCCCCATATATGAGATTCACATAATGCCATTCACATAATGGCATCTTGTAATGAGAGAGCCAAAGTAATTCCCCACTTGATTAAAGTATAAAGCTTGTTTTCTGCTTAAATGCTTCCTATATATTATTTAAGACTTTTGATACTATACCACTTGCTTTCTGATTTGTGAGAGGGTCAATGACAGAATAAATGGTAAAAGAATGAAGTCCAATGAATGTTTTAAACTTAATGTAGAGATTTCACTAAAATAGTAAAGTGAGACATAATCTGAATGTGAATTCAGGTTTCTAAAATGCAATAAGATATTTTTCAGTTATGTAGAAATATTCATGAAGAAAGATGCATGTAAAAAATGCATAATAAAATGCAAGATGGGACTACTGATTGATAGGGAGCTTCAAAATGCTGGGTGAGAATTTGTATATTTCATAATCCAGTCTACTTTACACTCTACACTTTTACAAAAGGAAGAGCTTGGCAAATAGATGCCCAAATCACTGCAGACGATGACTGCAGCCATGAGATTAAGAGAAGCTTGCTCATTGGAAGAAAAACTATGACAAACCTGCTGCTACTGCTGCTGCAGCTGCTAAGTCGCTTCAGTCGGTCCAACTCTGTGTGACCCCATAGATGGCAGCCCACCAGGCTCCTCCGTCCCTGGGATTCTCCAAGCAAGAACACTGGAGTGGGTTGCCATTTCCTTTTCCAATGCATGAAAGTGAAAAGTGAAAGTGAAGTCACTCAGTCGTGCCCTACTCTTCATGACCCCATGGACTGCAGTCTACCAGGCTCCTTCGTCCATGGGATTTTCCAGGCAAGAGCACTGGAGTGGGTTGCCATTGCCTTCTCCGATGACAAACCTAGACAGCATTAAAAAAGCAGAAACATTACTTTGCTGACAAAGGTCGGTATAGTCAAACCTATGGTTTTTACAGTAGTCATATATGCATGTGATATTTGGACTATAAACAAGGCTGAACACTAAGGAATTAATGCTTTCAAACTGTGGTGCTGAAGAAGACTGTTGAGAGTCCCTTGGACTGTAAGTAGATCAAAACAGTCAATCCTAAAGGAAATCAGTCCTGAGTATTCATTGGAAGGACTGATGTTGAAGCTGAAACTCCAATACTTTGGTCAGCTGATGTGAAAAGCTGACTCACTAGAAAAGACTCTGATGCTGGGAAAGATTGAAGGTGGGAGAAGAAGGGGATGACAGAGGATGAGATAGTTGGATGGCATCACCGACTTGATGGACATGAGTTTGAGCAAGCTCTGGGAGTTGATGATGGACAGGGAAGTCTGGTATGCTACAGTCCATGGGGTCACAAAGAGTCAGACACATCTTAGTGACTGAACAAGTCTGGCATATTTTCAAAGTAAAATTCTTCTCTCTTACTTTATTGTTAGAATTAACAGATACAGTTGTATTATTCAATACTGTGCCTTCAGAGCTTCTCTGAGATATATATATATATAAAATAATCTTTGCTGTGATTCAGATATCTTGTACATAAGAGAACTATGAAAGTTTTTACTTAATAGCTTGCTGTACAGTTCATTCAGAAATAACTTTTTCAGCTTTTCTTGTCTCAAACTCACTTAAAATTAATTTCTTTTATTCCAGTTACTGGGGGTCAAACATATTTGAACTGCTAGAAATGTGGGAGAAATATGATGTATAGAAGATGGCTTATGCTTGAGTGTGTAAGCTACAACAAACTCCACCCCTGATGACTTCATCTTTATCCAAATGAAATATAAAATTGGGCCATATTTTGAAGTGTGCAAGTAAAAATAATGACTTAGTTGTTGTCACTATTGGCCTCAAATGGGAGAATTGTATAAACATCTAAGAAAAAGAGTAAGGAATCAAAATGACAGAATATACAATCTTTAAAAAGAAGAGAGCCAGGTCAAAGTATAATTTTTTTATCTTTTTTAAATTTTCTAGGATTGGGGGTAAGGGGTGTGTCTAGTGTTTCACTTTTCTGGATGACTTAGAGTTGAAGGGATTCTTTTAACAAATACTTTACTGTTGAATTCTGTTCAATCATAATGTAAAAGTTTTCAAAAACATGTTATACAGAGCCTATAGACAAGGTCAACTTGCCATCTCCCTAAGTGCCAAATGGTTACCATTGTTTTACTTCATATACTAAATTACATATGTACATGTTATGGTCAATATCAAGAAATAAATATTCAATACTATCTGTCCTTCTTCTGTCTGTATTCAATACAAATAAAATTTAACTGCTCTATTTCACTAGCGATTGTGACATTTTATTTTTTAAATGAAAATACATGATAATGGATATTTGTTCTAGAAATCGGCATAAAAATTTATGTTGTTATTTAGCAGTATTTATCTCATTATTCCTCTCATAATTTTATATAGAGATTAAAGTAGCCATGTACATTTTGTCTGTCCTCTGAAAGAACTGTAATTTAAAATATAGTTATATTTCCCTATTTACTCACTTCAGGTACCCAGAAATTTATGGTCTATCTCTTAAAATAAGCCAAATATGCATAATAATAAATGTAGAAAAAATTTTGATCTGAAAAGGTTTGCAAGTATTTTTCCTCAAAGGTAATATGAAAATAACACAAAATCCATGTTCTAATTTTATAATTCTTGACTCACAAAATTATCAACATGCAGCATAGATTTTATTGCAATCAAGGGTATCTGTACTTTGTTTTTCACTGTACTTTTGTAGATAAGAGAAGATTATAATATTTAGTTAACAGTTCTGATGTTCTTTGAGAAAAAAGAATCTATAAATGCATGAAAGTTAAATAGAAAGTTACTCATAATTGATATTGGAAGGAAAAAATGACAGACTGACTTTGATTCAACTTGACTCACATGATCAAAGTCAACTTGATTGGCATAATCATCATCTATGTATAAATACTAAGTATCTGAGAGTGACAGGGCTTGGTTTAGTGATCTAGGAATCCAGATGAGAGAGCCTAGACTGCCTGGAGCCAGAGGTTTAAGTCTTGTCAGCCAACCCTTTCTCTTTCTGAAGCAGATAAAACAGGTTCTGAAAAGCCAGCTCTTTGTGTGAGGTGGAATGGAGATCTCTCAATGACACCTTCAAATCATGGCCTGACTCTCCTTTGGGGATCTTACAGATTATTTTGTCTGTCTTACGCAACAGAACAGCTTTGTCTTTGCCACAATTCTGAAACCCCAGACCAAAATATCAAGTAGGCCAACAACCACAATATACCAGTAAAGAACTTGGAATTGTAACTATTTTCACCTCTTTTACCAACATTGATTTTTTTTTTTTTTTAGAGAAATTAAGAACAGGAGAAATAAGCTTGTACATCCAGAAAGATGACCTCTAATAATGAGATATTAATAAACTACTTTGGAGTTAGGAGTGGAAAAGGAAAAACAATGCATGAGTGGGAAATCCATGGTGAAACTCCTGGGTCAGAAGGCAAACTGGATTCAAGGAAATACAAGAGCTGTGGCCCTCGTGGGAGCTTTTAATCACTCATCCAATGCAACCTGGCACAGGCATCTCATTAAAGGATGTATTCAGTCGTTCAAATGACAGCAGAATGGTCCAGAAATCATCAGAAGAATTTAAGCAATGGACTGAAATATCTCCATTTACTCTTTTTTGTTTTGTTTTGTTTGTTTTTGAAAATGGAAGGTAAGAACAGAAATATAACAGTTAGTCTTTTTTCCAAAAGAAAACCAAGAATACTATTAGAGTGGAAAGGCACACAGTTTATTTTAAGAAGGTAGGTGCAGCTTTATTAAAAAGCAACTTAGGTTATGAGGATAATTAATAAATAATAAAGAGAACAAAATGAGACAATATACTTCTCATGTAAGTAGATGAAAAGAAACCAAAAATTCCTTGAAGAATTTAATGAATGAAATTGGCCAAGTAGATGAATGTTTCTATTTTTGTCAGAAAAGTTTATTCGATCTGAACCAAAACATTTTTGACATATTTTTATTGTTTATCCAATTAGTCAAAAGAATTAGCAATATTAACATTTATTAAATAAAACAGTAGCTAAGTATTAAAGGATTTAGAAGCTTCTAAATTGTGTTCTTAGGTACAGTCTACTGGAAGCATGAAAAGCGTGATAGACAACGCAGAAGCTGTTGAAATATCTGCCTTGAAATAACTTAGAGACCAATGAAGCATCCCTGCAATGAACAAAATTCAGTGAAATTACTACTTCTTTGTGGACAATGTGTCATGTTTAATACAGAGTCATATTTTCATAACACTCTCAGACTGAGGCCATTACAGAATTCTTTGGCCAAATACAGTACTTCAGAAAGTAAACAGTTTGTCTCTAAATCCATCTATGCATAAGGATAGGACATAAAAACAAGGGCATTTTCAGGAGAGTATCTGTAAGGAAGGAGCAAATAAGTCACTTCCTAAAACCTCATATATCTATCCAGTGTCAGAGTATTTGAGAAAAATCATATTTATTTCAAAAATCAAGAATTCTTTCTGATAGACAACTATTCCTTTATTCTCCAAGAAAAAAAGTTCAAGACTTAGAGCAACAACAGCTGCTTTCTCTGAATGTGGAAAAGTAGCCATGAATTCAGTCTATAATTACCTGTAATGGACATCAATTTGCCTGTCTAGATTTTTCAGTTCTCAGTATTTCAGGAATTTGCAGGTGTCACAACTTTGCAAATTCAGCCACTGAAAACAACAGTAACTGTCAAGACTACTAAATTCTGACACAGAAAAGTTCATCTCTAAAGTACATCACTGGTACATCACTAAACAGATTACTTTTCTCCCAAAAGCCACCAGATCCCTGAGAAAATGCAGAGTGTCACACGGAGCTGCAATTAAAAATTTACTAAATAATAGATTCCAACAGGAGTGGTCAAAAGAATTCTGGTTTATAAAAAAGACATTTAGAGGTCATCTATTCTATCCTTACTTACCTATATAATAATCTGGTTAAAGAAGCTGTCTGGCATTTAATCTTTAATACAATTTACTGACTCCACTAACTTGCATTACTTGTAAGAATCTCAAGAGTTCTCTTTAGTAAATTTTATACTATTGAGACTATTTATGAACTAAAAGTTAAAATATGTAGGTCTGATATGGGGATAACTTTTTAAATTTGATATGTCTTAGAAAACTTGGAATTTATTGTGACTGAGCTAAACCATTTTAAATTCCTCATAGCTTCTAGCACCATATCTTTCCTAATGCATACATACTAAGTCGCTTCAGTCATGACTGACTCTTTGCAACCATATGGACCATAACCTGCCAGGCTCCTCTGTTCTTGGGATTCTTTAGGGAAGAATACTGGAATGTGTTACCATGCTCTCCTCATCTTTCATAATAGATATTATTTAAAAAATATTAATGCACGAATTATGCAAAGTAGCAATTGAAGTTATAATTAGTTTAATTATAACTAATTATAACTAAATATATCTAACTTAATACTAACTAAAGCTTTCACCCAGGTATAGTTATTCTGGATTTCTGAATGTTACATTAGTGACTGGATAACGTGTAATAGTTTACTTGGCATCTTGATGCCATCCTATCAAAGTGAATTAAACTAAAAGGATGAAGATACGAATCTTTTCCCCTGAAGTTTCAAAGGTGCATAATCATGTGCAAAAATATTTAAATTCTGCCAGTCTTATTGAAATCACATTATAAAGAGCAAAAAGGTTCATATTTAGTAAAAAAGATAAAATTTGAATATAATCCTATAAATGTAACTTGGCTTAAAATCTATAATGTGGTTGAACAAAAACTGGTATAGACTTTTCCAAGTTTTGGCAAATGAGTTATAGCTGCTGCTGCTGCTAAGTTGCTTCAGTCGACTCTGTGCGACCTCATAGACGGCAGCCCACCAGGCTCCCCCGTCCCTGGGATTCTTCAGGCAAGAACACTGGAGTGGGTTGCCATTTCCTTCTCCATGCATGAAAATAAAAACGAAAGTGAAGTCGCTCAGTCGTGTCCGACTCTTAGCGACTCCATGGACTGCAGCCTACCAGGCTCCTCTGTCTGTGGGATTTTCCAGGCAAGAGCTATATCTATCTAATATCTAAATAGTTATATAAAACTTCTATATAAAAATCATATATATATATTTATGTATATATATAAAATATATATACATAATTTCTTCTACTCAAAGTTAAGCGTCATTTGTTTAACAGTTTCTACTTTAACTTTTATCTTCATTGGTAATTATGTTGAGAATTAGATACAGAATAGATTTTAAATTTCAATCAAATTTGTTATATAACATAATGCCTAAATAACTAATTAACTGAGTCACTTCCATTAGTCAATCAATTTCAAAAGTGTAAAATAATTGGGCGGATCAATTACATTGTCAATGCATCTGGAACACTCCAAGAGTTGTACAACAACATTGTACAAATCTTATTGCAATTATAGAGTCACCTAAATTGTAAGTACATGATTCAGTGTGTTTTACTACAATAGTTCTTTTCTTTTTGACATAAGAAGAGTTCATGTTCTGATCTGCTTTTCATTAAATGGACCAATTATTTTTAAAAGTATGTGCTTTACCATATATTTTAGATTTTAATTCTCAAAATAACCTACTGGCATAAAATTTGTAAATGCATGTCCATTAGTTGCTAATATTCCATGTTGGAAAATAAAATTAGCAAGTTAAAAAAAAAAGTTGTTTAACCATGTGTTTACATGTATAATGTATGTGAATCTATGGGGAGAAAAAACAACAACTTTCTGTACAATAGCTTCAGGTTTCATTTAATTTCATTTCCATGTTGGCAGTTTTTAATTCCCATTACTTATCATCTAACTAGTAAATAACTTCTTGTTCAGTATAATGATGAGGTAGTTGAACTTTTTCTTCTATAAAATAAATATGCTGTAACTTCAAGACCATTTGGAGAAATACAAACCTCAGGAAAATGCTGCTTTTGCTTCAATAATCTAACACAGTTTCATTTTACTCTAAGTCATTGCTATGATTGTCTCCTCATTGTACTGGCTATTAAGCTATTATTTTTCAGATTCAAATCCTCCCTCTGCACTTTATTTGTGAGATAGAACCTGGAACTTGGAGAACTGCATTTCTCAATTACCAGCTGGCTCTCTCTTCGTTTTCACTAGAGGAAGATGGAAAGTCTGAGCTAGAGAAACGACTCACTCCTCCTGTCAGCATTATTCCAGTAATAGTTCTTTATCCTGGCAGTTGAAACTGATTCCAATTTGCAGTTTGCCTTCTACCTTCTTAAAACCAGCTTTACTGGGTCTCCTCAGCAACAATTGGCTGGCACCCTCTTTTCTGAAAACTGAATTTAAGATGGGCAGGGCCCTCATCTGACCTTCTGAGGTACCAGTCCTACTGAGTAATGTTCTTTTCTCAGAGGGCTGAGTCTCATCACTGAGGGCAAGATCCCTCCTTTAAACTCTAGGCTTCCTTCCAATGTTAACTTTCTGCCTTTGTTTCCCAGCCCCAGCAGCCCTGCTTTCCTTAGTTACTGCTTCTATGATACCTCAGTGTTCCCCAACTGCTTTTCCATTTCTCCAATACTTACACAATTTCTCACATTAAAATGTTTCTCTACTAAAATCACTGGTATTTACTTTTCTGGCCAGACCCTGATTGAGCCCTCACTAATTACGGCCCATCATTTAGTTACTTTTCCTAAGAGTTTTTAAAGTCAATAATTTCATTTAAAGCCTACATTCATGTTTTAGTTCATTTTTGCTACACTAATTTTTGAGTAATTATAGAAACGAAGAGCTGGAACAGATTTTAAAGATCATCTAACCCAGTGCTAATATGGAAAAGCACCTGAAGTCATAGAGCTCTTTGGGGATTTTTGTACCCATGACAAAAGAAATACCTAATTTTCTGCATTCTCAGTGCTGACATATTTAATTCTCTCATATGAACTGGAAACATTTCTATCAGGATAAATATGAGTACATTATGACTGTGCAAAATAAATTATATTCTGAAGTACAGAAAAGATAAGTTGGTAGTATAACATAATTTTCCATTTTTAATTACTTCCATTAATGCATATAAGCATCGATTTATATGTGATATAGTTTGCTGATACTTATTAGCTGGTGAGTTGGAGTAAAGGTCTAAGTACCAATACTGAGGGAGAAAAATCTTAAAATTCATAAAATTATATACACTATTCAGTGTAGTGACAAAATAACTCATTCTAGTCTTTGGAGATGAAGACTATTTCAGAGAGTTAATCTAACACCCTAGTTTAATAAACAATCTTTATTTCAAACAATAAATAGTAATTAAATTATAAAGTCAAAATCCTATGATAAAACCAGTGTACTTTTTATTATGCTGCAAATATTTAATATTAGGATGGAATGTTATTATATTGGGCTTGCCTTTATTTTTTTCTGATTTTATTTATAAACATTACTCAATCATGTAGGGCTAAGTCTAGGAAAAACTGTCAGCATGCAGAAAATACAGCTATCAATTTGAAAAAAGGCAAATTGTAATTGAATTAAAATATAAGTTAGCTTGCTTGTAAGATTCTGGCCTAAGATAAAAGAATGAGAATTCTTTTGTAACAATTCATAAAATTCCAACAACATAAATGCCACTAGAAATAAGTCAAATTTTAAAAGAAATATTTTAAAAGGGTTTACCCTGGCTAGGGGGCTTCCCAGGTAGCACATCAGTAAAGAATCCACCTGCCAAACAAGAGACATGAGTTCAATCCCTGGGTCAGGAAGATCCACTGGAGCAGGAATGACAACCCACTCCAGTACTCTTCATGGGAAATCCCATGAACGGAGGAACCTGGCAGGCCACAGTCTGTGAAGATGTAAAAGAGTCAGACATGACTTAGCTACTAAACAACAATTACCCTTGATTGGATTTATAAACAAAATTCAAATTTGAAGTTATTAATTTTTAAGTGATAAATTTAATAATTCTATTTCATTTAATATGTCATATAATTTGATCTACTGTACCAATCAAAGAAAAACAGACAGGTACCTTCCTCTCTTCTCATTGCATTTGAGGATCAGAAAGGGTACTCAAGGTCCTACGTGAGCGTAACAGTGTAACAGGTCCTGCATCAGAGGTTATGGGGCCTTCCTGGGACAGATTCTTCTCCCTGTGTCCTCTGCCTGCCTCTTGTTTGTAGAAAAGCTGTAACCTCCTGGGCCTCCCCTGAATAACAAAAGCCTGGCTCAAGAATTAATGATTGAAAAGATGTGAACATGTAGTGAAAAAGTAGCAGCTGGTCCAGGAAAACTGGTAACAACTTAAATAGTAAAGCAACCACATAGTTCTTCCTGAACTATAGGAAGGTTAGACAACAGTATCTGATGCGTATTTCCTGAGTTATTTTGTAGATGCTAAAATACCCATCAAATGGAAGAAGTTAACTACTTAAGGACCAAGAGCACTTAATCCCCAGACCTTCTGGAGTGTGAGGATTGATGATGTTAACCCGTGTGAAACTGCCCTGTTACCTCACCATTAACCAATCAGAGAGTCATAGCCAAGATGAGCAGGTACCCTTGGCTCCCTTTCCTTACCTCTCCTTTAAAAATGCTGCCCTGAAATTCATCAGGGGAGTTCAGATATTTTGAGCATGAGCCCACCTGTTCTCCCTGCAGGAGCCTTACAATAAACCTTTCTCTGCTTTAAACTCTGACATTTCGGTTTGTTAGGCCTCTCTATGCATCAGGTGTGTGATGACTCTAGTTCAGACTCAGGTAATCTTACAGTTAATGTCTCCATTTTCTTTATCTTTGTGGCTTATCCTTAAAGGCATCTTTAAGACAGCACAGATCTAAATCCTATAGACTATGGGTTCTTAAAATGCAAAAGTGCTATTTTTTTCCTTCAGTGTCTCCAATTCCTAGAAAATAGTATTAAAAAATAGAAAAATCCTAGCCATGTTACTATGAAACATGAATGAAAATACCTTAGGTATGCTATATTCCTTCAAAATAAGTCTTGCCTGTTAAATGTTTATTCATGAACTATGACAAGCTGTTATCTTCATGTGTCACCATAACTAATACATTAAGAAAGTTTTCTGTTTTTTCCCTCATAGTTGCAATAGAAGCAATATAGAGTACAGGAATGAAAAAGAAGAAGAACTTGTCAAATATAAGGCTTCTATCTTGTCCTCATATTTGACAGTTGCACTCAGGCTTTATTTACATTATCCGCAATCAGATAAATCAGATACACAAGATGGAAAATTGCCCTGAAGATGCATGTCTTTCAGAAGATTAACTTCCAAACATTCACAGGTTAAGGTTCTTATCTATAGTTATAGAATGAGATTTTACTTAGTTAAAGAAATAGCAGATTCAGTGGACATGAGTTTGAGCAAACTCCTAGAGATAGTGAAGGACAGGAAAGCCTGGCATGCTGCAGTTCATGGGGTCACAGAGTTGGACAGGACTTAGTGAATTAACAACAGCAAAGGAATAGCAGGCTTCAATCAGGAGGAAGAGAAACACAAAAATCAGTAAAGGCTCTGTTTACAAGACAAATGTGAATAACTGCCGAACAGTTATTTCTTCTTTCTCTCTCCTAAGGTGCTAAGAGTTAGATCCTTGCTTCTCTAAGCAGAAGGAGTCCAGAAACATAGTTCCTTCTGATTTGGGAGCTCATAAACAGATATCAGGTACCTGCCAGAATACACAGAAGAACTGTACAAAAAAGATCTTCATGACCTGAATAATCATGATGGTGTGATCACTCATCTAGAGCCAGACATCCTGGAATGTGAAGTCAAGTGGGCCTTGGAAAGCATCACTATGAACAAAGCTAGTGGAGGTGATGGAATTCCAGTTGAGCTATTCAAAATCCTGAAAGATGATGCTCTGAAAGTGCTGCACTCAATATGCCAGCAAATTTGGAAAACTCAGCAGTGGCCACAGGACTGGAAAAGGTCAGTTTTCATTCCAATCCCAAAGAAAGGCAATGCCAAAGAATGCTCAAACTACCACACAATTGCACTCATCTCACACGCTAGTAAAGTAATGCTCAAAATTCTCCAAGCCAGGCTTCAGCAATACGTAAACCGTGAACTTCCAGATGTTCAAGCTGGTTTTAGAAAAGGCAGAGGAACCAGAGATCAAATTGCCAACATCTGCTGGATCATGGAAAAAGCAAGAGAGTTCCAGAAAAACATCTATTTCTGCTTTATTGACTATGTCAAAGCCTTTGACTGTGTGGATCACAAGAAACTGTGGAAAATTCTGAAAAAGATGGGAATACCAAACCACCTGACCTGCCTCTCGAGAAATCTGTATGCAGGTCAGGAAACAACAGTTAGAACTGGACATGGACCAACAGACTGGTTCCAAATAGGAAAAGGAGTACGTCAAGGCTGTATATTGTCACCCTGCTTATTTAACTTCTATGCAGAGTCCAGCATGAGAAACGCTGGACTGGAAGAAACACAAGCTGGAATCAAGATTGCCGGGAGAAATATCAATAACCTCAGATATGTAGATGGCACCACCTTTATAGCAGAAAGTGAAGAAGAACTAAAGAGCCTCTTGATGAAAGTGAAAGAAGAGAGAGAAAAAGTTGGCTTAAAGCTCAACATTCAGAAAACGAAGATCATGGTATCCAGGACCATCACTTCATGGGAAATAGATGGGGAAACAGTAGAAACAGTGTCAGACTTTATTTTTCTGGGCTCCAAAATCACTGTAGATGGTGACTGCAGCCATGAAATTAAAAGACGCTTACTCCTTGGAAAAAAAGTTATAACCAACCTAGATAACATATTCAAAAAGAGAGACATTACTTTGCCGACTAAGGTCCGTCTAGTCAAGGCTATGGTTTTTCCAGTGCTCATGTATGGATGTGAGAGTTGGACTGTAAAGAGGGCTGAGCGCCGAAGAATTGATGCTTTTGAACTGTGGTGTTGGAGAAGACTCTTGAGAGTCCCTTGGAGTGAAAGGAGATCCAACCAGTCCATTCTGAAGGAGATCAGCCGTGGGATTTCTTTGGAGGGAATGATGCTGAAGCTGAAGCTCCAGTACTTTGGCCACCTCATGAGAAGAGTTGACTCATTGGAAAAGACTCTGATGCTGGGAGGGATTGGGGGCAGGAGGAGAAGGGGACGACCGAGGATGAGATGGCTGGATGGCGTCACTGACTCCACGAACGTGAGTCTGGGTGAACTCTGGGTGTTAGTGATGGACAGGGAGGCCTGGCGTGCTGCGATTCATGGGGGTCGCAAAGAGTCGGACATGACTGAGCGACTGAACTGAACTGAACTGCCACACCCAACCATGAGCCAGTAAATGTACCCTCTCAATGAATACCTTCATCTTCCTTGAACGGACTTCACTCTCTTTCATACATCGAGTACATATCTTGTGTTAAATGCTAACATTGTTACTTAAAATATATTTTTAACAACTCTTTATTATTCAGTATAAGAAAGTATATTCCTACGAACTTTAATTTTGTTGATCATAATTAATTGTTTTTATTATTACTAAATGTCTTTTCTTAAATATTAATGTATTGCTGTTATTAATTTTAATGTTTTCCATTTATTTTTATAAATAATTTATAAATTTATAAGCACTACTAACACATGTATAATAGTTTTTAAAATCACACTAGGTCATTTAGTAAAGTTGATAGTAAATAAAAGTAGTTGTCTAGATGTTCGTATAGCAAGTAATCATGCTGAACAGACAGAAATTAGCCAGATTCATGAATCTAAAATAATACCTAAATTTTACATTTTGAATAACCTTAGCAGAGATTTAAGCAATGAAAAGTATATGAAGTAACTCCTGCAAACAGAAATTATATTTTAAGTATTATCCCATTGCTTTCATCATTTCCCAACAGAGTGACTTATAAATAACAAGTTCTCTACCAATATTAATAATGTGGTTCAAATAGTTTGAAAAAATGGAAAAAGTATATTGGCATATTCTGGTATGGAGGAAAGGACTAAATCTAAAAGAAGGCAAAGGAGGAGTGAATATGTTCAGTTATGATAAGTGTGCAGATGTGTGTATATGTATATGAAAGAGAGATGAACAGAGGGAAATTAAAAATTTGAAAGCCTATAATAAAAATAGCATGCTATATTCAATATCTTGTAATAACCTGTAATGGAAAAGTATGTAAAAAAGAATATATATATTTATATACACTGGGGCTTCCCTGGTGGCTCAGAGGTTAAAGCGTCTGCTTCCAATGCAGGAGACCCAGGTTCAATCCCTGGGTCGGGAAGATCCCCTGGAGAGGAAATGGCAACCCACTCCAGTATTCTTGCCTGGAGAATCCTATGGACTGAGGAGCCTGGTGGGCTGCAGTCCATGGGGTCACAAAGTGTCGGACATGACTGAGTGACTTTACTTACTTACTTACTTACTTATATATGTGTAACTGAATCACTTTACCATATACCTGAAATTAACACAACATTGTAAATCAACTATATGTGAATACAAATTTTAAAAAGAAATTTAAAAATAATGCTTAGTTCAACAAAATTTAAAGGTTTGTGCTTACTGTGCAAAATATGAAAGTCTGCTGAACAAATTATGAAATTATGGATTTTTTAATTTCCTTTAGGGAGGTCTAAAAGGCAGGCAATAGCATACAAGGGAAACTAGTTCCATCCACATTCAGCAGTTCTGTGACGAACTCCTAGTCTTCTCTGACTGCTTTCCAAACCAAATGGAAATGCTTAAGTGCTTGACAAAGCTTTGGTGGTATATATCTGACATGTGGGATGATACCATATCACATAATAAGTTGTACATTTTAGGTGATACATATGCTAAATTAAATCAAGCTGTTTGTTTTCAGTAAGCAAAAGTGCCCCTTGACAGATTTCCAGATCCAGGTGCTTATAAAAACAAATTTGAAAGGCAACATTCATTTTAATGCCTACTGAGCTGCATTCAGCAATTGCAAATTATGGAACTACTTCAAACTTTATAGGATTACAAAATGGAAAGTGATCAGGATTCTGGGCATGGGTCCTATGCAAGTTTTTTCTAAATAGTTCTTCGTTGGAAAATAGAATCCATGTGCTCCTATTTACCTGAATATGTTCCAAACAAAATCTAAATTTTTATATAAGGAAATCCAAAATACAGTGACTTAATGTCTACCCAACACAAAGAATATCTGTAGTATCACTGTCTCATGATGTTCAATTTATACAGAGTCATTAAAAATAAAATAAAATAGTGAGGTGAATTATTTTCACCCCTTCATCATGTAAGTAAGTAAGAAAATGTTGATTTTTATTAAAAGTCTAGTACATGTCCCTGTTTAGAATCAAAAGTTTAATACTGAAAGTGGAGGGAAAAAAAAAGGACAAAAAAGTCTTTTTTTGTTTTGCTTATGTAATGAAAAAGGGATGGAGAGGTAAGGAAACTTATTAATTAAAAGTAGAAGGAAATATTTCCTGAATCTTGGCCCTGTACTAAATCAGTTTTGTCCTGGTGCAAAATGGTGAATAAGACAAATCTTTTTCTTCATAGAATTTACATGTTAGTGGAGAGGGAGAAAAAAAAAATACATGTAGAAAATAAGTAAATAAATATAAGAAAAGAAAAATAAAGCAGTTAATGAAAATGAAGCATACTAACATGATAGAGTTGGGAAATGTGATCAAAGGGCCATGAGGAAAAGCCCCTTTAAGTGTACATTTCTGTGAGAGGTAAAAGGTGAAGAGCCATCAGGCCATCATCTTGAGCAATCTGAGGATTTGACCAGAGCTATAATGGAAGGGGAACATTGCAGGTAACTATTTCACTACCAAACTAACTCAATAAGGAGTCCTCCTTTCTATGACAATGGCTTTGGTATACTATGAGAGTTCCTTACTGTTAGGAAGAGGATATGAAGTTTTTGTTTTTTGGTTTTTTTTTTTGATCTGAAGTTTTTAGGTAAACCTTGGCTTCCCTGGTGGTTCAGAGGTTAAAGCGTCTGCCTGCAATGCGGGAGATCTGGGTTTGATGCCTGGGTCAGGAAGATCCCCTGGAGAAGAAAATGCCAACCCACTCCAGTATTCTTGCCTGGAGAATCCTATGGATGGAGGAGCCTGGGGGAGTATAGTCCACGGGGTCGCAAAGAGTCGGACATGACTGAGCAACCTCACTTCCACTTACAAAATGTTAACAATTGCTGATTTTAGGTGAATGGTGCATAATGAATGTTGATTCTGCTTTTAACCAGTTTTCCTATCAATTAGGAAGTTTTCTAAAGAAAAGGTTGGGAAATTTCTTTTCTAAGAAACAGGAATTAAGTTCATCTAGTGACCAACATAGACACATATTAAAAGCAGAGACATTGCTTTGTCAACATAAGCCTGTCTAGTCAAAGCTATGGTTTTTCCAGTAGTCATGTATGGATGTGAGAGTTGGGCTGTAAAGAAGGCTGAGTGCTGAAGAATTGATGCTTTTGAACTGTGGTGCTGGAAAAGACTCTTGAGAGTCCCTTGGACTGCAAGGAGATCCAACCAGTCCATTCTAAAGGAAATCAGTTCTGAATATTCATTGGAAGGACTGATGCTAAAGCTGAAACTCCAATACTTTGGCCACCTGACTCACTGGAAGAGACCCTGATGCTGGGAAAGATTGAAGGCGGGAGAAGGGGATGACAGAGGATGAGATGGTTGGATGGCATCACCGACTCAATGCACATGAGTCTGAGTAAACTCTGGGAGTTGGTGATGCATAGGGAGGCCTGGGGTGCTGCAGTCCATGGGGTCACAAAGAGCTGGACAAGACTGAGCACTAAACTGAACTGAATTGAACATGGTAATTGCCAGTGATTATGTAAAATGAATGGATGTCTTAGAGGAGGTTTCTTTTATGAAATACTCCATGACAGACTTCTATTTTAGAACAGAAATAATACAAACAGCGGCCTGTCCAACAACATAACACATTTCACCATGTCCAGATAACAGTGCAGTAAATGCTTAAAATAGAGGAGACAGCCAGAATTATTAAGAGTCTGCATAATATCTGAAACTGACTTTATTCTGACCCTATGCATCAATCCTTCTTTGGCTCTTTTGTCTCTGTGTCTGACATGTCCCACACTTGCACTCATCTTACCTCTATCCTGTCTTTCTAATGTCTCCCGGGTTCCAGTTACAGTTCTGGCTTCTGCACTGCATTACCTGCCTCCTTATTCCTTATCTTACATTTCATGCTTTCTTTTCTCCCAGTTTGACTTGTTTATCCCTCCATCATTATTCTTAGCATAGCATACAGGAGCCTGAAAAAAATCTGCTTGTCATTTGCCAAATTCATTTCTTGCAGAAACTTGTATTCTATTCTCTACTTAGGGATCCTGAGGCCCTATAAGCATTCTGTAAATGTCAAGATGTTTCACGCCTGCATGACTTTGTCAAAACTACTACTTTTATATCAAAAATCTTCTCTACAAATCTGCACACTCTTTTTACTTCGCTCATTACTGAAGATAAACGTCAAAGATAAAGATTATTCCAACAATCTCCCATCCCACTCTAGAACCAATTGCCTATATTATAATTCAAGAATAATCAACAGCTTTTCATTGATAACCCTTGTTATTTACAAGGATCTTTCATTTTTGGAATGAAACTTTTAAAAATAGGAATCTTGCCTAATTTATCACAAATGCACAGCATCAAGAACCTTGTGTGTTACAGAGACTCCCTGATTAAACATTTGTTGAAATGATGAATGGATTCAAAACCAAGACTGAAATTATTTAGCCATATTCAATATTTTTGTGTTTAAATAGATTTATGCTTACTCTTCAAAATAAATGTATGATTTTCATTCAAAGATATTATTGAACACTTACTGTATACAAGTCCAGGGTTATTTGCTAAGTATGAAGAAATAGGAAAAATTTCCTGTCATGATTGAAGTCAATGTCAAGAAGCAAAGACGGACAAAAATTTATTGGGAGTTTTAAGTGCTTTTATATGATATGTTAAATGATGCTGCAAAATCAAAGAGGACTATAAATGATAGCTCCTTTGAGAAAATTACACATGCTCTGAAACTCAGAATATGTAGGAATAGCCTAAATGGAAGAATGTTAGTAATGTAATGTCAGCAGGAAATGATTTTATAAGATTACTATTACAGGGGGATTTTCATGATAGCCAGTTAGAAGATGCATAAGAGAAAAAGATGCTATGAGGGTACTGACAAACAATAGCAAATTTTAAATTTGAGAATTTAAAAATAATACAGTGTCAGTAACAATAGAGAATAAGAAATTTTATGAGAAATTTTGGAAATAAAGTGAACATAATTTGACATATGGGTGTTAAAATGTTAAGAAACAGAAAAAATGAGAAGTTTCTTTGTTTATGCCATGGACAGCAAAGTGTCTACTTAAGGTATTCCATGGCAAGTGTGGGGAAGGAGACAGTTGTCTTGATCTTGAACATGTTGACTCTTTAATACCTGTGAACATTAAAAGGCTGTCTCCAAATCTCAGAAACTGATTTAGATTTGAAATACACATTTATGGACTCTCAGTGTAAGAGGGTTGTTAACTCTGTAATTGTGGGTGACTTCATCAAGAGAGGGTCCTAAAGTGATCACAGAAGTGTCCCTGGAAAATTTCAACAGATAAGAAATTAATGTAAGAAAGTGATATTAAGACAGGAATAGGGTTTAAAGAAGCTATACACTATAGTTTAAAATGCCCAAGGGAACCACTAACCATAAAGGAAGCTTGCCAAAACACTAGCTGTTAGATAACACCTTTATCCATTTAAAATTTACCTCCAATTACACATCCTCATTCCAGCAAATGGTTGGTTCAATCAATTCATTTTGTTCTTTTTTTTTATGATGCAATACATTTTTGTCTGGATTTGGTCTTGAAATGTCCTAATATATTTGGAAAGTTATTCAACAAAAGATTACTGGTGGAGCTAATTTATTTGCTTGCCTTTGTTTTCTGATGTATAATATGGATTTTTAAGTTTTATGTTTCTTGAATTTACCTTTTATATGAACATGTATCACAAAGAGAAATAAAGTTAAGAAAATAATATTTTATAATAAAGTATTTACAAAGGAAATGTAGCATGTAAGGGGTTCTTTTATAACATAAACACAAATTCAATATAAAAGTGGTATTTTTGTGACTATTTTACTTATAGACAGTGTTGGATAGTTCAGTTCCCCAAGATAGAATATCTATATTCTAGAAGTTATGCTATTCTTTTTTTGACATATAATTAGCCTGTAATTAAATGTACATATCCTAATTGTTCACTTCAATGAGTTTTGCTAAACTCATGCATCTGAAACTAATAGCTCAATTAAAATAGCAACAGCACCAAGACCCTACAATGATTATGTCATTGTCACAATACTCTAATCATAGGTTAGTTTTTTCCTGTATCTGGATTTAGATAAATGAAATCACTCTGTAATACTGTGTGTTTGGCTTTATCTGCCTACATAGTGTTTTGAGATTCTCTTTATTGTTTTACTGTTCAGCAGTTTGTTTTTTTACTTTCAGAGTATATTATATGGTATGGCTATACCATAGGTTGATTACTCTTTATTCTGTTGTTGGGTGTTTGACTTGTTTCTAATATTTGGCTATTCTGAATAAAGCTACTATGGACTTTATTTTATAATATTTTATATGGATACATTTTCATCCCCTTTAGGTGAAAAACAAAAGTTGAATTACTGAGTTATATGGTAACTGTATATTCAGTTTTGTAAGAAACTTGCAGGCAGTTCTTCAGAGTACTTGACAAGTTTACATTTCTACTAGCAAGGTATGAGTGTTACTTGAATTCTCACCAAGACTGGTGTTGTCAGAAATCTTTATTTGTCATTCTACTGGGTTTGAAGTGGATTGCACTGTGGTTTTTAATATGCATCTCCCCAGTGACTAACAAAGCTGAACATCTTTTCATAGGCTTAGTGACCATTATATTCTCTGTAAAGTCCAAGTTTTTGAACTATTATGGAGACACTTAAACTTTTTTTATTATTAATTAATGGAAACATTTTACTTATACAAGTTTTTTGTCTAATATACATAATTAAATATTTTTCTATCATGTGTCCTTTATCTACTCATTTCCCTAATGTCATCTTTTGATGATCAAAATATATTTTAATTTTAATAATTTCCAGTGTATCACTTCTTTTATGGTTTGTGATTTTTGTGTCCTCAGACTTAATCTAAAATTAACCTAAAATTATGAAGATATTTGCTTGTGTTTCTTCTAGTTCTATGGTTTTATGTTTAGATCAATAATCTACCTCAAGCTAATTTTGAAAGACAGACTGTAATAGTCATTTTGATCTACATGAATATATTTTTGTTCCAGCATCATTTGCTAAACAATATTTTCTCCACTGAATTTTCCTAAATCTTATGAAAAAGTTTACTCTCTATATATAGGTTTATTTCTAAACTCTATTCTGTTAAACTGTATTTGCATACCAATATATCAATATCACAATGTCTCATAACTATAACTTTATAGTAAGCCTTGAATTCAAGTACTGCAATTTATAATTATACTATTTATATGTTTATACATATATATTCAAATAATTCATAATGCTTTTGGCATGATTGTGTCTACTCCAGATTATTTTTACCTTCCTATGAATTTTCAAACCATGGTCTCTACTACCTTAAAGGGACTTGCTGAAATTTTAATATGTGTTATAGTTGAATCTCATTGGATCTCATTGAATCTCATTGGAAAAGACCCTGATGCTGGGAGGGATTGGGGGCAGGAGGAGAAGGGGACGACCGAGGATGAGATGGCTGGATGGCATCACGGACTCGATGGGTGAGTCTGAGTGAACTCCGGAAGTTGGTGATGGACAGGGAGGCCTGGCATGCTGCGATTCATGGGGTCGCAAAGAGTCGGACACGACTGAGCGACTGAAATGAACTGAACTGAACTGATAGTTGAATCTATGGCTCAATTTGGAAAGAATAGACATATCAGTAATATAGAGTTTTACAATCCATGAATATGGCTTATTTATGTCTTTAATTCATCTTTACAGTGTTTTCTGGGAGTCAGTGCAGAGGTCTGCCTCATCTTGCATGACTGTCATTCTTATTCATCACATATTTCTTCATGCTACTATCAAAGTGAACTTTAAAATCAATTTCCAAAGCTAGAATATACAGAGAAATAAATATTCCTTATGTCGTCTTTGTGATGTTTCTAATTATTAATTTCTAATTCTTGCCTGATTGCAATTAGAGCAAATAGCTTTGCATTGTACTCTATGAAAAAAAATATTTAAAACTTCATCATTAAGTTATGGAAAGATTTTTTCATATATATCTTTTATTAGAATGAGAGGGTTACGTTCTATTTTAAGATTGCCTTAATAAAGTTTATATTATAAAGAGATACTGTTTCTTAACTATTGAGATTATAAATGGTCATTTCTTTAAATGTTTAAATGAGGGTTATTATTTTGATTTTCAGTGCATTTTAGAAATAATACCACTTGGTAATGATATATCCACTTTATATATTGCCCAGTCCAATTTGTTTCACATTTTGTTAAGGATTTTAACATTTATATTTGAGGCTTATCAGTTTATTATTAGCATCTTTATTCAAGTTGTGGTATCAGGGCTATGTTGCCTTCTTAACATAAGTCGGGAAGTAGTGAATTTATTTTTGAAGTTAATAACCAAAGTAATGATGCTTAATCAAATTGTAAACTCTTGTGAAAAGTATCTTTATGCAAGCTTCTGGAGTTATAATCCACAATTCTTTACAATTCCTCCAAGAACCTGGCATAAATCTATTTCAAGACCCAAGGTTGAAATTAGATGCTTCCATGTCAGCAAATCTGCAGCTGCACAGGTTGCATCTTTACATTGGGATTTTTGAATATCTTGGCCTCGATGGTGAGAATCTTTTTAAGCATGATGGGATATTCTGAATTTTAAACCTCACTTGGAATTGCACATCTGTCAGTGCTTTAGAGAGGCGGACACTGTGGAACACAAGCCCTGAAGGCAGTGAATGCAGCCCATCTTAGCAACAAACTTAGCCATTTGAAAGGAGACCCCCCCAAACCCCACTCAGCAAGAGATGAGAGAGAAATGACAGCTCTCTTCAACAAGAATAAGCTTATTTCAAGGAGTTGTTCAAAGATTTGTCTGGAATGTGGACATTTTTTTATCACCTACATTCCAGAGATACCATAGCATTAGAGAAAACATTCAAATTGCTCTTTGAGCCTGATACTGTGAGTTAATTACTTAAAATAATAATGGGAATACATTTGAAGCTTTTAAACAGGAAAAATGTATTCAGGAGCATGGTCTTCTCTGTTTTATTTCTTTTGAGAATGAACTGTATTCGCAATGACAGATGAAGCAGGCCTGCAAGAGATGTGGTCTAGGTGTGGGGACAGGCTGGTATTCACATGGACGTATCGTTGTGCCTCAGGCAGCTGTTTTATATACTCCACGTTTTGAAAGCTAGTAATACAGCATTGTTTCTTACATATTTTCTGGATATTATAAGATAAATGTGTGTGTATGTGCTCAGGTGTTCAGTCATGTCCAACTCTGCGACCCCACGGACTGTACGGAACCAGAAGTCTGCAGCTCAGTGGCTCTTTTTATAAACAGAATGCCCACATTTCAAGTAAGGAAAATTTTCAGTGAGGATTGACTCATTTCTACTAGCAGGCAGAAATGTATGTGGTTCTCCTCCCTCGATTCCATAATACCATAGACATGATTGATTTACTAGAAATAAATATAATAAATTAGTCTCCTACTAATAGAACTCAGTTACATCTCACAAAGTAGAATCTTGGGTTCAATCTACATTAGTACACTTTTGTGTACATGAACCACAATAATCAAAAGTGTATCAGTTAGAATGTTGAGGTTATATATTTCCCAATTAATAATCTGCTGTTAACTCATATTAAGGAACATGTTTGCTATCAAGAAGTGTCTTGTATCCCCTGCTTAGCAGGTGGATTCTTGAGCTACCCATTCCAAGAATAGCTATCCTGGGCTTCCCAGATGGTTCAGTGGTGAAGAATCCACTTGCCGATCCAGAACGGGTTTGATCCCTGGGTCAGGAAGATCTCCTAGAGAAGGGAATACAACCCACTCCAGTATTCTTGCCAGGAAAAGCCCATGGACAGAGGCACCTGCAGGCTTATAGTCCAAGGGGTCACAAAGAGTCAGACAGGGCTGAGTGACTGAGCACACACACAAAGATGCATGTGATATGAATCAGAGGGAAAGTGAAAGTCGCTCAGTCCTCTCCGACTATTTGCGACCCCGTGGGCTATACAGTCCATAGAAGTCTCCAGGCCACTATAGGGGAGTGACTAGCTGTTCCCCTCTCAAGGGGATCTCCCCAATCCAGGGACTGAACCAAGGTCTCCTGCATTGCAGGCAGATTCTTTACCAGCTGAGCTACCAGAGAAGGGGTTTCAAAAAGCCCAAAATGGTTTAGTTCTTAAAACTGATATCACCATTATTTGGGTCAAATTATATAGTAGATTGCGATTATTTTATTTCCAAATTTATAGTAAACTAAGACAATTCTTTAACAAGGTAAACATTTACAAATAAAATAGTAAAAATAGAAAAACACAGTTCTCCAAAGAGGAAATGCAGATGGTCAATAAGCAGAAGAAAACATACTCAACATCACTAATCATCAGAAAAATTCCAATCAGGGAGTTTGGGATCAACATATGTACACCACAACATTTCAAATAGATAACAAGGACTTACTGTATGAACTCTGCTCAATGTTATGTGGCAGCCTGGATGGGAGAGGAGTTTGTGGGAGAATGGATACATGTATATGTATGACTAAGCCACTTTGCTGTTCACGTGAAACTCTCACATCATTAACTGACAAAACAAAAAGTTTAAAAAAAAGGTCAGTGTATAGACAGGGCAAGCATAGATTTTTTTCAGTTTTGCAGTTGCATAAGAAGGTCTTCTCAGAGAAGAGCATGGCAACCCACTCCAGTATTCCTGCCTGGGGAATCCCATGGACAAAGAAGCCTGTCAGGCTACAGTCTATAGGGTCACAAAGAGTTGGTCATGACTGAAGCAACTTAGCAGGCAGGCAGGCAAGAAGGTCTTCTATACCTTTACAGAATAACAAAACAGAAGTAATGGTATCCCTAACACCTGGTCAGAATTTAATTTCCAATTTACATTTATTTGAGGCAAAATTAACTTTATATAAACACACTGCGAGACTGCACTTATTTTTCAGAGATTTCCATCTCCCCAGTTATCCCATTCACAGCTTTTAGGAAACTCTGCTCGACATTTTTGTTATTCAATCATGTCACTCCTCTAATGTTCAAAGGCTTTTGAAATCCCCTTGCTTAACAAAGATCCCTATAACTGAAAGCACAAAAGAAAGAAAACTAATCTCTCTGCCTCTAATTTATTTTTCTCCTTGGCACATTTCTACCAGAGTAAAGCCATTCCTGAATATGCTTATGGCACTTTCTTATCAGTTCTTATATACATATTAATTGAATAAATAACGAAATTAACATTGAAAATGTATACATAAAGCCTTCATAAAAATAAGAAAAATGGTAGTCAAAACCACAATGAAATATATATTAACTCATGTCCTAATGGCTCTTATTAAAAAGAAACTAAATTACATGTGTTGGTGAGGGTATCAAGAAAAGAAACTTAGTATAAATTTGTACATCCACTGTAGAAAGCAAGATGAAGTTTCTTCAAAAAATTAAAAATAGAAATACAGTGAGATCCAGTAATCCCATCCCTGTGTATCAGTCTGAAGAGAACAAAAATACTGTGCCCACTGATGAATAAATGGATAAAGAAGATGTGTCATGTATGTATATATGTTTGTGTGTGTGTGTATAAAAGAATGCTTCTCAGTCACAGAAAAAGAATAAAATCTTGTCATTTGCAACAGCATGGACAGACCTAGAGGGTATTATGTTCAGGGAAATATGTCAAACTAAGAAAGACAAATACTATATATATTCACTTATATGTAGATTCTTAAAAGCAAAGAAATGAACAAATATAACAAAACAGAAACAGACTCACAGAGAATAAACTAGTGGTTGCCAGAGGAAGAAAGTGATAGAGGGAGGAAATTGGTAAAAAGGATTAAGAGGTACAAACTGATAGTTATAAAGTAAATAAGTCACAGGGATATAATGTACAACACAGGGAATATAGTCAATATTTTATAATAACTTTGTATGATGTACTATCTATTAAAGTTTGAAATAGTATGTTGTACACCTGAAACTAATATATACTGTAAATCAACTATAGTATTTTCTAAAAAGTGCATACCTTCTGACAAGGGGATCCAGAAAATTGAATCAGGGAAACTACGACTACTAAAAAGAGTGGGAGAATCTCAAAATGGAAACAAAACAGAAACGCAGTCTCAAATTCTGTTCCCATTTTGGAATGATTCTTGAATCATGTGTCCATGGAACAGACCCACAGCAGCTCAGGAAGAGCATGAAATGTGAACTTAGAGCTGCTGCGCAAGCAACCGATTATGCAATTCAAGTGCAGCAAAGATAATTGCCAGCTAAAACAAAGAGATAAGAAAACTTATCAGAGAAAAAATTTGAGACAAATAAGAAAACTCATCAGAGAAAATTATTATTTCCAAAAGTTATTATTCATAATGTTCAGATATAATTTGAAGTCATTGGTTATGCATAGAACCAAAATAAAATAAACATATTTCCAGGATAAAAAGCATACAAGGATAAACTAGATATATAAAGAGATTTAAATCTATACTGGATTATAGTATATTACTAGATTTATATATTTTATATAAAGTTATAAAATATTCATTGGACATGGACCATGAAAAGTTAAGATTGTATACTGTAGTACCTAAGCAAATACTAAAAATAATGCAAAAAAGTATAGGAATAGAGCCAATAGGAAAAATAAAGTTGAATTCTAAAAAATATTGAAATATTCCAAAAATTAATCATAAGGAAGAGAAAAACAAAATGCAGAGGGAATATGGAAAACAATAAAAATGTGGATAACACAAAATTTAAAGTAAATATTATAATAAACATTAATGAATTAAATATTCCAACTGCAAATCACATATCGACAGAGATTATATGAAGAATATAAAAGAACTCATACAACTCAAAAATATAATCAACTCACTAAGAAACAAACAAAAGTGGCAAAAAATCTGAATCAAAAACCACTTGACACAATAAATTACATAATGATAAACAAGCACACAAAAATATGCAAATATCTATAGTCTTCAGGGAAATGTAAGCACAAAAACACCAGGGATATAAACACACAAAAATATGCTTTTAGGATTAAATTTAAAACATTTATAATACTAAGCATGGGTAAGAATGTGAAACAACTAGAATTTTCATGCATTGTTGGTTAAAATATAAAATTTTATAGTCACTTGGGAGTATAGTATTACATACTAAGATGTGTATATAAATATATATATATACATCAAATAAATAGCATATTATATAAATTAAATATATAAACACAGACACCATATGACAAAGAAATAATACTCCTAATTATATACCCAACTATCTGTATCCAACTGTATTGAATCAAGCTAAGAGGACATAGATCATGATCGTCTGAGGCTAGGAGTTGGGAGAGAAGTAGATGGTAAAGGGGCACCAAGTATGTAACTATTTCAGATAAGAGAACATTTCCCTATCTTCTTTGTGGGGTTAGTCATATGACTATACATTTAACAAAATTCAGTTGCACATATCATGAAAACTGTTGCTCAATACATTTGAAAACAACAATACTCCTAATTATATACCCAACTATCTGTATCCAACTGTATTGAATCAAGCTAAGAGGACATAGATCATGATCGTCTGAGGCTAGGAGTTGGGAGAGAAGTAGATGGTAAAGGGGCACCAAGTATGTAACTATTTCAGATAAGAGAACATTTCCCTATCTTCTTTGTGGGGTTAGTCATATGACTATACATTTAACAAAATTCAGTTGCACATATCATGAAAACTGTTGCTCAATACATTTGAAAACAACCATGAGAAAAGTATTATTTGGGGGATATGTAAAATAGGAAAGAAAAATAAGAGAACAGTGTATGCACTAGTACTGTTTAAAAAGATATTTAAATCTAATATTTTACTGAAACCAAGAATATAGTTTCATCTTTCCCTCTCCCACTCTGCCCTCTCTCCCTCCTTCTCCTCCTTCCCTTCCTTTTCCTTGTTCTTTTTCCTCTTTATTTCTTCTCCATTCCCTTCTCCTTTATCATTTTTATTTGTTTTTTTTGCTTATTGTTTCTTCATGTCTAACTTAGAGCTTTGCATATATAGTACCATATAAAGTGAAATATGACATTCAACCATTATAAATGTCATCCATGTCTTCATAATGGTGCACATAATGAAGCCACAAACAGAATTTTAATCAGTGCTGATTTTTACATGTATAATTGCCTTGCTTTGGGTCTGTTTTTCCTAGTTTGTCTTATTCACTACCACATTTCTAGCATCCTTAAGTGCCTGGCACATAAACGTCATTAGAAAAGTACTTCTTTGAAGTTGAACTCTGCTTCTTTGCTTAGAATAGGTAGATAGCTGGGAATAGAACACCAATCCGCTGTAACATGTTGCACCCCCAACTTTAAAAGACCACTTGTGCTTACTGATCAGAGAAAATGTCTGAAAAAGAAATCTGAGAGTGCCTGGATGAAGCAATTTTAAATAGGGACAGAGAGAAGACCTCTCAGAGAAAGGGTTATATTTATGGGCAGACACTCATGATCCATACACACACACACACACACACACACACAGCATTTCAGTTTACATTATCTTAGATGCTTTCTTTGTGTCATCATTAGAGATGAATGAGGAAATAGCACTCATAAAGTGTGTATTCAACTACATAATGCAAAAGAACAAAATTTTATTGATATTTTACTTGAATGAACAGACTCATCTGATACTTTCAACTGCCAAATAACAGGGCACAAATGTTAATATCAACCACATACAAGTTTTGAACAAGCAAAGATATTTTTATAAAGCTAAGAATGTAAATCTTATCCCTGGCAACATACTTTCAGCTTCTGGCAGACCATCAGGAGTGTCAAAATTATGGCTAAGATCTTGGAGGAGAACACAGAGCTATGTTCTTTTAAATTTACTTTAAAATTTTATTGTGCTTTCTGATATTTGGTATAAATTTTGATTCATAACCTTTCAATATAAACTAGAATGGCACAAGATTAAAAACAGCACCAGAGCTATTGCCAGAGAGGGAGAGAGAGAGACTGCTATTCCACTCAGCAACCATTCATGTAACTTTAGTGACCATGAATCAGGAAGTTTAAATCCACTCCAAACCTTGTTATTATATGACATTTTTGGCAAGAAAACACATATATTTTTTATGCTTTCTGGATATTTTAAGAAATTTTGGAAGGTTATTTCATGTAACCTTTGTTTTTATTTTAATTACACATTTTGAACATTAAGCTTTTTGTGAGTGAAAGTTGCTCAGTATTGTCCACTCTTTTCGACCTCAAGGACTATACAGTCCATGGACTTCTCCAGACCAGAATACTGGAGGGGGTAGAGTCGGACACGACTGAAGCGACTTAGCAGCAGCAGCAGCAGCAGCCTTTCCCTTCTACAGGGAATTTTCCCAACCCAGGGATCAAACCCAGGCCTCCTGCCTTGCAAGTGGATTCTTTACCAACTGAGCCAAAAGGGAAGGCCAAATGCAAGCCACAGTATAAACTCAACCAATACTTTCTGGAAAAAAAAAGTGTAAAATATTTGAAGTAGGCTATAATTAATTGATTTATAATTATTACTATGCTTAAAGCACTGCAGTATAAAAGCACTAAATCCCTCCTTAAGAAAGTTCAGCTTAAACTTATTTTCTTTTCCTTTTTATCTGTCTATGTATCTAATAGTTAAATCATGAGTATTATAAATTACAGGCCAGATTATTTGGAAAGATTGTCTGAGCTTAACAGATTTACAAAAGAAATAAGCAAAAGACATATTCCCTGTATAATTTAGATATATCATATTTCGCATATCCTACTGAAAAGTTTTGCAAAATAAAACTTTTATTGTCCAATTTGAAAACAAACCAGTGAGTTCTTTGACACTGCATCAGATCTTCATCTGTTTAAAATGGAAAAATCAATACTTAATCCTCTAAATTTCAAAGTAAATTTTCATTCTGTTTAATCATGGGTGGAATATACTCTTTGGGATAATTTTGTTCTAGTCCATCCAAACTCATTCAGAAGCCTAAGAGAAATTACTGGAAGGAAGTAATTTGAATTGTAAATATTTTCTAACCCAAAATCAATATTGAGACATTTTAACTTTTAAGTGAAAATCAGATCATTCAGGTTAAGAATGTGAATGTCATGAAGCAGTATCACTGATGAATATTATTATTTGCCCTAAAACTGTGTGAAGAAAATAATGAATAGAATTTAGGAAACTCAAGTATTTATCCTAGTTTCAATTGCACTGTGAACTTGAGAAAAAAATAACATGCCTACAACAGTTATTATTTCCATAAAATTTTCAGGATTTTATTTGTTGAAAAATATATCTGTATTAATTTTTTAAAATATTCATGAGGCTCTATCAATCTTAGTTTTTTCTAAAAGTGTCATTTAGCTTCAAGTACATGAGACCAAGTTTTGTCACACACTCATTATATAAAGGCCTACATATAAGGAATGAAATCTTTTTCAGGTAGTAAATTGAACAAAATTTTAAAAAGAAAATGTTATCATTCACTGAGCTTTCATTATTACTGCCATAAGTACCACCATAATAATTCTCATTTATTGCTATGAGACAAGTATTGTTAGCCCTACTTTATAATTCTCAGAGATTAAGTAATTTACAAAAGATCAAATGTTAATAAATTATGTGAACTCAACTCATCCTTTTTTTTTATGCTTTGAATTCCAGTCTTCCAATTAAATTACCTAAAATCGGCCACTTAAAATATGGAAAGCACTGAGGCTTTGACTTCAAAATATTTGCCAAATGATAGCAACTATAATAACAAAAGCAATTAAGATGCACTGAATATGCTTTATATTCCAGGAATCATAATTTTTTTAAAAAAAAAGACTTTTAAAAATTATTTTATGTAATCCTTATAAGAAATCCATAATATAGGGGCTATTTTATAAATGAAGAAACACATTCATTGGATGTACCTGGCCACCATTACAGTCCACAAATGATAGAGCACAAATCAGAGCACAGTTTACTTTATTTCAAGAGCCCCCACAGGAATCAGTTCAGTTCAGTTCAGTTGCTCAGTCGTGTCCGGCTCTTTGCGACCCCATGAATCGCAGCACGCCAGGCCTCCCTGTCCATCACCAACGCCTGGAGTTCACTCAGACTCACGTCCATTGAGTCAGTGATGCCATCCAGCCATCTCATCCTCGGTGGTCCCCTTCTCCTCCTGCCCCCAATCCCTCCCAGCATCAGAGTCTTTTCCAATGACTCAACTCTTCGCATGAGGTGGCCAAAGTACTGGAGTTTCAGCTTTAGCATCATTCCTTCCAAAGAAATCTCAGAGCTGATCTCCACTGCTAAATAACAATGTCTGTGTTTTGCCTTTTGTTTGAAAACATGGCTAAGACATCTTTCTGAACCTTAAGAGTCTAACTTCAATGACTCCCAAACACATATATTCATGAAAATGACAATAAAATCAAGTTTATTTGTTTTAATTAAATAAAATGTCAACAAAATCAAGTTAACTTGTATTAATTCCTGATGACTGAAAAAGGGAAAAATAAGCTAACACGCTATGCAGTTAAGAAAACTTAACCTTCTGGATTAACTCCAACGAACAGAGATAAACAATGAACGTCTTCTTTAAAAAGACAGCCACAATTGGATTAATCCCATAGGAATTTGTACTGTTTTACCACTATTATACAGCTAGATGATCAAGTTAATTAAAGAATTGATTTTCTTTTTAAAAATTTGATTCAATTTACTACCTGAAAAAGATTTCATTCCTTATATGTAGGCCTTTATATAATGAGTGTGTGACAAAACTTGGTCTCATGTACTTGAAGCTAAATGACACTTTTAGAAAAAACTAAGATTGATAGAGCCTCATGAATATTTTAAAAAATTAATACAGATATATTTTTCAACAAATAAAATCCTGAAAATTTTATGGAAATAATAACTGTTGTAGGCATGTTATTTTTTTCTCAAGTTCACAGTGCAATTGAAACTAGGATAAATACTTGAGTTTCCTAAATTCTATTCATTATTTTCTTCACACAGTTTTAGGGCAAATAATAATATTCATCAGTGATACTGCTTCATGACATTCACATTCTTAACCTGAATGATCTGATTTTCACTTAAAAGTTAAAATGTCTCAATATTGATTTTGGGTTAGGAATAAAATTCCTTTATTTTTCCTCCTGTTTTTGAATTTAATCCCTTTCAAACCGAGTCAGAGAGAGAAGGAGAAAGAGGAAAAATGAATACGGAAATGTTAAGGCAATAAAATCACCCTGGACTCTAGCCCATGCTCCATATGTAGCTTAGATTAATTATTCCTTAGCTCCCAATAACCATGGTGGAAATTTAAAAGAGTGTGAATTTAGATTCTCAGTTTCCCTAATAAACTATAAGAACAGAGTTTAGTTTATTGTCACATTGGACAGTGTTCTTTATAATCTGAAGGAACTATTTTCAGAAAATGGCAATGATTATCTCATAGATATTTATAAAATATTCATAAGCAATTCACTAAATAAAGCTATATTTTACCTTTGTAATTTATAGCCCAATATGAAAGTAAACACAATAGAAAAATAACATGGCTTAACTTTTCAAGATCAATTGAAAATTTAAGCTAAATATTTTGGATATATACTTCTCAATTCACAATTATATTAATGTATATTGTTCATTAAAAATTAAGAAAATGGCTAATATCTATTGAATTTTCACTATGTATAACTCTTTGTTAATAACTTTACATTTTCTTAACTTTCATTGTAATTGTTGTTCAGTCACTCAGTCCTGTCCAACTCTTTACAACTCCAAGGACTGCAGCACGCCAGACTTCCTCGTCCTTTACCATCACCCGGAGCTTACTCAGACTCATTCCACTGAGTCAGTGATGTGATCCAAACATCTCATTCTCTGTCATCCCCTTCTCCTCCTTCCTTCAATCTTTCCCAGCATCAGGATCTTTGCTAATGAGTTGACTCTTCCATCAAGTGGCCAAAGTATTGGTGCTTCAGCTTCAGCATCAGTCCTTCCAATGAATATTCAGGACTGATTTCATTTAGGATTGACTGGTTTGAATTCCTTGCAGTCCAAGGGACTCTAAGAGTCTTCTCCAACACCACAGTTCAAAAGCATGTCTTTTGGTGCTCATTCTTCTTTATGGTCCAACTCCCACATCCATACATGATTACTGGAAAAACCATTACTTTGACTATATGGACCTTTGTCATCAAAGTAATGTCTTTGCTTTTTAATATGCTGTCTAAGTTGGCCATAGCTTTTCTTCCAAGGAGCAAGTGTCTTTTAATTTCATGGCTGAAGTCAACATCTGCAGTGATTTTGGAACCCAAGAAAATAAAGCCTGTTCCCTGGTGGCTCAGAGGTTAAAGCATCTGCCTCTAATGCGGGAGACCTGGGTTCAATCCCTGGGTCAGGAAGATCCCCTGGAGAAGGAAACAGCAACCCACTCCAGTACTCTTGCCTGGAGAATCCCATGGATGGAGAAGCCTGGTGGGCTACAGTCCACGGGGTCGCACAGAGTCGGACATGACTGAGCGACTTAAATAAAAAATGGTTTCCATTATTTCCCTATGTATTTGCCATGAAGTGATGGGATCATTTTCCATGATCTTAGTTTCTTGAATGTTGAGTTTAAAACCAGCTTTTTCACTCTCCTCTTTCACCTTCAGCAAGAGGTTCTTTAGTTCCTCTTTGCTTTCTGCCATAAGAGTGATGTTATCTTCATATCTGAGGTTATTTACATTTCTCCCAGAAATCTTGATTCCAGCTTATGTTTCATCCAGCCCCAGCATTTTGTATGATGTACTCTTCATATTAAGTTAAATAAGCAGGGTGACAATACACAGCCTTGACATACTCCTATCTCAATTTGAAACCATTCCATTTTTCCATGTACAGTTCTAACTGATGCTTCTTAACCTGCATACAGGTTTCTCAACATTAGTCATATATCGTCTCTTGAAGAATTTTCCATAGTTGTGATTCACACAGTCAAAGGCTTTAGCATAGTCAATGAAGCAGAAGTAGACGTTTTCCTGGAATTCACTTGCTTTTTCAATGATCCAGCAGATGTTGGCATTTGATCTCCAGTTCCTCTGCCATTCTAACTCCAACTTGAATGTGTGGAAATTTTCAGCTCACCTGCCGTTGAAGTCTAGCCTGGAGAATTTTGAGCATTACTTTGCTAGTGTGTGAGATGAGTGCATTTGTGCAGTAGTTTGAACATTCTTTGGCACTGCCTTTCTTTGGGATTGGAATGAAAGCAGACCTTTTCCAGTCCTGTGGCCACTGCTGAGTTTTCCAAATTTGCTGGTATGTTGAGTATAGCACTTTCACAGCATTCTCTTTTAGGATTTGAAATAGCTCAGCTGGAATTCTATCACCTCCACTAGCTTTCTTCGTAGTGATGCTTCCAAAGGCTCATTTGACTTTGCAGTCCAGGATACCTGACTCTAGGTGAGTGATCACACCATCGTCATTATCTGAGTCATTAAAATCTCTTTGTTTAGATCTTCTGTTTGTGCTTTTCATTCTTCTTAATATCTTCTGCTTCTGTTAGGTCCCTAATATCTCTGTCCTTTATTGTGCTCATCTTTGCATGAAATATTCCCTTAATATCTCTAAATTCCTTTAAGAGATCTCTAGTCCTTCCCATTCTATTGTTTCCTTCATTTCTTTGATTTGATCACTTAGGAAGGCTTTCTTATCCCTCCTTGCTATTCTTCAGAATTCTGCATTCAAATGGGCATGCCTTTCTTTTTCTCCTTTTCCTCTCACTTCTCTTCTTTTCTCAGCTATTTGTAAGGCCTCCCATTTATCCTTTTTGCATTTCTTTTTCTTGGGGATGGTTTTGGTCACCACCATCTATACAGTATTAGGGACTGCTGTCCATAGTTCTTCAGGCAGTCTGTCTATCAGCTCTAATCCCTTGAATCTATTTGTCACTTCCACTGTATAATCATAAGGGGTTTGATTTAAGTCATGGTGCTAAAGCTGAAACTCCAGTACTTTGGCCCTCATGTGAAGAGTTGATTCATTGGAAAAGACTCTGATGCTGGGAGGGATTGGGGGCAGGAGGAGAAGGGGACGATAGGGGATGAGATGGCTGGATGGCATCACTGACTTAGGGATGTGAGTCTGAGTGAACTCCGGGAGTTGGTGATGGACAGGGAGGCCTGGTGTGCTGTGATTCATGAGGTCACAAAGAGTCGGACATGACTGAGTGACTGAACTGAACTGAACTGAATGGCCTAGTAGTTTTATCTACTGTCTTCAATTTATGTTTGAATTTTGCAATAGGGAGTTCATGATCTAATTCAAGGCTGAATGTTGTCACCCTGCTCATTTAACTTATATGCAGAGTACATCATGAGAAATGCTGGGCTGGATGAAGCACAAGCTGGAATCAAGATTGCCAAGAGAAATATCAATAACCTCAGATAAGCAGATGACACTACCATTATGGCAGAAAGTGAAGAAGAACGAAAGAGCCTCTTGATGAAAGTGAAAGAGGAGAGTGAAAGATCATGGCATCATGGTCCCATCACTTCATGGCAAATAGATGGGAAAACAGTGGAAACAGTGACAGACTTTATTTTTCTGGGTTCCAAAATCACTGTAGATGGTGACTGCAGCCATGAAATTAAAAGATGCTTACTCTTTGGAAGGAAAGTTATGACCAACCTAAACAGCACATTGAAAAGCAGAGACATTAATTTGCCAACAAAGGTCCATCTAGTCAAGGCTATGGTTTTTCCAGTGGTCATGTATGGATGTGATAAACAAAGCTGAGTGCAGAAGAATTGATGGTTTTGAACTGTGGTTGGAGAAGACTCTTCAGAGTCCCTTGGACTGCAAGGAGATCACCAGTCCATCCTAAAGATCAGTTCTGGGTGTTCATTGGAAGGACTGATGTTGAAGCTGAAACTCCAATACTGTGACCACCTGATGTGAAGAGCTGACTCATTGGAGAAGACTCTGATGCTGGGAAAGATTGAGGGTAGGAGGAGAAGGGGATCACAGAGGATGAAATGGTTGTATGGCATCACCGACTCGACGAGCATGAGTTTGGGTAGACTCTGGGAGTTGGTGATGGACAGGGAGGCCTAGTATGCTGTGGTTCATGCAGTCGCAGAGAGTCAGACATGCTGAGCAACTGAACTGAGCTGAACTGCACTGAAAATGTTACCATTTTAACATATATTCAATATTTAATATTGAGATGTTTTACATTTTTTATATTAAATTTCCCCAAAAATGTATATTTTGCACTTACAGAACATTTGAACTTGGACTAGCCATGTTTCAAGTGTATAGTTTTGAAATGTGACTAGTGACTACTTTATTGGACAATGCAGATATGAGATAGATATAAGTTGAGAAACCAAGGCTTATAAACTTAAGAAATGTATCCAAGAGCACACAAGTAGAAACAGAGACTGACTTTAGGTCTAGACCAACTGTCTAACCACAAAGCCTAAGAAGATTAATCACTACATGTAACATAATTCCTTTCAAACAAGATGATGAATAAAAATCCTTTTGTGCTAAGGATTAGCACAAAAGTTTAAGTAAGTGACTGTGTGATGCTGCTGCACTGGCGCTGGAGTGGCAGCTGTGTGGCGCTGGAGTGGCTGTGATGAGATACCCCAAGTCCAAGGTCAGGAGCTGCAGCTATGCTTCGCTGGTGTGGTGGTAAGCAGATACCCAATGCCCAAGGGCAAAGGAGAAGCCTCAGCAAGATGGTAGGATGGGCGAATTCATGTTTAGAATCAAATCTCATTCCCACCAGAGATGCTCAGAGGGCTCAAACAAATCTTGTGCACACCAGGACCCAGGGACCCCACAGAGACTGAGACAGAACTCTGAGCATTTCCTGTGGAGGTACGGGTCAGCAGTGGACTGCCGCAGGGATGGGGGCTCTGGGTGCAGCAGACTGGGGTATGGCATAAGTCTTCTTGGAGGAGGTCACCATTAACCCCCTCATAGAGCTGCCAGAACTTACACAGGACTGGGAAATAGACTCTTGGAAGGCACAACAGAACCTTGTGTGCACCAGGACCAAGGAGAAAGGAGAAGTGACCCCAAAAGAGACTGAATCAGACTTGCCTGGGAGTATCCACGTCTCCAGCAGAGGCGTGGGTCAGTGGTGGCCTGCTGCAGGGCTGGGGCACTGAGTGCAGCAGCTCATGCATGTGACCTTTTGAAGGAGGTCGCCATTATCTTCATTACCTCCACCAGAGTTTGGCCCCACGTAAATAGTGGGAGGGAACACAGCTTCACCCATCAACAGAAAATTGGATTAAAGATTTACTGAGCATGGTCCTGCCCATCAGAACAAGACCCAGTTTCCCCCTCAGTCAGTCTCTCCTATCAGGAAGCTTCCATAAAGCCTCTTATCCTTCTCCATCAGAGGGCAGACTGATTAAAAACCACAATCACAGAAAACTAACCAATCTGATCACATGGACCAGAGCCTTGTCTAATTCAGTGAGCCTACAAGCCATGCTATGTAGGGCTGCCCAAGACGGATGGGTGATGGTGGAAAATTCTGATAAAATGTGGCCCACTGGAGAAGGAAATGGCAAACCACTTCAGTATTCCTGCCTTGAGAACCCCATGAACAGTATGAAAATGCAAAAAGATAGGACACTGAAAGATGAACTCAGGTGGGTAGGTGCCCAATATGCTACTGGAGATCAGTGGAGAAATAACTCCAGAAAGAATGAAAGGATGGAGCCAAAGCAAAAACAGCACTCAGCTGTGGATGTGACTGGTGATAGAAGCAAAGTCTGATGCTGTAAACAGCAGTATTGCATAGAACCTGGAATGTTAGGTCCACGAATCAAGGCAAACTGGAAGTGGCCAAACAGGAGATGGCAAGAGTGAACGTTAACATTTTAAGAATCAGTGAACTAAAGTTGACTGGAATGGGTGAATTTAACTCAGATGACCATTATATCTACTACTGTGGGAAAAAATCCCTTAGAAAACATGGAGTAGCCATCATACTCAAGAAAAGAGTCAAAAATGCAGTATTTGGATGCAATCTAAAAACAACAGAATGATCTCTGTTCATTTCCAAGGCAAACCATTCACTATTATGGTAATCCAGGTCTATGCCCTGACCAGTAATGTTGAAGAAGCTGAAGTTGAACAGTTCTATGAAGACCTTCTAGAACTAACACCCCAAAAGATGCCTTTTCATCATAGGGGACTGGAATGCAAAAGTAGGCAGTCAAGAAGCACCTGAAGTAACAGGCAAATTTGGCCTTGGTGTACAGAATGAAGGACAAAGGCTAACAGAGTTTTGCTAAGAGAATGCACTGGTCATAGCAAACACACTCTTCCAACAACACAAGAGAGACTCTACACATGGATATCACCAGATGGTCAATACTGAAATCAGACTGATTGTATTCTTTGCAGCCAAAGATGGAGACGCTCTCTATAGTCAGCAAAACAAGACCGGGAGCTGACTGTGGCTCAGATCATGAACTCCTTATTGGCAAATTCAGACTTAAATTGAAGAAAGTAGGGAAAACCACTGGACCATTCAGATATGACCTAAATCAAATCTCTTCCAATTAAACAGTGAAAGTGAAAGAAACAGTGAAAGAAATAGATTCAAGGGATTAGATCTGATAGAGTGCCTGATGAACTATGGACAGAGGTTCATGACTCTGTACAGGAGACGGGGATCAGACCATCCATCCTCAAGAAAAAGAAATGCAAAAAAGTAAAGTGGCTGTCTGAGGAGGTCTTGGAACTCCTTATGGAACTGGACATGGAACAACAGACTGGTTCCAAATAGGGAAAGGAGTACATCAAGGCTGTATATTGTCATCCTGCTTATTTAACTTATATGCAGAGTACATCATGAGAAACACTGGGTGGGATGAAGCACAAGCTGGAATAAAGATTGCCAGGAGAAATATCAATAACCTCAGATATGCAGATGACACCACCCTTATGGCAGAAAGTAATAAGAACTAAAGAGCCTCTTGGTGAAAGTGAATGAGGAGGGTGAAAATGTTGGCTTAAAGCTCAACATTCAGAAAACTAAGATCATGGCATCCAGTTCCATCACTTCATGGTAAATAGATGGGGAAACACTAGAAACAGTGACAATTATTTTGAACTCCAAAATCACTGCAGATGGTGAACTGCAGCCATGAAATTAAAAGACGCTTACTCCTTGGAAGGAAAGTTATACCACCCTAAACAGCATATTAAAAGCAGAGTTATTACTTTGGCAACAAAGTTCTGTCTAGCCAAGGCTATGGTTTTTCCAGTAGTCATGTATAGATGTGAGAGTTGGACTATAAAGAAAGCTATGCATCAAAGAATTAATGCTGTTGAACTGTATTGTTGGAGAAGACTTTGAGAGTCTCTTGGACTGCTAGGAGATCTAACCAGTCCATCCTAAAGGAGATCATTGCTGAGTGTTCATTGGAAGGACTGATGTTGAAGCTGAAACTCCAATCCTTTGGCCACCTGATGCAAAGAACTGACTCATTTGAAAAGATCCTGATGCTGGGAAAGATTGAGGGCAAGAGAAGAGGATGATAAAGAATGAGATGGTCGATGGCATCACTGACTCAATGGACATGCGTTTGAGCAACTCCGCGAGTTGTCAATGGACAGGGAGTCCTGGCGTGTTGCAGTCCTTGTGGTTGCAAAGAGTCAGATATGACTGAACGACTGAACTGAACTGAATTATATGTCAGGCATTATACTAATTGTTGAGGATACAAAAATGGTTTCAGGTAATTTATAGAGTCTAAAAGGAGAGACAAGGAATAAAAAGTGTCAGAATAATTTGATAAATGCTATGGTAGATATAGGCAAGGGAGCAGATGCTAAAGACCATAAGAATATTTGACTCAAACAGAATGATAAACTTAAATCAGTCCCAGTTCAGCCAGTTCAATAAAGGATAAATTAGAATTATCCAGGTGAAAAGTATAAAGACCACTTAGGCAGAGGAAATGAATAAGTCAATGAGGCATGTCAGAATGCATACCCTACTGAGTATAATCTGTATTATTAAATCATAAAAAGTAGTAGCAAGAGGAGGTAAAATGACCAGTGTAAAGGTCAAGTAATAAATTTGGACATTAGCGATCCACTGAAAATATTTTAGCAGGGAAATTATGTGGTTTGTCTTATATTTCAGTTAGAATATTCCAGCTGCATTGGGAGGGAGACCATCAATCTAGGACACAAAATATAAAATTAGGGCAACATAATAAGATGAAAAGGAAATGACAGATTAGAGAAAATCTATATTGGGTAAATGTTTATTTTATTGTTGTTTTTACTGTAGCAAATTATTTCCTTGAGCTTTTTTTTTTTTTCTCTCGTATAAAATTTAGTAAGTTTCGGCAGCTTTCTAAGGACAGCTCTAAGAGAATGTTTTCTCTCTCATATTCATTACTGGCTTTGTCTTACTCATGTGATCTGTTTATCATAATAAATGGAATACTCTTTTTTTCTTGGACTTGGATAGAGCCAAACATAATTGCTTCACTCATCTTTACACAAAAAGGAATGCTGAAATCAGTAAACATTCTTTTTTTTTTTCTATGTGGTAAGCCAGAAATGCAATGTGCCAATATATCCTGGGCAACACAATCATATCGAATGGTTTCCAAAAATATAATTGATTCAGCATACTGTTAAAGTTTCTTCCAGCAATAAAATAGCATCTCTCTCCTTATGCTGGCTTTTATACTTAAATTCTAAGTGCTTAGAGCAGAAAATATCTGCAAACATGTAACAAATATTTGCAGGAAAGCAAAAGAAAACTTTGTTCGTAGTGATGCTTTCTAAGGCCCACTTGACTTCACATTCCAGGATGTCTGGCTCTAGATCAGTGATCACACCATCATGATTATCTGGGTCATGAAGATCTTTTTTGTGCAGTTCTTCTGTGTATTCTTGCCACCTCTTCTTAATATCTTCTGCTTCTGCTAGGTCCATACCATTTCTGTCCTTTATCAAGCTCATCTTTGCATGACAAGTTCCCTTGGTATCTCTAATTCTCTTAAAGAGATCTCTAGTCTTTCCCATTCTGTTCTTTTCCTCTATTTCTTTGCATTGATCACTGAGGAAGTCTTTCTTATCTCTTCTTGCTATTTTCTGGAACTCTGTATTTAGAGGTTTATATCTTTCCTTTTCTCCTTTGTTTTTCGCCTCTCTTCTTTTCACAGCTATTTGTAAGGCCTCCCCAGACAGCCATTTTGCTTTTTTGCATTCTTTTCCATGGAGATGGTCTTGATCTCTGTCTTTTGTACAATGTCCCGAACTTCATTCCATATTTCATCAGACACTCTATCTATCAGATCTAGGCACTTAAATCTATTTCTCATTTCCACTGTATAATCATAAGGGGTTTGATTTAGGTCATACCTGAATGGTCTAGCAGTTTTCCCTTCTTTCTTCAACTTAGGTCTGAATTTGGTAATAAGGAGTTCATGATCTGAGCCACAGTCAGACCCAGATAATCACAATGGAATGATCACTCATCTAGAGCCAGACATCCTGGAATATGAAGTCAAGTGGGCCTTGGAAAGCATCACTACGAACAAAGCTAGTGGAGGTGATGGAATTCCAGTGGAGCTATTTCAAATCCTGAAAGATAATGCTGTGAAAGTGCTGCACTCAATATGCCAGCAAATTTGGAAAACTCAGCAGTGTCCACAGGACTGGAAAAGGTCAGTTTTCATTCCAATCCCAAAGAAAGGCAATGCCAAAGAATGCTCAAACCACTGCACAATGGCACTCATCTCACATGCTAGTAAAGTAATGCTCAAAATTCTCCAAGTCAGACTTCAGCAATACATGAACCATGAACTTCCAGATGTTCAAGCTGGTTTTAGAAAAGGCAGAGGAACTGGAGATCAAATTGCCAACATCTGCTGGATCATGGAAAAAGCAAGAGAGTTACAGAAAAACATCTCTTTCTGCTTTATTGACTATGCCAAAGCCTTTGACTGTGTGGATCACAGTAAACTGTGGAAAATTCTGAAAGAGATGGGAATACCAGACCACCTGACCTGCCTCTTGAGAAATCTGTATGCAGGTCAGGAAGCAACAGTTAGAACTGGACATGGAACAACAGACTGGTTCCAAATAGGAAAAGGAGTACGTCAAGGCTGTATATTGTCACCCTGCTTATTTAACTTATATGCAGAGTACATCATGAGAAATGCTGGACTGGAAGAAACACAAGCTGGAATCAAGATTGCTGGGAGAAATATCAATAATCTCAGATATGCAGATGACACCACCCTTATGGCAGAAAGTGAGGAGGAGCTAAAAAGCCTCTTGTTGAAAGTGAAAGAGGAGAGTGGAAAAGTTGGCTTAAAGCTCAACATTCAGAAAACGAAGATCATGGCATCTGGCCCCATCACTTCATGGGAAATAGATGGGGAAACAGTAGAAACAGTGTCAGACTTTGTTTTTTTGGGCTCCAAAATCACTGCAGATGGTGACTGCAGCCATGAAATTAAAAGGCGCTTACTCCTTGGAAGAAAAGTTATGACCAACCTAGATAGTATATTCAAAAGCAGAGACATTACTTTGCCCACTAAGGTTCGTCTAGTCAAGGCTATGGTTTTTCCTGTGGTCATGTATGGAGGTGAGAGTTGAACTGTGAGGAAGGCTGAGCGCCGAAGAATTGATGCTTTTGAACTGTGGTGTTGGAGAAGACTCTTGAGAGTCCCTTGGACTGCAAGGAGATCCAACCAGTCCATTCTGAGGGAGATCAGCCCTGGGATTTCTTTGGAAGGAATGATGCTGAAGCTGAAACTCCAGTACTTTGGCCACCTCATGTGAAGAGTTGACTCATTGGAAAAGACTCTGATGCTGGGAGGGATTGGTGGCAGGAGGAGAAGGGGACGACAGAGGATGAGATAGCTGGATGGCATCACTGAGTCGATGGACGTTGAGTCTGAGTGAACTCTGGGAGTTTGTGATGGACAGGGAGGCCTGGCGTGCTGCGATTCATGGGGTCACAAAGAGTCAGACACGACTGATCGACTGAACTGAACTAAAGGAAAACTTGATGGTTCAGAAAGCCAAGTAATATTTCTCTTACCTGTGCAGGCAGCCCTTTGAAGATTTCTCCTGCCTAAAAATATATGCCCAAAGAATCCATAATGAAACAAAGATTTAATCATAAATGATTTGTCTCTTTTAGTTACCTATAGAAAATAGCCTCAAGAGGTATAACTGTAATAAAATCTTATAAGTGTTTTCAAAATGCTATACTCTGAGCTTATCACTTCATAACAGTAAGAGACATTAAATCTCTGTTTAGAGTGGAAAAAAGAATATTTAAGAGAAGAAAGTAAATACTTAATTTAATGTGTTATTTAAGCACAGGTTTCCTCTGCTATCTGCAAATGCACTGTTCCTAGGAAACTATTTCTGCACTGAAGTGGCTTAAAGCAAAGAAACAGTTATCTTGGGACAGACAGAATATTTTGTGCTAATGGGTACACAGAATAAATTGAGATAAAGCACAGATGCCCACAGACACTGCTCAAAGCCACAGCGGCTTGATGCTGAGATGCTGTTTGTAATTCTGGGAAGGAGCTTAGGGTGCCACTCTCCCTGCTGGGGTGCATGCTGCCTCCATAATGGCCACACTCTGCAAAACAAACACCAAATCCTATTTTGCTTTTTGCCTTTTTTTTTTTTTTGGTAAAAGTGAAAATCCTCTTCAGATTTCTTTCAGTTAGTGAAAACAGGCATAGTTGTCCCTTGATATCCATGGAGAATAGGGTCCAGGACCCACCTTGGATACCCAAAATTCACGAATGATCAAACCCATTATATAAAATGATGTGATATTTGCACTATAGCCTACACACATCCTCCCTTCCACTTTAATCATCTCTAGATTACTTACAATATTGAATACAATAGCAAAATGTGTAAATAGTTGCCAATCTACAGGAAATTCAAACTTTGCTTTTTGGAATTTTCTGGAAGATTTTTTTTTTCTTCTATCTACTGTTGGTTGGATCTGCAGATGTGGAACCCATGGACATGGAAGGCAGATAGTGCTAATTCAGGTCTTCCAGAAAAGCCCAGTAAAATTTCAAAAAACAGGGAATACCTGTATTTGGCCAGAAATTTGGCCAGGTTCTTCCTCATCTCTTTCTGCTTTTAAGATATTGACTTGTCAGTTCTTAACACTTTAATAAGGATTGTTTATTTAGTTCAGTGCATAACTAGATTTTGTTCATGGTATTATTCAGAAACTGGAGACTTGCCTGGATCTTTAGTTTTTCCATGGTTTCTTTGCTTCCACTGTTAACAGGTCATAATGAAGCCAAATGAGCCTTCTGAAATAACTACTTTCTCACTGCTTTCCTACATGCCTCATAGAATAAATGACTTCAGAGTCACATAACTTTCTTGGTGGTCTTCTGGGTTAGAATCACAAAGTGCACTTGAGTTTGTCCAATATAGTTACAAGGCTGGTTTTCTGTCCACAGTTTTTTTGTTCACATAGTGTATTCACTTTTGTTTTTAGCCACAATTATGAATTTACTGTCATAAATAAGATTACCTTAAGTGTACAAATAAAGTTTAAATTAATTAATCATCTTTAATTTGCATGACTGCCCTTGTGAGTACCAGTGCATATACACAAACTATGAAACTTTTAAAAAAAGAAAGGAAGACACACATACACACATTTCAACCCCAAATTATTTAATTCAGTTGCAGAGCTCCTCCAAGGCACCAAACCAGAGCTTAATAAAAAACTCATGTTGGGATCCTATAATCCACTAACACACTGTGATTTGGGAAACAGTTAAGAAGCTATGTGGCTGATATTTTTTTAATGAGGTAGCTGCATTATTTCTACATAGGGTAGACTTTTGTTTTGTTTTTTGTTTTTTTTTCTAGGACATAAGAGGGGGCTTCCCTGGTGGCACTAGTGGTAAAGAACCTGTCTGCCAATGCAGGAGACATAAGAGATGTGGGTTCTATCCCTCAGTCGGAGAGATCCCCTAGAGGAGAGCATGGCAACACAAGCCAGTATTCTTGCCTGCAGAATCCCACAGACAGAGGAGCCTGGAGGACTATAGTCCATAGGGTCACAAAGAGTAACCATGTTTCATGAGCAATATAGCTTTATAAATAGCAAATAAACCAGATACTTTATAGTAATAATTGCAATTCTGAATTTCTCTATTTTGCTCTAAACAGATACAACATTTTCTGATTAGGTATAGAAACCTAACTTTATTTTGGAATTGCATTCCTTGATTATGTTAAATTAAATCTATTACTTTCAACAACATATCTCATAAAGTTTCTTATGAAAGGTATCACCATTGGAAATTATAGTTATATATGTATACATATCTACATATATGTGTGTGTGTGTGTGTGTGTGTGTATCTATATCATCATGCTTGTGTGCTCAGTTGTGTCCAACTCTTTGTGACCCCATGGACTGTTAATCTGTCAGGCTCCTCAGTCCATGGGATTTTCCAGACAAGAATACTGGAGTGGATTGCCATTTCCTCCTCCAGGAGATCTTCCTGACCCAAGAATTGAACCCACATCTCTGTTTTTCCTGCATTGCTGGCGAATTCTTTATTGCTTGAGCCATAAGGGAAGTTTATATATACATAAAATAAAAGAAGGCAGAGAGCCAAAGAACTGATGCCTTCACACTGTTGTGCTGGAGAAGACTCTTGAGAGTCTCTTGGACAACAAGGAGATCAAAACCGTCAATCTTAAGAGAAACGAACCCTGAATACTCACTGGAAGGACTGAGGTTGAAGCTGAAGCTCCAGTATTTTGGTCACCTGATGTGAACAACCAACTCATTGGAAAAGTCCCAGATGCTGGGAAAGATTGAGGGCAGAAGGAGAAAAGGGCATCAGAGGATGAGATGGTTTGATGGCATCATCAATACAATGGACATGAACTTGGGCCAACTTCAGGAGATGCTGAGAGACAGGGAGGCCTGGCGTGCTGCAGTCCATGGGGTTGCAAAGAATCAGACATGACTGGATGACTGAACAACAAATAAAATAAAAGCATTGAAGTGAAATAGATAACAATGTAAAATTTATCTAATAACTCACTATATTTTCTGGACATAAGCATATTCAATACCAATTTTCCAAAGAATTAGCCCATTCCAGAAATGTGGGGTTGTTTTTTTTTTTCAGTTTTTTAGAGTTTTTCAGACTGATGACAAAGCTGCTGAATCATGGTTATTTCATATAGTTCTCAGCCATGTCACAAAGCCCTGAGCCTATTCAAATTCCTAAGATTTTTAAATAGTTTCTCATCTTAACTAAGTATATTATTTTGCTACAAGTTAAAGAAAATTTGACTCTATCTTTTGAAAAGAAAAGTGGGAGTGGGGCAGGCAGGACATTTATCTGTTATTGTAGCTTATATTGCTGTAACACATTTCTTCAAACTTGCTGGCTTAAAAAAAAGTGTAAATTTATCATCTTACAGTTCTGTGGGTTAGTCAATGGGCATGATTCTCACTGGGCTAAAATCAAGCTGTCAGCAAGCTCCATTTCTTTCTGGAAGCTCTAGGAAAATAATCTGTTTTCTTGACTTTTTTGGCATCTATGGCTGTCCACATTTCTTGGGTGATGGCCCCTCTCCTCCATCTTCAAAGCATGCAATGTTACCACTTTGTGACCATTCTTCCAGAGTCACATCTGCCTCTGACTCTTCACTTCTTCCTCCCTTTTCTATTATTAAAAACTCTTGCAATTACATTAGTCCCACCAGATAATCCAGAATAATTTCCATTTTAAAGTCAGATGATTAGCACCCTTACTTTTATGAGCAATGCTAATTTCCCTGTGCTATATAACCTAACAAATTTATTGATTTCAAGGACCTGGGCATACTGAGAAAGTGTTTTTCTGTCCTTGACAATCATATTCCTAAAATGCATAATGACTAGCATCAGTTTCAGATACAGCTTTATCAATAATATTTACATAAATTACATCTTCAGGCCTGCAATGCAGGAGACCCTGTTTCTATTCCTGGGTCAGGAAGATCCCCTGGAGAAGGGATAGGCTACCCACTCCAGTATTCTTGCCTGGAGAATCCCCATGGAGCCGGGCTGGTTACAGTGGACGGGATCAAACAGAGTTGGACACAACTGAGCGACTAACATATCATTAGAACCATATTTTCTTCCTAATCTCTTGGATTTCTCTCAGTTCTATTTCATTTAATCTGTCAATATGGATGCAGCAGCATCTTTAACCCATATCTTTCCAAGTCTGTACTAAAGAATGTATCTTTTCCCCTATCCAAATAAAAATCTAAATTTACTGTCCTTGGCTTTATTGGTTTGGCTGAAGGCCTAGGTCTATTATTAATCTAGTCACTGTCCCAGGAGGTAATAAGGCCAATGTGCCATCCTTTCTATCAGAATTACTATCAGCAGACACCCACTGACTGAGACTGAACAAAGTTATGGATATTCAAGTGGAAACTTGAAGCTAATGTTGTAAGTACAATTAATAGAAGATGGGTAGAAAAACAAAACACCAAAAACATAAAATATAAAAGCATCAGCTACTGCCCCAGGCTACATTACACTCATATTAACCAAGTTAAAACAGTGATAGGGGTCTACCAGAAATAAGAACACAATGCTGAAAAGCCAAACTCTACTTTCATAGAAGACATTCTGTGTGCTCATTTAACAGTGAACCTGAGTTCTAAAGAAGAAACGTCTTCCAGATACAAACATAACCTCTTTGTCTAGTCTTATTGTCCTCATTCTCTACCTGTTCCCCTTACTCCAGCCAACCCAGACTCCTCACTGTACATATGCCACTGGCAGTCCCACATCTAGACTCTGGTTCCAGTTCTAGTTTCTTAACCTGAGTCTCAGATTCTACATGGAAATAATACTGATCTTGAAAAAAGAAAAATTTTGATCCTAGTATTGTTTTAAAATAAAAGGTGTAGTAATATGTATAACACTTATGTAAAAATAGTTGCTAATACATAAGCCATTCATTTATATTTATACTTTATATTTTTGCATTTCTGTGTGTGTATGAGAGAGTAGTTTGGAAGTTATTAAACAGGAAGTGTATAAAAGACTCCTGTACTGAGATGTCTGACTCACTCTATAATTAAAGACACAATTCACTAAACCACAAGGGCATATAACTTTTTTTTAAACTAAGTGTGGTTTTAATCTCAAATATTTGAGATAATGACTATCCATTACCTTGAGACCAATGGCTGTCACTGAATATAGTAAGATAAATGTGTGTATGAGTTGTCTTTACCTCTTTTTCTGCCATGTATTTAAGATACATCGTACATTTAGCCTGGGACGTTTATCAAGGAAAAAAGGTTTAAAATTTAAGACATAATCAGTTTTAGATTTTGACTTGACTCTTACTGGTGAAAACAAGCATAGTACCATATTTTACAATCAATCAATTAGAAGGAAAATGATAATACTACTTCATGTATCTCAATACTTTTCACTTAAAGGTCTTAAAGAGAATAAGACACTTTGCAAATAAGAATGAATGAAAACTTCAAAGTGCTCCTTTGAGTTACATAAATATTACTTCAGTCACTTAAACATCTGCAGTCCAATGGCTTGGACAGTTTAGTGACTTACTCAAGGCTACAGATTAAATCGAACACAGGGCCAAACTCCAGTTTAGTGGCTAAGCTGCCAGATTTCTACCATGTTGTTTGTTGTTGGTTACAAAGCAAAATCCTCACTTTAAAAATGGAAGAGACATGTAGTTTTAATTTAAATCAGATTTATCAGAGACTTAACTGCTCTAGTTTTTAAATGCTCTTTCTTGTTCTGGATTTGTTCCACAGGTTTCTAAGATACAGTTACTCCACACTTTGACTGCCATTTGTCTTTCCTGATTTCCTGTTAACCTTTGTGGATTTTTGAAAGCATGCCTATCTCTTCCCTTGTGTCCAATGCACATGCTTCTAGTGCAAAGGAATTTACATCAAATGGGGAGGAATGCTTTCTATTCTGGATGAGGGCTGTTGGGAGTTAACAATGAGGAGTTGGCAGAAAATCTTCTAAACTGTATATATCTTTCTTCCTCTTACAGCTCATGCCAATAAATATGTTTTTTTGTTTTTGTTTTTTTTTTTAATTTTAAATTTCCCTGCTGTGGTGTCCTGTTCATCATCTCTGTTCTCGGGATGAACTTTCTACCACTGACATGATATACAGAGGTGTGCAGTACAGATGGGTTTAAAGGAATTCAAAAACTATGCATATTTTAGAGAATAATTTGAGAGGATTATATGTTAATAAATACACTTAAATGCAGCCAAGATTCCAAAAGGCAATATTTAGAAGTTAACACAATGAAATCAAAGGAGGAAATAGCTATATAATTAGAGATACAAAACTCAATGAAAGCTAAACATGGCTTTAAGCAATAATTTTTTAAAAGGTTAGAAAATATAAAGTTGTCTGCTATGTATTATAATTGACTTCTCATAATCTATCATTTCTTTTCTATTTAGAGGAATCTGCTATTAGAAATCTTACTGATGGTAATAACCAACTTAGAGTGGCAGTTTTATTAACCTCTTTTAAAATACTGGAATTTTTAATCCATTTAACAATGTTTGTGCATGCTAAGTTGCTTCAGTCATGTTCGATTCTTTGTGACCCTATGGAGTGTAGCCCACCTGGCTCCTCTGTCCATGGGATTTTCCAGGCAAGAGTACTGGAGTGGGGTGCCATTATTTCCCTGCTGTGGTGTCCTGTTCATCATCTCTGTTCTCGGGATGAACTTTCTACCACTGACATGATATACAGAGGTGTGCAGTACAGATGGGTTTAAAGGAATTCAAAAACTATGCATATTTTAGAGAATAATTTGAGAGGATTATATGTTATATAAATACACTTAAATGCAGCCAAGATTCCAAAAGGCAATATTTAGAAGTTAACACAATGAAATCAAAGGAGGAAATAGCTAGATAATTAGAGATACAAAACTCAATGAAAGCTAAACATGGCTTTAAGCAATAATTTTTTAAAAGGTTAAAAAATATAAAGTTGTCTGCTATGTATTATAATTGACTTCTCATAATCTATCATTTCTTTTCTATTTAGAGGAATCTGCTATTAGAAATCTTACTGATGGTAATAACCAACTTAGAGTGGCAGTTTTATTAACCTCTTTTAAAATACTGGAATTTTTAATCCATTTAACAATGTTTGTGCATGCTAAGTTGCTTCAGTCATGTTCGATTCTTTGTGACCCTATGGAGTGTAGCCCACCTGGCTCCTCTGTCCATGGGATTCTCCAGGCAGGAATACCAGAATAAGTTGTCATTTTCTCCTCCAGGGAATCTTTCCTGACACAAGGATCAAACCCATGACTCCTATGTCTCCTGCACTGGCAGGCAGGTTCTTTACCACTAGTGTCACCTGGCAAGACCATGTCTGACACTGCTGCTGCTGCTAAGTCACTTCAGTCGTGTTCGACTCTGTGCGACCTCATAGATGGCAGCCCATCAGGCTCCCCGAACCTGGGATTCTCCAGGCAAGGACACTGGAGTGGATTGCCATTTCCTTCTCCAATGCATGAAAGTGCAAAGTGAAAGTGAAGTCATTCAGTCATGTCCGACTCTTAGCAACCCCATGGAGTATAGCCTATCAAGCTCCTCTGTCCATGGGATTTTCCAGGCAAGAGTACTGGAGTGGGGTGCCATTGCCTTCTCCCATGTTTGACACAGTTGTGGCCAAATAGACAGGAATCTCATCAGTGGATATAGGAAAAGAGGAGGAAGCCATTAATTAGATAACTGGAAATAAGTGGCTAAAGGTCACAAAAGCTGACCTTCATAAAAAAATAGCAGAGTGCAAAGGGATGAGACATGTTTAAGCTGATTGTGACTTAGCTTTCAATATTTATAGGGAATTATAACTTGGACTGTGAAGAAGGCTGAGAGCCAAAGAACTGATGCTTTTGAACTGTGGTGTTGGAGAAGATTCTTGAGAGTCCCTTGGACTACAAGGAGATCCAACCAGTCCATTCTGAAGGAGATCAGCCCTGGGATTTCTTTGGAAGGAATGATGCTAAAGCTGAAACTCCAGTACTTTGGCCACCTCATGAGAAGAGTTGACACATTGGAAAAGACTCTGGTGCTGGGAGGGATTGGGGGCAGGAGGAGAAGGGGACGACAGAGGATGAGATGGCTGGATGGCATCACTGACTCGATGGACATGAGTCTGAGTGAACTCCGGGAGTTCACTAGACGGACCTTAGTTGGCAAAGTCATGTCTCTGCTTTTGAATATACTATCTAGGTTGGTCATAACTTTTCTTCCAAGGAGTAAGCGTCTTTTAATTTCATGACTGCAGTCACCATCTGCAAGGATTTTGGAGCCCAAAATACAATGCCCTAAAAGAAAATACCACCCTCAGTCTCTGGCAAAAACTCCTGAAAGATTAGAAAGGAAAGCATCCTTTCAATATGGAACTTAAGTTCTTGGGTTTTAGAATCAGACTGGCTTTAAATCTCATTGCTTCTGTTTAAATGACTTTGGGCAAATAACTTAATCTCTTGGTTCCTGTTTTGTAGTCTTTAAAGTGAAGACTTTAAAGTAGTCTTTAAAGTGAAGGTAATAACTACCTCTTGGAGTATATTTAGTCTCTAACTCATGTCTGACTATTGGGACCCCATGGACTNTTTTACATTTTCCTGAATTGCTTTTGAGACATTCTGATTAGGATCGGTTGCTTTGAAAGAAGAAAGATATATGGTCTTTAAAGATTCTTGAAAGTCTTACATGGCAATTCTGGTCACGTTTCATTAGCCATATAAGACATGGTCAAGCATAACTTCAAGGGGGTGAACGGGGGCATTTCTACTATGTGCAGAAAAGACAACTGTAACATACTTATTAAGACCACTGTCTATCAGTGTTGGCCTCCCCAGGTGACTCAGCAGTAAAGAATCTGACTGCAATGCAGGAGACGCCGCAGGAGATGCAAGTTTGATCCCTGGGTCAGGAAGATCCCCTCGAGAAGGAAATGGCAACCCACTCCAATATTCTTGCCTGGGAAATCCCATGGACAGAGGAGCCTGGTGGCCCACAGTCCATGGCACCACAAAAGAGTCAGACATAACTTAACGACTGAGCACACACACGTGCATTACAGTATCTCTGCTGGTCCCCAAGTAAGTATACCAATCTTTCAGAATGCTATATAAATTTATTCTGTCCTCCAAGGAAGGGAATCCCAAAATACAAAGTCAAGGCACAAGCCGACAGTGTGGGGTCTCTGGGTGGCATGTGATAATCTCTACATTAGGGATGATGTACAGTAGTCTCTTTATCTCACTCAGCTGTGACTTCCTTAGATCCAGAGACATATGAACATAAGATAAATGATCAGTTCCCCACACATCCATCTTGCAGAGATAACACAATAATGTACACGTTGCAGAGGTTCACAATAATGGCATATTTCAGAATGATCGAATGTGAGCCAACTTGCAGACTCTGATATTTACCACTCCTGAGATCCTTCTAGGTCAATATTCCAACAGTACCCTTCTCCAGAAATGGCCAATATACCTGCGCTATTTCTACTCTCTGTATGTATCTTACTTGATCAGTTTTCCACAGCTTCTGATGCAGCCTTCTGGGAAGTTTTTCTTTTATCATAATTGTCTTTAACAATATTTGAAATGGGGCATGAGACACGTGCCTAGTGTGGTAATGGAATGCTGGCCTAAGAAATACTTAGAGTCACCAGAACCCAGTAGGGACAATGAAGAAGCCTTCACAAGAGCCTTCAGGGGAAATACGACCCTGTCTACACTTTGATTTCAGATGTCTAGCCTCAAAAACTGTGACAGAATACATTTTTGTTTGTTTTTTCAACCCACTAAGCTTATGATAATCTGTACAGCAGCCCTAGGAAATCAAAAACCTTCCCTGGGTCCATGTGACTTGCTTTGGCTGGTAACATGTGAGCATAAAAGATGAGGAACTTTCAGGTGAATACACCTAGTTACCAGTATGGGGCACTGTGGCACTCTCCTTGCCTCAGTGATTGTGGAGGCATGAATCAAGATGAATATTGCTGTTCAGTCACTGAGTCATGTTTGGCTCTTTCTGATGTCATGAACTGCAGCACATCAGGCTTCCCTGTCCTTCACTATCTCCTGGAGTTTGCTCAAACTCATGTCCATTGAGTCAGTGATGCCATCCAACCATCTCATCCTCTCTCAACCCCTTATCCTTTTGCCCTCAATCTTTCCCAGAATTTCCAGTGAGTCGACTCTTTGCATCAGGTGGCCAAGATATTGGAGCTTAGGTTTCAGCATCAGTCCTTCTAATGAATATTCAGGGCTTATTTCCTTTAGGGTTGACTGGTTTGCTCTTCTTGCTGTCCAAGGGATTCTCAAGAATCTTCTCCAACACCACAGTTCAAAAGCATCAGTTCTTCAAAGCTCAGTCTTCTTTATGGTCCAACTCTCACATATATACATGACTACTGGAAAAACCGTAGCTTTGACTATATGGACCTTGGTTGGCAAAGTGATGTCTCTGCTTTTTAATACACTGTCTAGGTTTGTCATAGCTATTCTTCCAAGGAGCAAGCATCTTTCAATTTCGTGGCTGTAGTCACCATCCACATTGATTTTTCAGCCCAAGGAAATGAAATCTGACACTGTTTCACATTGTCTCCGTTTATTTGCCACAAAGTGATAGGACCAGATGACATTATCTTCATCTTCTGAATGTTGCATAAGCCAGCTTTTTCACTCTCCTTTTTCAGCTTCATCAAGAGACTCTTTAGTTGCTCTTCACTTTCTGCCATTGAAGTAGTATCATCTGGATATCTGGGGTTGTTTGTATTTCTCCCATTAATCTTGATTCGTTTGTGATTCATCCAGCCTTGCATTTTGCATGATACATCTGCATGTAAGTTAAATAAGCAGCATGACAGTATACAGTCTTGATGTATACTCCTTTCCCAATTTTGAATCAGTTTGTTGTTCCACGTCCAGTTCTAACTGTTGCTTCTTGTCCTGCACACAGGTTTCTCAGGAGGCAGGTAATGTGTTCTGGTATTCCCATCTCATTAAAAATATCCCACAGATTGTTGTGATCTACATAATCAAAGCCTTTAGCATAGTCAATGAAGCAGAAGTAGATGTTTTTTTGAATTCCTTTGCTTTTTATATGATCCAGCATATATTGGCAATTTTATCTCTAGTTTCTCTGCCTTTTCTAAATCTACCTTGTACATCTGGAAGTTCTCGGTTCACATATTGCTGAAGCCAACCCAAAGGAATTTGAGCATACTCTTGCTGAATGTTACTCAGCCAAAAAAAGTAGCAAAATTATTTCATTTTCAGAGACTTGGATGGACCTAGAGACTGTCATAAAAAGTGAAGACAGAAAGAGAAAAACACAAATATTGCATATTAACACATATATGTGGAATCTAGAAAATGGTATAGATGAACTTATTTGCAAAACAGAAAACCAGACACAGATGTAGAGAACAAATATATGGATACCAGGAGGGGAAGGGAAAGGGGAGTGGATTAGGAGATTGGGATTGGCATATATACTCTATTATATATAAAGTAGAGATGAGAACTGAATGTATAGCACAGGAAACTCTACTCAATACTCGTGTGTGTGTGTGTGTGTGTGTGTGTGTGTATGTGTTTGTGTTAGTCACTCACTCATGTTCAACTCTTTGCAACCCTCTGGATCACAGCCTGCTAGGCTGCTATGTCCATGGAATTATCCAAGCAAGAATACTGGAGTGGGTTGCCATTCCCTCCTCCAGGGGATCTGCCTGACACAGGGATCGAACCCAGATGTCCTGCATTGCAGGCAGATTCTTTACCATCTGAGCCACCCACTTACCAGAGAAGCCCACTTAATGCTCTGTGGTGACCTAAATGGAAAGGAAATCCAAGGAAGAGGGGATATATGTATATGTGGACATGACTGCGCAACTGAACTGAACTGAACTGTGCCTGATTCACTCTGCTGTACAGCAGAAACTAACACAAAAGCATCTATTAAAAAAATGACGATGCTTAAATCAACTTAGGTCTCTGGTTGATTTAATGATCAGATTAGCCTGGCTAATCTGTTCTGGATGTGATTGCAAGCAATAAATGAATAACATTTTGTAGTTTTAAGCCACTAACATATTTGGCCAGTTATTGACTGCAATATATCTTAGCCCATACTCATGATTAAAGCAGTTAACAGAAATTTGGGGATTAATAATTTCCTTTCGATGTTCCAATGCAAACTTTACTAATTCCCTTTTAACATATTGTTGCAAGTTCCAACTATGGCTCAATAACACTCCAAGGAAATATTAAAGAGGGAGTATCAAGAATCTTGGAATCAAATACACCTATCTGGAATTCAAATACATCTAATTTCTTTGAGGAAGTCCCCTGTGTCTCAGTCTTTTGATGTGCAATATATAAGCAGTGTTTGTGAGGTTCCAATTAGATAACTGATGGCAAAGACTTTGTAGACTATAAACAACTGTATCAGTTCAGTTCAGTTCAGTCATTCAGTCGTGTCCGACTCTTTGCGACCCCATGAACCACAGCTTGCCAGGCCTCCCTGTCCCATCACCAACTCCCAGAGTCTACTCAGACTCATGTCCATTGAATCAGTGATGCCATCCAACCATCCCATCCTCTGTCATCCCCTTTTCCTCCTGCCCTCAAACTTTCCCAGCATCAGAGTCTTTTCAAATGAGTCAGCTCTTTGCATCAGGTGGCCAAAGTATTGGAGTTTCAGCTTCAATATCAATCCTTCCAATGAACACCCAAGACTGATCTCCTTTAGGATGGACTGGTTGGATCTCCTTGCAGTCCAAAGGACTCTCAAGAGTCTTCTCCAACACCACAGTTCAAAAACATCAATTCTTTGGGACTCAGCTTTCTCTATAGTATAACTCTCACATCCATACATGACCACTGGAAAAACCATAGCTTTGACTAGACTATATACACATAATCAATTTCCATTTTACATCCGTGATGACAAGAAACTACCCATACCATAAAATTTAGGAGCAAGTCTTAACAAGGTGAACCAAAACTCCCAACTTTTCCTAAATGAATAATACAGATTCTTTATATTTCTGCAGAATCATGAATTCCAGTGAGATATATTAAAAGAAGACTGAACCCAGAAAAAAAATAATGAAAGATACATTCCAAAGATAAATTCTGCTAAATGGTCTTCTCACAATGACTCTTTATCTTCAAGATAATGGATGAGCTTTTATGGCTTAGAGAATCTGATCTGTTTAAGGAATATGGCTGAAGGCTACTTAATCAGATACTGTTTGCCTTCAGGCAAATTGTGATTGAAGGAGGATTCATAACGATAGATAAATAATTAAAATGAAAATGTAAATATATAAGAGATGGCAAGATGGAAGTAAAAAAATCTCTTTCAGTAGGTTGAAACTATATGTTTAATTGATATTGGTAATAAGAGATGTCTTGAACCAGGATGGAGGGGTTGTGTCTGTGGGAATCAAAGTTGCAGAACCTATATCAACTTTTTAAGAAAGGCAGAAGTAAAGGGCTTCAAAACTGAATGTATGTTTATGGGGAAAAGAATAATAAATAGTAGTACATCTAAGATTTTGTGTCTTATAAGTAATTGGAAAAAATATTCATGTATTAAATGAGCAAGCAGATCAAGATGAGAATCAAGCTGAAGAGGAACTAAGATGAAGCAGAGTTTGGGTTAATGAAACCTTGTCTGGTTCTGATTGACACCGACTTCCGCCCCCCCCCCCCCCGCTCTCTTGTGTTTCCTCAGCACTATGACATGCCTCCATCAAATCACTTAACACACGGTGCTAGAAAAGACCACAGCATCACCAACATTTTGCTACAGCTGGCTTTTACCAGCTTGCATGCATTAAATGTGTACATTTTTTTTCCTTAGCCCTAGTTCAATGACACAAATCGACAGTTTGAAACCAGTCATGGTGTGAGCATTTACACCATAGAAATTGGCAAAGGCTTCTTATCAGGCTCTCTCTTTCCCTGAAGAGCTTCCCCCCCCCCCCCCCCCAGCTCTCTTGTGTTTCCTCAGCACTATGACATGCCTCCATCAAATCACTTAACACACGGTGCTAGAAAAGACCACAGCATCACCAACATTTTGCTACAGCTGGCTTTTACCAGCTTGCATGCATTAAATGTGTACATTTTTTTTCCTTAGCCCTAGTTCAATGACACAAATCGACAGTTTGAAACCAGTCATGGTGTGAGCATTTACACCATAGAAATTGGCAAAGGCTTCTTATCAGGCTCTCTCTTTCCCTGAAGAGCTACTTGTTAAACATCTATCAACACATCTCTATGTGTAACTCTCTGCATCTCAGACTGTAAGTTTTTGGAGGGTACAGCCATACATGTGTCTTATCCATATATGTGTCCTCTTTTGGCAGGAGTGCAGCATTTAGTGGTGGCAATGGGTGTTGGTTTCACTGAAGTTCCATAAGAAATGTGGGTTAATTTAACAGATAATCAGAGAAAAACATTCTGCACACAGTTGGAAAAATGGTTTGGAGTTCACTTCTGAGAGCATAGCTTGAGTTATGCGTGGATTTGGTGATAGTTAAGTTTGAGAAAAGAAGAAATAACTCATATGTGGAATGTGTTATAAAGTTGGTACAGCTGTTAAACTTAAATGTCAACATTGTAGAGGGAAAAATAAGCTTTTTAATACAGACTTTGCTTTATCTTGCAGTAACCTGGAACTGGAGTCTGCAAATGTATGGTTTATGGAATCATCTAGAAAGCATGGGAAATGAGCTTTACCTTGGGTCCACTTGAGAAAAAAAATGGCATCACATCATGTAGGTAGGCATAACAGTAGTGTAGGGGAAGTGTGCCTCAGTCTTCACAATCACTGTGTCTTTCCAAGATTCATAAAACATGAATGTATGAAATGTTACAAGTCCCTCATACAAACACTCAGAATAGACATAGATTACTACAGAGTAATCCAATTATAAGAGGATAAAAATTATGTTCACTCTGAATAAAAGAATAAACACCTAAATGTGGAGTAACAACTTAGTGAGCTACTAAAGGGCAATTGCAGAGTAGATTTTCAATTGGTACTAAAACCCACTGCAGAGAGATTGCCACATTTTACATCATTTCATTATGTGAGATGCTTCCAGATGTAATGAAAAGTGCAAGGTCCTAATTCAGGATGCTTGTTCTTTAATACAACTAAAATAAAATCCTTGGTCTTAAATCAGCTTAATAACATAAAGAATAATTACATTGACCAAATATAAATTGAGTGCATGTAAATAATGTATTCTAAGGGCATAAAAGTAAAATCATATTAGTTATAAATTTAAGTGATAATCTTTATTGAAAAGTATAGAATTATATGATCTCCTGACTATCCCATAAAATAAAGAACATATGGTCACTATAAATATGTTAAGTCTAAAGCTGTGCCTTCCGGGCAGCATGGTGAAATAAATTAGGTTTTCAACCTTTTAATATCATCTGTGTCTCTCAAATCAATGTAAGTGGATGCATAGTAGGGGACAATACTCAGCATTTGTGGCAAACTTTTTAAAAAATGGATTAATATATCTTTGTTAGAAATTACCTAGTCCCCTAAATGTATGTTCTAAGAAGGTTCCTGCTGTTCTACTAATAACTTAATCACCACAATCTATCTGGAAAAAAAATCTATTTCTATTAATAACACAGATACCAACATAGACAGGCTTTTTAATATTTTTTGTTTTCTATATCTAAATCCATAGTGCATGACCTTTTAAAAAAATGTCTAAATTTTCTTTTTTAGGCCTATACTGGTTATATATACTATTAAATGACTATGTATCTTGCTTAGTCCTGTTTTTAAGCAAGCCAGAGAGCTTTGTGTGTGTTTTCTCCACATAGAGCTCTTTAGAATTAATGTATAATCATAATGAGTTTTATTACTAAAGAATAAAATTATTTGCAACTTCTGCATGAACACAACTGATCAAAGTCCAGATGAACAATTTTAAAGAACTAGCTTAATTTAAAAGTGCTTTGTCTAATATTTCATAATATTCAGTGATCTATTTCTACATCAGTTTGTATCCTTGAACTTATTTTTGACATTTCTGTAAATGCCTCAATGTTGTTATAAGATTTAAAAGAGGTGTAATTTTTTTCATTATCCACATTAATGACAATTACTATTAAAGTATCAGATAGTTTTAATTTTAATGAATTCACAAATTAGAAATCATGTACAATGTACAATGATCATGTATAATGCATTATGTAAAGCTGACCATATATGTCACTAGAATTGCTTTAATTGTCAAAAAAATAGATTTACTTGAAGTACAAAACCTGTATTTAAAAGTCACTATTATGTTCAGAAGTGTTTCCTTGCATCTAGAGGCTGATAAAATGCATTTCTCTAATAAGAAATATAGAAATTAATTTGAAATCTAAAGCCTGATCTTTGAGCTCTAAAACAACCTCATCCTGAAAAGTTTGCATTTGGCTTCTTGTGGGCAGATATATACTCAACTACCAGCAGGTGGCAGTATGCATATGGAAGAATAATTTTTCAAACTGCTTCCTTACTGTTTGAGCCACCAGGGAAGCCCTTGGAAACTGCAGATTATGGCTATGACTAGCAAAAGCATTTGCATGCACTTTAAGGCTCTATTTAGGAGGGAAAAAAAGGAATTCCTAACTGCTTTAAAATCTCTTACTATTATCTCCCTTATTTAGTTCAAGAAGAGTATATGGTTGTCATTTGTGAAATACATTGTCTTAAACCTAGTGAGCAAGGGTGCATGCTAAGTCGCTTCAGTCATGTCCACCTCTTCGTGACCCCATGGAACTGTAGCCCGCCAGGCTCTCTGTTCATGGGGATTCTCCAGGCAAGAATACTGGAGTGGTTCTTAGTGAGCCTGTCACTAAGAATAATATCTTAGAAAATACTTTTTTTTTTTTTACTATAAATAAGTCAAAATATTACTCCATTAGGTGAAAGTTCATTAAAACATAAAAGTTTGACAACAGAAAAAAAGACCCAGAATGGAATTCCGATTCACACCAGGTAAATGGGGATGGTGTTTGTAGAGACACTTAGTTTTCTCAGTAGACCCTGAAGTCACGCCAGAGTCACACCAGAGGAGTGAGTTGCCATGTCTTCCTCCAGGGGATCTTTCTGACCCAGGGATCGAACTTGCATCTCTTACATCTATTTGCATTGGCAAGTGGGTTCTTTACAACTAGCACCACCTGAGAAGTCCTAAGACAGTCCAAGTTTTCAGGAAGATGAGAATTACTGATTGGCCTTTTAACATGACTCCTCTGATCTGTCATTTGGGATTGAATAGGCCATTTAACTGTGAGATCCTTTAGTATATACTCTCATGGCTGTTTATCCGTTTGGGGTTTCTCCAGCTTGCACACACATGTATACAGTGTTTTATGTTCTAAAAATGTATGAAAAAGGAAGGATAAAAATAGAATATGAGATAGAGATGGACTAGTGTCAATTCTTCAGGATTATTCAACAGTGAAATCATTTCATTTATCAAACTAGTAGGAAGCTTAAATCTGTTTCAAAAATTGGTTTGGATATACATGTAGCAACTGAAACATTTTTCTTTTTTATCCTGTGTCTCTTACCCCAAAACCTATGAATGAAGGTCACAGATGGTGGAATATGCTATACTAGCAACCCTTCCCCATTGTCCCTGCTCATTCATGGTTATGTTTGTTTTCTTGTTTTTTGTTTTGGCAGAACATGTGTCAGCAGAATGACTCTAGAAGTTTGTAGAACAGGGAGAGTTGGTGTTCAGCAGTAACTTAAAAATTAGGGTAGTGAAGTGGAGAAGGCAAGAAGTATATGAGAAAGCGATGGTGATGGAAGAGGTCCTTTCTATTTGCATTGGACTCATAGAAGTTTAGTTTTACTTTTTTCTCTTAAATAAAAGTATATCTAAATAGATATATCTACATGTTTCCATATTATATGCCACATATCTTGTTCAAGAGTATAAATATGCAATGTAATCACATATGTATCTGAAATAAGAGAAACAAAGAGAATATGGCACTAAAAATCTATGACTTTTCAATAAAAATTATTTTGCAGTTTAATGAAAGTTTGTGACTTCTTCATCTAGAGTAACTCTAATATAAAAAATGTTTTGAAATATATGCTATTTACCTACTAGCTCCTTAGTTGAAGAAAGAAGTTTAGGCTTGATGGGGGGAGGAAAAGGTGTTGATGCAGACAGCTCTGCTATTTTTCAGTTCTATCGACCATTGCAGATTTTGAAGCACTGTCCTCCAGTTACTAGGAGACTCACACATGTGTGTTAAAGATAAGATGGATACTATTAATTTAACTCAGAAATCTTCTCTACTTCCATCCTGTTAGGAGGCAGACTGTAATCCCTGGGCCCAATTCTGATACTGGAGAAGTATCTATCCTTCCATTCTATGAGTTTTCCATACTTCTCTTTCATAAATATGATTCCTACTTTCTGTCTTAGTGAACCTCATGCTGATTCTTAGATAATACTTTTTAATATAAATTAGTCAAAATATTACTGCATTAGGTGAAAGTTCATTAAAACATAAAAGCTTACAACAGAACAAAGACCCAGAATGGAATTCCAATCCACACTGAGTAAATGGGGATGGTGTCTATAGAGAGAACTGCGCTTTGTCAGTAGACCCGGAAGTCACACCAGAAGTGCAGCAGGATTAAACTAAATGAGACTAGGTGTGACTCACAAGAAGATAAGCATTTTTGACCTTTCCATTCCAGTAACTTAAGAGAAATGGACTATATGGATTAGCCCATGGGGAGAAAAAAGGAAATTTTATGCAATAGATTTTAAAAATGCATGTGTCAGCTAAAAATGTTTCAAATCCCATATTCCAAAAAGAAAAGTGGATTTTTGAAAAGTTTTAAAACTGTATTGAATTCTAGCATGCATGTGGAAAAGTACATAGATCAAATCAACTGGACTGATGATTTTTTTTTCTTAATAAAACAAATGCACCTAAGTAACCAACAATAAGATTAAGGAATAGAACATAACTAGAACCTAATGGTTACCTAATACTAACTTCTCCATCACTATTTCTATGTAACCATATCCTGTTTTCTAGAACCACGATGAGCTTTGTATTTCATTGAACTTTATATAAATGCAATCATGTAGTGTATATGCTTCTATGTATGGTTAATTTTAATCAACATAATATTTATGAAGTTCCAGCCATGTAGTTCTTATTCATAATCATGCCACACATCTCATTGTATCATGTGAATTTCATCCAATTTGAAACTGTTATGAATAGCATTTCTATGAATATTATACTACATATCCTTTGACACAATATGTGTGCATTTCTACTGGGTATATAACATACATATATTAAGTTACATAATTAGTAAATGCTGCCAAACCATTTTTCAAAGTGGTTGTACTAATTTATGCTTTCCCTAATTGTGATGAAAATTTTGGTCACTCTATATCTGCACCAGTACTTATTATGGTGCGTAATTTTCATTTAGTCATTCTCCCAGTGCACTTTTAAAGACAATGTATATGTATAATATCATATAGAAAATGAAAACACCTGTGAAATATACATTAACATGCATATGATATGTCACATAAACAATATGACACTAAAACGAGTTTGACTTAGATGTTGCAGAGACTGCCAGTCTGCTGTGGGATAAACAACTGACTGGACAGCCTACATGATCCTTGCCCCACACTATTGTTTCCTGGAAAGAGAGAAGGAAGAGACCCTGAGGTCTGGAAGAGACAACAACTTAATTAATTCAGTTCAGTTCAGTCGCTCAGTTGTGTCCGACTCTTTGCGACCCCATGAATCTCAGCATGCCAGGCCTCCCTGTCCAGCACCAACTCCCGGAGTTCACTCAGACTCACGCCCATCGAGTCCGTGATGCCATCCAGCCATCTCATCCTCGGTCGTCCCCTTCTCCTCCTGCCCCCAATCCCTCCCAGCATCAGAGTCTTTTCCAATGAGTCAACTCTTCACATGAGGTGGCCAAAATACTGGAGTTTCAGCGTTAGCATCATTCCTTACAAAGAAAGGCTGGGGCTGAGCTCCTTCAGAATGGACTGGTTGGATCTCCTTGCAGTCCAAGGGACTCTCAAGAGTCTTCTCCAACACCACAAGTCAAAAGCATCCATTCTTCGGCGCTCAGCCTTCTTCACAATCCAACTCTCACATCCAACCCTGACTACTGGAAAAACCATAGCCTTGACTAGACAGACCTTAGTCGGCAAAGTAATGTCTCTGCTTTTGAATATGCTATCCAGGTTGGTCATAACTTTTCTTCCAAGGAGTAAACGTCTTTTAACTTCATGGATGCAGTCACCATCTGCAGTGATTTTGGAGCCTCTCCTGCCCCCAATCCCTCCCAGCATCAGAGTCTTTTCCAATGAGTCAACTCTTCACATGAGGTGGCCAAAATACTGGAGTTTCAGCTTTAGCATCATTCCTTACAAAGAAATGCTGGGGCTGATCTCCTTCAGAATGGACTGGTTGGATCTCCTTGCAGTCCAAGGGACTCTCAAGAGTCTTCTCCAACACCACAAGTCAAAAGCATCCATTCTTCGGCGCTCAGCCTTCTTCACAGTCCAACTCTCACATCCAACCCTGACTACTGGAAAAACCATAGCCTTGACTAGACAGACCTTAGTCGGCAAAGTAATGTCTCTGCTTTTGAATATGCTATCCAGGTTGGTCATAACTTTTCTTCCAAGGAGTAAACGTCTTTTAACTTCATGGATGCAGTCACCATCTGCAGTGATTTTGGAGCCCAAAATAAGTCGGACACTGTTTCCACTGTTTCCCCACCTATTTCCCATGAAGTGATGGGACCAGATGCCATGATCTTTGTTTTCTGTATGCTGAGCTTTAAGCCAACATTTTCACTCTCCTCTTTCACTTTCATCAAGAGGCTCTTTAGTTCCTCTTCACTTTCTGCCATAAGGGTGGTGTCATCTGCATATCTGAGGTTATTGAGATTTTCCCCAGAAATCTTGATTCCAGCTTGTGTTTCTTCCAGTCCAGCATTTCTCATGATGGACTCTGCATAGAAGTTAAATAAGCAGGGTGACAATATACAGCCTTGACGTACCCCTTTTCCTACTTGGAACCAGTCTGTTGTTCCATGTCCAGTCCTAACTGCTGCTTCCTGGCCTGCATACAGATTTCTCAAGAAGCAGGTCAGGTGGTCTGGTATTCCCATCTCTTTCAGAATTTTTCACAGTTTATTGTGATCCACACAGCCAAATACTTTGGCATAGTCAATAAAGCAGAAATAGATGTTTTTCTGGAACTCTCTGCTTTTTCCATGATCCAGCAGATGTTGGCAATTTGATCTCTGGTTCCTCTGCTTTTTGTAAAACCAGCTTGAACATTTGAAAGTTCATGGTTCATGTATTGCTGAAGCCTGGCTTGGAGAATTTTGAGCATTACTTTACTAGCATGTGAGATGAGTGCAATTGTGTGGTAGTTTGAGCATTCTTTGGCATTGCCTTGCTTTGGGATTGGAATGAAAATTGACCTTTTCCAGTCCTGTGGCCACTGCTGAGTTTTCCAAATATGTTGGCATATTGAGTGCAGCACTTTCACAGCATCATCTTTTAGGATTCAAAATAGCTCAACTGGAATTCCATCACCTCCAGTAGCTTTGTTTGCAGTGATGCTTTCTAAGGCCCACTTGACTTCACATTCCAGGATGTCTGGCTCTAGATGAGTGATCCCACCATCGTGATTATCTGGGTCATGCAGATCTTTTTTGTACAGTTCTTCTGTGGATTCTTGCCACCTCTTCTTAATATCTTCTGCTTCTGTTAGGTCCATGCCATTTCTGTCCTTAATCGAGCCCATCTTTGCATGAAATGTTCCCTTGGTATCTCTAATTTTGTTGAAGAAATCTCTAGTCTTTCTGATTCTGCTGTTTTCTTTTATTTCTTTGCATTGATCACTGAAGAAGACTTTCTTATCTCTTCTTGCTCTTCTTTGCAACTCTGCATTCAGATGCTTATATCTTTCCTTTTCTCCTTGGCATTTTGCTTCTCTTCTTTTCACAGCTCTTTGTAAGGCCTCCCCAGGCAGCCATTTTGCTTTTTTGCATTTCTTTTCCATGGGGATGGTCTTGATCAGCGGCTCTCATATACACTGCATCATTAGGAATCTAAGTCATATCTTCAAACAGCTTGCTGCTGCTGCTAAGTCGCTTCAATCATGTCCAACTCTGTGGGACCCCATAGACGGCAGCCCACCAGGCTCCCCCGTCCCTGGGATTCTCCAGGAAAGAACACTGGAGTGGGTTGCCATTTCCTTCTCCAATGCATGAAAGTGAAAGTGAAAGTGAAGTCTCTCAGTTGTGTCTGACTCCTAGCAGCCTCATGACTGCAGCCCACCAGGCTCCTCTGTCCCTGGATTTTTCAGGCAAGAGTACTGGAGTGGGTTGCCATTACCTTCTCCTCAAAGAGCTTACCTTTACCTTAATGCTTTAGAAGAATGCATCCTCCACCTGTGCTTGGGGACTGAACAGGGAGGACCTGAGATAGAGAGGGCAGTTCAAAAAGTACTGCTCTGTTGGACATGCAGAATCAGGTGCTGAAACAGAAGGGTGCATTGGAGAATCAACCCAAGAATTTCAGTTGCTTTATATTTTGTACCTCCTGAAAATGAGTCTCCACTCTTGAAAAATATAAACTCTTAGGGTCATTTCCTTCCTAAATTGTTACCTTGAATACAAAATGCTATATGTGTCAGCTTAATGAGAACTGAGAGAAGTTTTGGGCCATTTAAACTTCTGCTCCTAGGCCTAAATGGCATTTCATAGTTTTTGCCCTGAATGTTTATAAACTTCAACCATAATAGCCAGTTAAAAACAAATTCACTTCCCTAACAATTCTGGCCAAGTAAATCACGCGTGCTATGCCTGGAGAACTTGATGGAGCTTTATAGTCAGACAGATGGACCTGATTTTGAACTTCCAAGTTTTCAAGTCACTTCTCAGAGCCCTGGTTTACTTCATTTGCCAATTTCAAATAGTTTAGGCTGGCTACTATGGGAATTGTGATAATTAGATTAAAGATTTTATATAAAATGCTTGGTACTGTCCCTGGAACACAATAAGGGAGTAAGTGAAGTAGCTCAGTTGTGTCTGACTCTTTGTGACCCTGTGGGCTTTAGCCTACCAGGCTCCTCTGTCCATGGGATTTTCCAGGCAAGAGTATTGGAGTGGGTTGCCATTTCCTTTTCCAGGGGATATTCCTGACTCAGGGATCGAACCCAGGTCTCCCGTATTTCAGGCAGACACTTTACCTTCTGAGCCACCAAGGAAGATCCTAGAACACAATAGGTATGTAATAATGGTTGATAATACTGTTAAAATTTATTATTAAATAGATTTTACATCTTAAATTTCTATCAAGATCAAAATGGCATGATGTTTCTCATCTATTATAAATTTGTTTATAGCATTCAAAGTAATAATGGATATTTCATATTTATATGCAATTTTCATTATTTTTTGGAATTTGCTACACTGAGCAACATTTTCAACATCCAAAAGACTACATTTATTTCTATTGGTTTACTTAAATTTTCAATAAAAATTCTTACTTAATAGAGTACTGAAACAGAAACAAAAGACCCCACACTAGGTTTATTATAATGAAAATGGGTATTTATGAGTGTTTGTTTTGTTCATTATATATATATGTATGGAGAAGGCAATGGCACCCCACTCCAGTACTCTTGCCTGGAAAATTCCATGGGCGGAGGAGCCTGGTGAGCTGCAGTCCATGGGGTCACTAAGAGTCAGACACAACTGAGCAACTTCACTTTCACTTTTCACTTTCATGTATAGGAGAAGGAAATGGCAACCCACTCCAGTGCTCTTGCCTGGAGAATCCCAGAGACGGGGGAGCCTGGTGGGCTGCCATCTATGGGGTCACACAGAGTCGGACATGACTGAAGCAACGTAGTATATATATGTATGTATTGTGTGTGTGTGTGTATATATATATATATATAGAGAGAGAGAGAGAGAGAGATTTCTCCATAGAATCCAACAAGTTTGGCAAGCTTTCTATGGAAGTTAATTTTTATGAAGACTGTCGCAATTTTGTATGAGTAACTATATAAGACCAGCTTGTGAAAGTTTGTCATATTTTCATTCTTGCCTAAGAGCAAACTAAATGAAGTCAATAAAAAATTCTTAAGCACGGAGAGTACAATGCCTTTCTGGAAAGATGTTTGATTCTTGGCAGAGAAACAACCTGAATTTAGGTTGCTACTTCAACTGAAGTATTGTAAGAAAAAAAATTCTGCATCTGAAATTTCCTCCAAACAATGTAGCAGTGATAGGAGTTTCAATAAAATCTTAGAAGATATGACTTATGCCATAAACTCATGATATAATAGTATCATCATGTCGTAGTTTATTCCCCCAAAACAAAAGGCAAAATGTATATTAAGAAAGAGTAGCAATAATGAAACAATAATTTCCCATACGTATCATGTAAATTAGCATTGTTCAAACAATTTTTGAGCTCTCAGTTTTAATCCTTTGCATTCTAATTGATCCTGTCACAATTTTGTCAAATAATTCAGGGTTGAAATAACACTTATTTAAACAGTTATATTAAGTCACTATTTCTAATTCCAAAATTCCTATTAAGTTTTTACTATGTTTTGTATATACTGGTGGGCTTCCCAGGTGGCTCACTGGTAAAGAATCTGCCTGCCAATGCAGGAGACACAGGTTGGATTCTTAAATCAAGAAAATCTCCTCTAGGAGAAAATGGAGTATTCCTGCTTGAAGAATCCCATGGACAGAGGAGCCTGGCAAGCCTAGTCCATAGGGTCGCAAAGTCAGATACGAATGACTGACTGAGCACCATCAGTATATACTGGCACGAAGAATGTGATAGTGAATAAGAAAGTTTCTTCCCATAAAGTTTATGTTGCAACAGATAAAAACAATACACAAACAAGAAATTAGCTCTGATTGTTGCTATATAGAAATTGAAAATAGGTTTCAGTGTTCACAAACGATGACCACAAACAGAATTGAATGGTAAAGAGTTGGCAATCAAGGAAAACTCAATGGCAAGAACATGACAGAAAAAATAACCTGTCTGATGGGAACACATGATGGTGGGCACCCATTTAAGGCATAGAAAAATTATTCTGAGGCTAAAACATAGGAACAAGTTAGAAAGTGGAAGGAGGGAAGTTGCAGAGGTATACAGGGTTCAGGTCATACAGAGCCTAGGGTTTTACTGAAAGTCATTTGAGAGTTTTAAAATTCTCCAATAAGTGATATAATTGATTGATAAGTGATTTAACTTGATTCATACTTTAAAAAATTGCAGATTGGGGAATGGATTATGAAAGTTCAGTAGAGGATTTATTCAAAAAAGAAAACAAATTAAATAGTCATGACAATAAAAGATAGTAGCCCTGAGTAGAGATGATCATAGTAGATATGGGGAGATGTGAATAGGTCTTGGGTAGTTTTAGGACTTGCTGATAGGTTAAATATGGGTGCTGAGATATATGGAATCGTCTAGGAAAGCTTCTAGGTGTTTATTTGGTGCTGTTGCTATTTTCTTAAAATGGGAAAGACAGTAACAAGCAGGCTCAGGATGGTGGTAGACGTTAACAGTTCTATTTTTTTATTCATTTTTAAAGTGTGTATTACCTATTTGAAATGCACATGGAAATGTTAAGCTATTAAATATTTAAAAAAAATGAAGTTCAGAGAAGTGGACAATACTGAAGAAGTTAATTTGGGAATGAATCATCATTTTAGAATGCCAGAAAGTAGGTATGGTGTATGACTGCACTTTATATCTACCACGACAGAGGAAGAATATCTATCCAGTGCCTGGTAAGTCGAGAGTAATCTGTGTATAGAGCTTTGAGACTTTGAACTTTATGTTAAAATCCAACCATTCAGCCTAGGATGCATAAATTTATTGACCATAAAGTATGTGAAGTTCTTGCTGCTGAGCCCTGACTAGGTAGCCTCCACCTTGCCTCCTGACTCACATTTATGCTTTTATCTTTAATCCGGTTGATTTTCCACAGATCTTTCCCAGTTTTTCACTGAGTGCTGAATCATAGAGATTTCTCTCTGCCTCCATTTAAATCATCACATGTGATTCTTCTGGAAGAATGAATGAATCCAACAGGGTCATGATAATGAAAAGACCTTACTAATGAAATACATATGTATGATTGTTACATACACCAGCTAAGCACTCCTTGGTTCTTCAATTTAAAAATATTTTATATTTCTTAAAGTGGAAGAATACTTTTAAAACAAAAATTGACCAACTATATTTAAACAATCATTTTCAAAGATTTTAAAACAAGTTTTAAAAATGGATAAATTCATTAAATTAATCCTTTGATTTTTGGCAAATGGCTGGTAGTAAATTGACTTTCTGGGGCTTCTCTGGTGGCTCAGATGGTAAAGAATCTCCTTGGCAATGCAGGAGACCTGGGTTTGACCTCTGGGTTAAGAAGATCCCCTGGAGAAGGGAATGGAAACCCATTCCAGTATTCTTGCCTGTGAATCCCATGGACATAAGAGTCTGGTGGGCTACATACGGTTCATGGGTTCACAAAGAATTGGACACAAATGAGCAGCTAATACACACACACACACACACACACACACAAACTGACCTTCTACAAATTCACCTACAAAAATGTATATTTCTCATGTGCAATTACCTTCTAAGGTAGTGAAGTGTGTGCTATGACTTGATTTTGTAAGGAAAATAAGTGTGTAAAACTTGATAGATTTAGTGTTAAGAGTTATTAAGCTTGTGATTTTTTAAAGTGAAAAATCAGAGATACTGCTAACCCTACTAAACTGTGTTTCCTACCTTAATAACTGAAGAGAATGCTGAATTTAATTAGAGATTAGTGAATATAAATCCATAGTCCTACCCATACAATTCCAAGGACCCTCTGAAATCTATTCACAGATCTAAGATTACAATACCCTGAGAACTTTATACTAAAATTCAAGACCACCTTGGTATCTACATCTTGGTCCCCTTGATAATCCATGTGGTAAACAGGAAACTATGTTGGACCTCCATGTTTCATAGCTTTTAGTAGGACATCATTTCTCAAATAGCAGTTTCTGGGGAAAACAGAATCTTACAACAAACAGCACAGTTCTTGGAAATAAAAGGTCCCCAACTATAGCAAACATGGCAACATAAGAAACCGTGACTTCAAACAGGATTCGGTGAAGTAAAATAAATAAATAAATAAAAATTTTAGAAATCAACCTTGAAGGATAAATCTAATTTCCTGAGCAATCTTGGTAAGGGATATCCATGGAGTATTTGTAAAATAAAGTCTCACAGCTGATGTAATATCCTGGCAATCTTATTAGGTTGGGTTCTGTCATTACATTTGAACATAAAGTAGTTGCTCTTCTTCCCACTGATAGTTGCAAAAATGGATTTTGCCAGATATACCTATGCAATTGGCTACTCACTTTATAGTAATTTTAATCTTAATAAAAGCCTTATCCATTCATACACACTTTAAAACACTAAATAAACTGCAAAAATACCTCAAGAAGTTCTTAAAAAGATCTCTTTGTTCTTAAGAGGTACCCTATATCACCTCCACGGAATTCTCAGGGCTTGGCAGAGTGAAATATCAAAAGTCATGGTTTGGTGACCAACAGATGTGCTCCTTGCTAACTATAATAGAATGAATTTCTAATTTGCTCAGTAAATACTTATAAGTGCTTAACACTTAGTGGTTTTGGTAAAAATATAAAATTAAAGTAAACAAAAGAACAAACAACATAACTAAACATTCCAACAAGAAATTAGTTGATTCTCTCTGGTAGCTTATAGTATAGAACAAGAAGAAAGTATTAGTCACTCAATCATCTCCAGTTCTTTGCAACCCCATGGACTGTACCCGCCAGACTCCTCTGTCCATGGAATTCTCCAGGAAATAATACTGGAGTGGGTCACCATTCCCTTCTCAGGTGATCCTCCCAGCCCAGGGATTGAACCATCATACTTCTGTCATTTGGAAAACTCATCAGTGGCCACAGGACTGGAAAAGGTCAGTTTTCATTCCAACCCCAAAGAAAGGCAATGCCAAAGAATGCTCATACTACCACACAATTGCACTCATCTCACATGCTAGTAAAGTAATGCTCAAAATTCTCCAAGCCAGGCTTCAGCAATATGTGAACTGTGAACTTCCTGATGTTCAAGCTGGTTATAGAAAAGGCAGAGGAACCAGAGATCAAATTGCCAACATCCGCTGGATCATGGAAAAAGCAGAAGAGTTCCAGAAAAACATCTATTTCTGCTTTATTGACTATGCCAAAGCCTTTGACTATGTGGATCACAATAAATTGGAAAATTCTTAGAGATGGGAATACCAGACCACCTGACCTGCCTCTTGAGAAATCTGTATGAAGGTCAGGAAGCAACAGTTAGAACTGGACATGGAACAACAGACTGGTTCCAAATAGGAAAAGGAGGACGTCAAGAATGCATATTGTCACCCTGCTTATTTAACTTCTATGCAGAGTACATCATGAGAAATGCTGGACTGGAAGAAGCACAAGCTGGAATCAAGATTGCTGGGAGAAATCTCAATAACCTCAGATATGCAGATGATACCACCCTTATGGCAGAAAGTGAAGAGGAACTAAAAAGCCTCTTGATGAAAGTGAAAGAGGAGAGTGAAAAAGTTGGCTTCAAGCTCAACATTCAGAAAACAAAGATCATGGCATCTGGTCCCATCACTTCATCGGAAATAGATGGGGAAAAAGTGGACACAGTGTCAGACTTTATTTTGGGGGGCTCCAAAGTCACTGTAGATGGTGACTGCAGCCATGAAATTAAAGATGCTTACTCCTTGGAAGAAAAGTTATGACCAACCTGGATAGCATATTGAAAAGCAGAGACATTTCTTTGTTGACTAAGGTCCATCTAGTCAAGGCTATGGTTTTTCCTGTGGTCATGTACGGATGTGAGAGTTAGACTGTGAAGAAGGCTGAGCGCTGAAAAATTGATGCTTTTGAACTGTGGTGTTGGAGAAGACTCTTGAGAGTCCCTTGGACTGCAAGGAGATCCAACCAGTCCATTCTGAAGGAGATCAACCCTGGGATTTCTTTGGAAGGAATGATGCTGAAGCTGAAGCTCCAGTACTTTGGCCACCTCATGTGAAGAGTTGACTCATTGGAAAAGACCCTGATGCTGGGANATTGATGCTTTTGAACTGTGGTGTTGGAGAAGACTCTTGAGAGTCCCTTGGACTGCAAGGAGATCCAACCAGTCCATTCTGAAGGAGATCAACCCTGGGATTTCTTTGGAAGGAATGATGCTGAAGCTGAAGCTCCAGTACTTTGGCCACCTCATGCGAAGAGTTGACTCATTGGAAAAGACTCTGATGCTGGGAGGGATTGGGGGCAGGAGGAGAAGGGGACGACAGAGGATGAGATGGCTGGATGGCATCACTGACTCGATGGGCGTGAGTCTGAGTGAACTCCAGGAGTTGGTGATGGACAGGGAGGCCTGGCGTACTGCGATTCATGGGGTCGCAAAGAGTCAGACACGACTGAGAGACTGAACTGAACTGAACTGAACTGAACTTCTGTCATTACCTTAACTCCTGCTACTTCTGAAGGAATGATTTAACTATGACAGTACCAGGAGTTAAGTGTAATGACAGAAGTATGACGCACAGAGCTTCATGAAAACACAGATAGGAGGTCACATAGACTAGACTAAGAGGCTTGAAAACTCTTACCAAAAATTATAAATTTAGACTTGAGTTTTGAGGGACAAGCAGGCATTAACTTGCTAATGAGGAAAGCATTTATGCCCATAGGCCAGCATGTGCAATGTATGAATACATGGAATTACTTGACATGCTCAGAGTAAAACAAATAATTTACTATAATAGAAATTAAGAGTACTGTATATGTAATAATTGGAGAATCAGACCATCAAGGGCCTTTGTGTTCAGTGGAACAACTGACACATGTTTTTCCTTTAAGTTGTGGGAAGGATTTAAAAGTCTTTTAAGCACATGAACACATAATTGTATTTATATTTTTTAAGTTTCTCTGAAAGGATATTGGAGTGAGTGAAGATGGGTTGGTTAAAGGGAAACCAGTGAAGAAGTTATCATACTAATCCAGAATAGAAGTGGTGATGGACAGAAATAATCTTGTAAAAGAGAAAGGGAGCCACTTTCAGGAAATAATAGGAAGGAAGAATCTATATGATTAAACAGTTGATACAATGATGAAGGGAGGAAGGAGGGTACAATAAATGCAATTCCTAGTTTTCCCACAGAAATAGAAGGTGTAGAGACAAGAAATTGACAAATATGTTTTAAGGAAAATAATACAAATTCAACTTTGAATATGTTGTGTATAAGGTTTGAGGGACATCAAATTTATAATGTAAAACTTAGCAGTATAACCAGCACTGGAAAGAAAATGTTTTATGAGAATGCAATGTGCATTACATAGATTAAAATACATATTATTTAATTAGATACTTGAAAGAATATACAGTATAACAATATAAAATGAATAATCTTTTAGCATTATATGTGAAGAAAATTTGAAAGGTCATCATGTTTGTTTCATATCAGGAATTGCTTCACATTTTGAAGGTCTTAAAGAAAGGATAAGCTAGGTATGGCAGGACAAGTTGCACCATCCTTGTAGTGGTCAGAAAAAATAGAAAAAAAAAAGGAAAAGATAATTGATTTGCTGTGTCCAATGCTAATTTAATAAGAGAAAGTTCTCATAATGCAATTTGTTTGCAATGTAATTTTAAAAACGGTTAGTGTCTAAAAGTCTCCCCGAGAAGAACAATGGCAACAGGACTCTATTATATTGACACATTTAAGTTCAGTTTTAGATGGTGTCTTTTCACTTTCCAACATCTCTGAAATATAGATTCATCTTAATATCAATAACATTTTATACTTGTGCTCTCCTAAAGAGCCAGTTCTTCCAACAGTCTGTACATGTGTCCAAAGTACAATCATTAAAATTCAGGAAAAAGGATTTTAGTTGTTTGAAAGATACCACTTAAAGCATAAGGAGCAGATAATCAGAGGATAGGGGACTGAATGTTGTGAAAAAATTTTCAAAATACAAGACCTAAAAGTAGGTTTGCCCTACATTATGTATGTGCAAGAGTCCAGTACTAGTAATTTAAAACAAAATGATTCTTTTAAAAAATTCTCTATCATCAGTGCTTTGGAGCATCTGGATAAAAAACAGATGTCAATGACACCAAACTTAAAAATTACTGAAAAAGTTGTACTTTGAATGTGAAATTTAGAAACACAATATTCAATTTAACTGGCTTATTTTTGGAAAACTCAGCAGTGGCCACAGGACTGGAAAAGGTCAGTTTTCATTCCAATTCCAAAGAAAGGCAATGCCAAAGAATGCTCAAACTACCACACAATTGCACTCATCTCACATGCTAGTAAGTAATGCTCAAAATTCCCCAAGACAGGCTTCAGCAATACGTGAACCGTGAACTCCCTGATGTTCAAGCTGGTTTTAGAAAAGGCAGAGGAACCAGAGATCAAATTGCCAACATCCGCTGGATCATGGAAAAAGCAAGAGAGTTCCAGAAAAACATCTATTTCTGCTTTATTGATTATGCCAAAGCCTTGACTGTGTGGATCACAATAAACTGTGGAAAATTCTGAAAGAGATGAGAATACCAGACCACCTAACCTGCCTCTTGAGAAATCTGTATGCAGGTCAGGAAGCAACAGTTAGAACTGGACATGGACCAACAGACTGGTTCCAAGTAGGAAAAGGAGTACGTCAAAGCTGTATATTGCCACCCTGCTTATTTAACTTCTATGCAGAGTACATCATGAGGAAGTCTGGATTGGAAGAAACACAAGCTGGAATCAAGATTGTCAGGAGAAATATCAATAACCTCCGATATACAGATGACACCACCCTTATGGCAGAAAGTGAAGAGGAACTAAAAAGCCTCTTGATGAAAGTGAAAGAGGAGAGTAAAAATGGTGATTTATAATTTTTCAGAAAATTCTGCATAATTAAATCCAAAAGAATTCTTTCAATTGCCATAAAATTCTAAAAGTTAAGAAAGCATTTTACCGTGGTTTAACTTGCTTTTCTTTTTAAAAAATAACATGCATTCACAACTTATAGTATTATAGATAGATGAAATACTATGTCTGGTGCAACAACAAAAAGACAAAGAAAAAAGAAGTTGTTTCTGTAGCTGTAACTCTCTTCTACAAAGTTTTCTTTTTTCCTCTCCTAAAGTGGAAAAAGAGAACCAGTTAGATGGAAGATCATTCCACAGAGCAAGATGGCTCAACTAATCCTCACCAGCCACCATTTAGACTCTGAAACCTGGAATGATTAACTGTGAGTTTTGAAAGCAAACTGACCACATGTACTCTGAGAATCTGCCTGTATGATCACCCAGCAGAGTAAAGAGAGATAAAAGTGAAAGAATGAGCACAGAAAGGGAGGGAATAGACAGGTGGAGGTGCAGGGTAGGGAGAGAGTCCTGATTCCCAAGGGATACAAGTTTTCATTATCCTTCTCTGAGGATCTGCTGGTGCTGCTGCTAAGTCGCTTCAGTTGTGTCCGACTCTGTGTGACCCCAGAGATGGCAGCCCACCAGGCTCCCCCGTCCCTGGGATGCTCCAGGCAAGAACACTGGAGTGGGTTGCCATTTCCTTCTCCAATGCATGCAAGTGAAAAGTGAAAGTGAAGTCGCTCAGTCATGTCCAACTCGTAGGGACCCCATGGACTGCAGCCTACCAGGCTCCTCCATCCATGGTGGAGAGAGTCCTGATTCCCAAGGGATACAAGTTTTCATTATCCTTCTCTGAGGATCTGCTGGTGCTGCTGCTAAGTCGCTTCAGTTGTGTCCGACTCTGTGTGACCCCAGAGATGGCAGCCCACCAGGCTCCCCCGTCCCTGGGATGCTCCAGGCAAGAACACTGGAGTGGGTTGCCATTTCCTTCTCCAATGCATGCAAGTGAAAAGTGAAAGTGAAGTCGCTCAGTCATGTCCAACTCGTAGGGACCCCATGGACTGCAGCCTACCAGGCTCCTCCATCCATGGGATTTTCCAGGCAAGAGTACTGAAGTGGGTTGCCATTGCCTTTTCTGAGGATCTAATGACATTAACTGCTCCAGCAGAGCAAAGGCAAGCCTTCAGACCTCTGGAACAACTTCAGACCATGACGTTTTCAGGGTATAATGCAGGCTATACAACCCAGAGTTGACTTTAAAACAAGTGAATATTTACCAGGAAGCAGAGCTGTTGCCAGGTTTAGGGAGGGTTTTAAAGTGTGATTTAAAAGCATTAAGGAAACATACATACATAAAGTGTCTTGGAAACTAAGAAATTAATGAAAGAATGTCATGGAAACTTGATGGAAACTTCCCTTGAAGTGGTAGATGAGTTAAAAGATAAAAGTAGCTCAATCTTGGTGTATCTGTGGTTTTGGACCCTTAAGTCTTTCACATAGTTAAAAAATACTAAAGGAAAACCAAGTATAGTTCCTGGGATCCTAATAGAAGGAGGATAAAAAGCCTTTTTTTCTGTTGCAATTAGGCAAATATCTGTTCGATGTCATGGAAATACGTATACTTAGACAAAGATTCAGAAACAATTCTTCTGATTGTTGACAGGAAACATTTATCACATTAGTATCTTTGTATTCAAACTCTTTCACTTTTGTGATGCAACATATTGCTTATTGGAATATTTATGCTGATACATATTGCTTATTGGAATACATATACCTGGATACAATTATCCAGATAGTAGTGTGAAAATTATGACAAAATTTTAAAAAGCAAATAATGCAATAAAAATGCATTCAAAGCACAGTCACATTGTATATTAGTTTTCTGTTGCTGTCTAAGAAACCACAACACATTTAATGGCTTTAAAACAATACCTGTTTATTAGCTCACAGTTCTGTAGGTCGGAAGTGTTGACACAGTGTTACTGGAGTCCCTGCTCAGGGTACCACAGGTTGAAAATCAAGATGTCAAGCAGTCACATTCTCAGTAGAATCTTGCAGTCTTCTTTCAGTTTGATGGCACAAATTAGTTCCTTATGGTTGTCAGAGTCAGGTCCCTGTTGCATTGCCTGTTGTGAGGTGGACATTACTTTCATCTCTGAGAGTTCCATGCCCTCTCCATCTTCAAAACCAGCAATGGAGAATCTCCTTTCACACTTCAAACCTTTTTAGCTGGGAAAAGCCAAGATCCTTTTAAGGACTCACATGATTGCATCAGGCTCTGGCAGGACATTCTCCCTGTATAACATCAAATGATGGGATCTTAATTACATTCTGAAAAGTCTCAACACAGTAGCACTCTTACTTGTGTTAGATTGACTGGTAGAAGATGTGTATTTTCCAGAGACTGGGAATCTTAGGCCATAATTCTGTCTATGACAGACAAGCAGATATAGTGACATTTAGGCATTTGGAAATGCAGTGAATTACCTAAAAAGCACCATGAAATTAAAAGACACTTGCTCCGTGGGAAAAAGTAATGATCAACCTAGACAGCATATTAAAAAGCAGAGACATTACTTTGCCAACAAAGGTCCGTCTAGTCAAAGCTATGATTTTTCCAGTAGTCATGTATGGATGTGAGAGCTGGACTGTGAAGAAGGCTGAGCGCCAAAGAATTGATGCTTTTGAACTGTGGTGTTGGAGAAGACTCTTGAGAGTCCCTTGGACAGCAAGGAGATCCAACCAGTCCATCCTAAAGGAAATCAATCCTGAATATTCACTGGAAGGACTGATGCTGAAGCTGAAACTCCAATACTTTGGCCACCTGATGTGAAGAACTAACTCATTGGAAAAGACCCTGATGCTGGGAAAGATTGAAGGCGGGAGGAGAAGGGGACAACAGAGGATGAGATGGCTGGATGGTATCACTGACTCAATGGACTTGAGTTTAAGTAGGCTCCGGGAGTTGGTAATGCACAGGGAAACCTAGCATGCTGCAGTCCATGGGGTTGCAAAGAGTCAAACACAACTGAGCAACTGAACTGAACTAAACTGAACCTAAAAAGGATGCAGGTTAGGAATTTCTGAGCTCTTCCTCTTTACTAGAAATGTCTTGGCAGATTTCACCTCTCACCTTTCAATGATGTTGCCTTCCATTTTTAACTTGAAGTAGGTCTTGAGAAACCTTTATCTTTCTCAAATATAATGGGTATCTGGTAGGTATAGCTTGTTAACATGAGAGTACACAGTTAATCAAGAATGAGACTTAACCAGTAACACCCAGCCTGACATAGAACATCACTGATCTTGTCTGTGTTCAAAGAATTTCTATAATCATAGCTAAGTTTCTGATATAGTCCGCCCTCTGTATCTGTCAGTTCTACATTTGCAGATTCAACCAACTGCAAACTGAAAATATTTGAAAAAATAATTCCAGAAAGTTCCAAAAATTAAAATTTGAATCTGTCATTCATGGCAACTGTTTACATAACATTTACATTGTAATTACAACTATTTATTCATTTACATTGTATTAGGTATTAACATGGCTTCCCAGGTGGCATTAGTGGTTAAAAAAAAAAAAAAAACCCACTTGCCAATGCAGGAGACATGAGATGGGCTCAATCCCTGCATTGGGAAGATGCCCTGGAGGAGGGCATGACAACCCACTTCAGTATTCTTGCCTGGAGAATCTCATGGACTGAAGATCCTGGGGGGCTGCAGTCCATGGGGTCACAAAGAGTCAGACATGACTAAAGGAACTTAGCACATTACACAACATAGATATCAATATTATAAGCAAACTAGGGATGATTTAAAGTAAGATTCAGTAACCATTACTGAAGCTCTACTCCTTTAAGTGATGAATCTGTCTAGTAAAGAGTCTGTGTTTTCACCACTGAAATTTCCTCCTGAGATTTTCTTACCATATTTATCGCATCATAAGACCTTTGCTAAGGCATCCAGTTTTCTTCTCTTACCTCTTCCCTACCAAAACAGGTTCAAAGTATATGTTCTCACATCAGTAATTTGTATCTCAGTCTCAACTAAAAGCTATATAGAGTATTTTCACTTTATGTTGTAACTTGTACTCATGTAATGAAATAGTATGTCATTTAAAATTAATTTATTGGTGCGAAATGGTACCTCATTGTGGTTTTGATTTGCATTTCTCTGATAATGAGTGATGTTGAGCATCTTTTCATGTGTTTGTTAGCCATTCGTATGTCTTCTTTGGAGAAATGTCTATTTAGTTCTTTGTTTTCCCAGCACCAATTGTTAAAAAGATTGTCTTTAATCCACTGTATATTCTTGCCTCCTTTGTCGAAGATAAGTTGTTTGTCGGTGTGTGGATTTATCTCTGGGCTTTCTATT
>SJXQ01012064.1:0-51878 GCA_006408695.1 Aepyceros melampus | reverse complement strand
CCAGGTTTGATGCAGGATGCAGGATGCTTGGGACTGATGCACGGGGATAATCCAGAGAGAGGGTGTGGGGCGGGAGGGGGGAGGTGGGGGTCGGGATTGGGAGTTCATGTACACTCGTGGCTGATTCATGTTGATGTGTAGCAAAACGAATACAGTATTGTAAAGCAAAACAAACTAAAAAATAAAAATTAATTAAAGAAAAAATAAAATTAATTTACTGATAGCAGGATATTAACATATGAAAATCACTTGAAAATTATTTTGAACCATTATTACCAACACATTGAATGCCTATTCTAAGGCACTATACTAAAACCTTTAAGCTAGGAACTTGTGTAATCCTCAGGCTTCCCCTGTGTCTCAGAGGTAAAGAATCTGCTTGCAATGCAGGAGATTCAGAAGACACAAGTCAAATCCCTGGGTTGGGAAGCTCCCCTGGAGGAGGAAATAACTACCTTTTCCAGTATTCTGTCTGGGACAATCCCATGACAGAGAAACCTGGTGGGCTACAGTCCATGGGGTTGCAAATAGTCAAGACACGACTGAGCAGTTGAGCACATGGTCACATTATTTTAATCCTCACAATGTATAAGGTGGTTATTATAACTGCACAATTTTACCAACAAGAAAATTGAAGTATATAAAAATAAATTTTAAGCAAACTTATCAATGTAATATAGTCAGTTAAGAATATGACCCTAAATAAATTGATTTTATTAACTGCTGTAATAACTACCTTCCACAAAGGACACCATTCAGTAAGTATGAACATGTATATGGGTAAAAGGAAAATTTCCTTCTTGAAGTATGATTTCCCTTTGCCAGATACTGCCACTGTGTCAGTGGTTTTTCCCTGCTTCGAGGCACGTGTATATCATATACAGGCAAACATATATAAAATAAAAATGACTGTGCATGAGATATTTAGCACAATTAGGAGGCAATAACATGCATCTTCCTTTTTCCATGTGTAAAATAATACTGGAGATCTGAGTATATTAATTTGGTGTTTGGGGACCCATTGTAGTATACAAAATGCATACTGAACCATGAGACTAAAGAAATCACTGTCTCCTCTGCTTCACAACTGGCTTCCAAGATCTGTGATAAGTCTGAGGCTTTACCATACATGCAAGCCAAGCAGTTGGCCACTATTACGGGTACTGCCAGAAAACATGAGACCCTTGAATCAGAGACAACTTGATTTTTATGTCAGTTCCCATTGTTCCCAGTTCCCAAGGGGCCAATGTACAAAGACTTAGGTGGAAGTGGCAACGAAGTAGCTTTGCATCACAGCTAAGAAGTATTAAATTCAAGGAACTCAAAAGTTTTACTGTGAATTGCAAACAAATTTGCCTGACCTTTACTCTGGAGGAGGAACTCAATTTCTTGAAATTATTCTATATACAAATGTTCTTAAGGCAATAATCTTAAAGCAAAAGGTAGTTAGGGCCTTGACTTGCAAGCCAAACAAAACTGACAAAATTATAAAGAACCATCACACAAGCTCACTAGTTGTGGAGCTTTGGTTTATCACTTAATCCTTCTGAGTTTGGTAATCTGTAAAACAGTAGTAGCAGACATTTATTTGTCTAAGGATGAACTATAATAATGTATTTTAAATCACATTGTGAACTACAAAGTACTCCAAACAAATGTTATAGTTGTTATTCTGATGTCCTTGAAATCAAATATATAAGCTCTTTCCTATGGTCAGCAAGTACATGACGGATTGGATGGATATTAACTTTGGCAATATTCTAGGACATCTTCAGCTGGCCATAATAGCAATTAAGTCTGAGTGAGAGATTTAGGATTGTTTGGGACCCAACCTAGGGAGAGTTATATTAAAATTCAATGATTACAAGGGAAGATGTTAATTCATGATTAGAAAAAGAAATCCAACTCCTAAAAAGAAAGCAGGATATATTTTTATCCTGAAAAATGCCTGAGTGTTTTCAGAATTTGATTAAGTGGTTCATACCAGTTACAATGATATGAAAAACAGCTTAACTACCATATGGAGACATAAACATGACTTGTATAAATAAAACCACCCAGCTGATTGTATCTCTACATAAAAGAAGGGCTCTTACCAATAACTTAAAAGTCTAATTTGGTGTGAAAAATACTGCTTAATTTCCTAACAGGTTAAACCTAAAAATATTTAAAGTTTATTTACTATATTATTGCACATATTGGATTAGTATTTATACTTATACCTTCATTTAATATATTTCCATTTTTAGTGCCCCTACTTATAAATTTTAAGGTCTTTCTTTAAGGAACTTATTAATAAAATAAGGTTTTACTGTGTTATATCTTTAAGTTAGATGTTTTTCTGGGTTTATTTTCCTACAGGAGAAATAAAAAATTAAATTTGATTTATTCACTTATCAAACGAATAATGTGCACTATTAACATAGAGAGCAGTTAAATTTCTTTCTCTATTGCTGACTACTTAATCCTTAAAGATAGTAAAAAATCTTTCTTTAAGTATAATAAATTCCAGATATTATAAAATCCCCAGAAGCTTTTAAAAAATGTTTCAAAAGCTTTAAGATGTCTCCTCTCCCCAGCCCCAACAGGAAGCTCTGACAATAGTTAAATATATTCATCACATGTGGAGTACAAGAAATATGATTATGATGCATCAGTGTTGAAAAAATTGTACAGAGGAAAAAACATATTGCTCACTTTGTTCAATTTACAGGCTAATCAGACACAAAGTGAAGTTGTGAAGGACATGAAACAAAGAGCAAATAGGATTTGAGTGTGTGTGTGTCTGTGTGTGTGTGATCTATGCCAGACCAAAAAGACTAGAGTAAGTAATTAAAGAATAATAAAATGGAGTGGAATCATTTTTTATATTTTTTATTTTATGTACTGGGGAAGATAGCACATGTAAAAAATGTTATCTATATATACAATTTAAATTATAATAATAACCCATATAACTACCACTCAAAAATAGAATTTTGCCAATACCAGAGAAGTCCTTATGGTCCTCTGTAATAGGATTTGATCACTTTCCAGTATGCTCTTGAATATTTTGTAAATCAATCCTTTGTTTTTCTATAATATTATGTATATATATTTTCTTAAAAACTATTTGCCTGTATTTTAATTTTTCAATTTCAATGAATGGGATTATTTTGTATACATTCTTTTTATTTCACTCTTTATTACATTTTTTGTGATTCATCCAGATGACACATTTAGCTGCAGTTTATTCTTTTCACTGTTGAATGTTAATCCAATGTGAGATTGTACAGCAAGTCATTTATATCAATATACTGAATTGATGATTGTTGGTTGGTTGGTTGGTTGTTTTGGCTGTTGCCAGCTTTGGGAGCACTGTCAGTCATTCATTATTATGAACACACTGCAGGTTTTTGTACATGACTCCTGGAACACACATGCAGTGATTCAGTCTTACACTTGAAGACACACTTAAGAGTGAAATTGATGGCTCATAAGGGCTTCCCAGCTGGCGCTGGTGGTAAAGAACCCACCAGCCAATGCATGTAGGCATAAGAGACACAGGTTCTATCTCTGGGTTAGAAAGATCCCCTGGAGGAGGGCATGATAACGCACTCCACAGTTCTTGCCTGGAGAACCCATGGACAGAGGAGCCTGGCGATGGCAGTCCATAGCATCACACAGAGTTGGACAGGACTGCAACAACTTACCATGCAAGGTATATATATCATCATTTTAATTAGTTTTTTTCAGTTTTCCAAAGAGCTTGAAGTAAGTTTGAACTCTTTGATCCTTCCTACATTGCTGATATACAATGGTGTGTGTGTGTGTGTGTGTGTGTGTGTGTGTTAGTTGCTCAGTCATGTCTGATGCTTTGCAACCCCATAGACTATACTGTGCCAGACTCCTCCATCCATGGAATTTCCTGGCAAGAATACTGGAGTGGGTGGGTAACCATTCCCTTTTCCAGGGGATCTTCCCAACCCAGGGATTGAATCCAACTCTCCCTCATTGCAGGCAGATTCTTTACTGTCTGAACCACCAGGGAAGCCCCTAAAATGGTACAGACACTTACAAAATGTATACAGCACTTTCTCAGCTCTTATATGAATCAGCAATCACACACACGGGCATTTATTACAGAGATATGAAAACTTACATTGACACAATACATAGGAAAATACCAATACATGAATGTATTAGCAACTTTATTTATAATAGTAAAGCTCTAACAATAGCCCAAATGTCCTTCCTTTGGTGAATGTATGGACAAACTCTGATACATCCATACCTGGAATCCATATATTCTATAGATAGAACACCACACACCACTAAAAAACAATAAGCTATCAAATAAGTCTAACAACCTGAATGGACCTGGAAAATTATTCTTAGTGAAAAATGTCAGTCTCAAAATGTTTCATGTTGTACTTTCTCATTATATAACATTCTTGAAATAGAAAAACAATGTAAAGATGGAGAACATATTCATGATAGCCAGGGGCCAGGTAGACTGTGTATGTGTGTGTGGTGAGGTTATAGACACAAGTACAAAAAGATAGCATGCAAGAGCTGTTTTGTAGTGACAGGATCATTTGGCATCTTGATTTGGGTGGTGGTTATATAAATCTATACTTATGATAAAACTGCACAGAATTGTATATTCACAAAAATTAATGCAGATTTTAAAATGGTGAAAAGACTATCTTCTGGTTAGCAGTGATGCACCATTTCTTGGTTTTGATATTGTACAACAGCTGTGTAACATGCCTCTACTGCCAAAAGGTGGGTAAAGAGTATATGAAAATCTGTACTATTTCTACAATTTTCTTTGAGTCTATGCTTCAAAATAAAAAGCCTTTATGCCTATAATATTTAACTAAAGAACAATTTTTTTATTCTGGCATGATTTTTAATTTTGTATGCATATGTATGTATGTATCTCGAGAAAGCAATCAACATATACTATTTACAAAATGTTCTTGTCCCCTATTAGCCAGTATAGATTGTTGATAGTATGCATATTCTTGTGGGTCCATTTATATACACTTATAATCCAACAGAAATACATGAAAGCTAGCATCTATTTATTTGTGTTTAAAAATTAAGCTACCCACATTACTCTAAATTATGCCTTGGTCACTGAACTCACTCTTTAAAGTATATAGGTGATATGACTATAGTCAGCTGTTCTGTACCATTCACAAAATTATTTCCTTACTTGTCTTTTGATTTTTTACATTACGTTTGCAAAGAAACAAAGTTTTTATTCACTTAAAATATATGAACCAGGAGGGTATTTGAGGAGAAATTACTAATCACACAGTCCAATGTACACAAGTTGCTGGTATGAGCTTTTTTTCTGAGAACAGAATTGAAGTGAAAGGAATCAGAAAAGAACAAGAGGCTCCAGGAAAAGTAAGGAAGTGAGAAGTGGTGGAGACAGTTAGTGCTGACAGAGGCTTTTTTGATGGAAGCTTAAGTACTGCTTCCATCGCCCTGTGGTTGAACCAGGTGGTACACATTTGCAGTTTAATACATTGTTTTAAGTGTCAGACCATTCAGGCCATTGCTCAGGATCCAAATCCAAAAAGGGGCCTTAAAATCACTCAAATGTAAACGAAGAGAGACTATGCTTACCAGATCCTTTTTAGGTAGAAGTATTATATGAGGTTGGGGAATTCTTTGATAATTTATTAAAGCATGTGAGTAAAGAACTGGGAAGGCACCAAGTATCAATTGAGCATCATTAAACTGCCTTCCAAGAAATGGACCCCATTAACTACAGGATTATTTGCTTTGCCAAGTACAATGTGGGAGTAGGGGAGACTTGTTTGAGAAAATGGGAAGAGACTGATCACACCCTCCAATTAGCCGCTTTCCTTCCTTTTCTGCTACAAAGTTGTCAACCTTCTACATGAAAGTAGAATATAATAAACACCAGAAGCATATTGATTTGAATGACTGTGATTTATTAGCTTGCCTGGGGCATCCACATGTCTGTTTAGCCCTAGTGGCATATACACATTATATATGTGTGGCCACATAATCGCAAACATGCACTGAAAGTAGTCTTTCCAGCTGAAGAGAATACTGCTGACAAGGCAATAATGCTCCTGAAAATGGCGCTTTGGGATTTCACACCCTTACTCTCACTTGGGCTTCCTCCTCCAGATCTAACTGTACTCCTGAGTAATGGCACAGAAATATGCCATGTGTGTATATATATATATATATATATACACACAAAACATTTATGTCTAGTATTAAATACTAGAATTCAGTATTCTGTATCACACTGGAAACATGCCACGTGGCAAAAAGACTTGGTGCTTATACAACAGAATTCTTTCCGACTTTCCCTCTTCCCTTAGTGTAAGATTACATTCATTTATTTGCTTGTAAAAACCCATGTAACTCTGTCCACTAGAAGTTGGCAAGGCATTCCAACCATGCAGAGCACAGATAAGTAAATTTCAGACCAATTGTTGATAGCTAAATTCATCTTTTCTTTACAGAAAAGACAGTCCATTTTTCTCTTTTTTCTTGACAGAAAACTGTACATACTTGTGTATGGGAATAATGAGGTCTTTTATTGAAGACGGTCATAAATAAACATTCAAAAACTATTTCTATTCTCAGCAGCTAGAGTTTTCACTTTTTCCTTTTACTTGGTTGCAATTTTCTTGAAATTATATGTGTGTGTATGTGTGTGTGCGTGTGTGTGTGTGTCTGTGCACGCACTGTCACTTTAGTCGTGTCTGATTCTTTGTGACCCTGTGGGCTGTAGCCCACCAGGTTCCTCTGTCCATGGGGATTCTCCAGGCAAGAGTACTGGAGTGGGTAGCCATGTCCTCCTTCAGGGGATCTTTCCAATCCAGGGATCCAACCTGCATCTCTTATAACTCCTGTGTTGGCAGGCTGGTTCTTTACCACTAGCACTACCTGGGAAGCCCATATAAATGAATATCTATATAATTATTTCTATTGTATGTGCATAATTATTTAGTATGTATAATATTTAAGTTGAAGATAGCTGTGCATAAACATTTTAGAATATTTCTATTCTTAGTGCTTCGTATTTTCTATTTTTCTTTTTTACTTGGTTGCATTTTGTCTTGATTTCCTATATATGTATATAAACATAATTATATTAACATATATAGCATAATATGTTAATATAAATAAACTAGAATTAGACCGAGGATGAGATGGCTGGATGGCATCACTGACTCTATGGACGCGAGTCTGAGTGAACTCCGGGAGTTGGTGATGGACAGGGAGGCCTGGCGTGCTGCGATTCATGGCGTAACAGAGTCGGACACGACTGAGCGACTGAACTGAACTGAAGACTAAGACTAATCTTTAAGATTCAACCAGACTCAATGTTAAAAGAAAGAGGTAATATACGTTTAACTGATTTTGGAGAAAAGAGAGGCTGAAAGTGAAATTTGTTTCCTCTTTTTTCTACTAACTTGAAAATACTCTTAAAAATGAAGTTATTTTCGTTTGGTAGTTAAAGTTTCTCTAAAGGCACACTGGCCAGCCATTTATCTGGTCATTCCACATATTGAGCACTTTAAAGTCTGAAGAGAAATACAGACGGGAGAAGGCGATGGCACCCCACTCCAGTACTCTCGCCTGGAAAATCCCATGGAGGAAGGAGCCCGGTGGGCTGCAGTCCATGGGGTTGCGAAGAGTCGGACACGATTGAGCGACTTCCCTTTCCCTTTCACTTTCATGCACTGGAGAAGGAAATGGCAACCCACTCCAGTGTTCTTGCCTGGAGAATCCCTGGGACGGGGGAGCCTGGTGGGCTGCCGCCTATGGGGTCGCACAGAGTCGGACACGACTGAAGCAACTTAGTAGCAGCCCCAGCAGAAACACAGACAAGGCTCTTGCGAAATGTATGATTTAGTAAATTAAAAAGTTATTAATTAGACAGACACAAATACACATGTAATTATATTTATAAAGGGCTTCCTAGGTGGCTTAGTGGTAAAGAATCTGCTGCCAATGCAGAAAACATGGGTTCAGTTTCTGGGTTGGTAAGATCCCCTGGAGAGAAGGAAATGGCAACGCACTCCAGTATTCTTACCTGAAGAATCCCATGGACGGAGTAGCCTAGCGGGCTGCAGTCCATGGGGCTGCAACGAGTCAGACACAACTGAGCGACTGAGCATGCGCTTATAGTTAGAATAACCGCTATGACAGAAAAGCATAAGCAATTTGGTTCCGCACTGTAATAACTACCCTTTCTCTTATCTCAAACTTTTCACATTCCATTACAATTAAAATTTAGCTTCTTAGGTATATTTGTCTATTGGGAAATATCATGTTTCTTCATAAATTAAAAATCTAGGTCTCAATTATGAGTTATAAAATCATAAATTGACATCATGTTTATGAAAAAGTAGGAGTTTTTAGTATAGTGCATGTACTAGTAAATACAAAAGGCTTTTCTCCACTGATAGTATTTAAGCCCACCCCATTTCTGCATGCTGCTCTTTCTGCCAACATGATCTAAGATACGGTAGTAGTCAAGAATCAAATGTACAGGTTTATAAATTCTGGAAGTAGATCCATTAAAAAAAAACAAATAAAATGCCATTATTATAGGGTATTATTTATTAGTTTTTCTAAATAAATCCAGTAATGTGTCACACAAATGTTTGAACTTCCAAAATTGTGCAGTCATATATTTCCAGTTTAATACATTCCAAGTCAATGTATTTACTGGATTTGAGTTCCAGTAAACTCTCACTACTAAATTTCCTTGGCTTCAGCAAATTAATCACTAAAGATCATAGGAATTATATATAGCTTGTATATATCAAATGGTAGCTCTGCAAATTTGTTTGGGCTTATTTAGATTTTGTTGCTATGTATGATAAATAATTATAAGATAACTGTATTATTTCTAAATCCTTCTAAGACATGTGTGTATTATTTTAACAAATCAACTTAAAAATCAGCTTAATTTTCAAAATGATTTTCCAATAATGATGCCAAAACTTTAACACCAGTGTTCTGGGCACATGCATTTCTGGATTCCTTTGGCAAATGCCACAAAACTTTGATTGAATCTAAGTCTAATATATTTATTTAAGTAGAACCCTATGCCTGTATTTCTATTAACTAAATGCATTTAAAAACACACATATGTATGACATAATTGAAAAATGCACATCCCTTTTCAACACTTTGAATAAAAATTATCAATTACTTGATAGCTGCCTTTAAATTCTTAGCAGTGTTTTGTTATATATTTTGACTTATAGCTTCAGTGATATATGAAGAAAATGACGTCTAGAGATACTGAGAAACTGACCACATCTACTTAGTAGCAAACTAGTTGTATAGTCACACATATAATCACATGCTCCAGATCCTAACTTACTACCTTTGAACTATGCTATACAACATTATTAAAGATAATCACTTTCAAGAAGTATACCTTTTATAATCCACAACACTCTCTATCACTTTTCATATCTCAACCATAAATATCACATATACAATACGGGAAAATGATGTTACTATGAATTTTGAAATAACCTTATATTTTCTTATGAAAGTTTGCAGTTTAGTTTTTCTTTAAAGAAAATTATTCCATTTGTGGTTTTTCTAAAAGGGAATGGATGCAATTGTTTTCTTGCTGCCAAAGTGGCCCATCTAAACATTACTGTTCCAAATAGAACAAATTATATATTCAAAAATTCAAGTAAAAGTCCCATATAAAGTTTAATTATTTGTATGCCATCCCTAGTGGAAGGAGGAATTCTTTTGCTTAGAATACATCTTTAATATTCTATGAATAATTTAGACATGTGAGTTCTGCCGGGGTTGGAAAGCTAACTTATTTGTTCATTTTTAAAGTAAAGTATTCTATGTGTTCCAAAAACAATTAGAATTACTTTTGTTCTTTCTAGTAATTAAGTTTGCGATTTGGACTCTATATTTATTTTACTTTCTAAAAAGAAGTATGTTTACTGTTGACTTAATACAGTTTTCTTTTTTACATTACGAGTATATGTAAGTTTATATTTTCTTTTTTTTAATTAATTTTTATTTTTTAGTTTGTTTTGCTTTTCAATACTGTATTCGTTTTGCTATACATTGACATGAATCACCCACGAGTGTACATGAACTCCCAATCCCGACCCCCACCTTCCCCCTCCCGCTCCACACCATCTCTCTGGATTATCCCTGATGCAGTCCCAAGCATCCTACATCCTGCTTCGAACCTATATTTCAATTTAATTAATAGTAAACTCTTAAAATGTCTTTACATGACAAATTAACTTTTCTAAACATCTTTAAAAACTAAGGAACATTTTTACAGGAAACTTTGGATCTTCTGTTTAATGGGGAAGTCTGTATAAAAAATACAGCAAAAGCACATAAGAAAAAAAAGCAAACATTTTCTATGTAAAACCCAAAGGAAAATTTATTATCTTAAGAAACTTTAGTTGCTTTTCTCAGATCACAAGTCTGATTACAAGAGTATTCACATGGATTTCTCAGATTTTAGTGTCAGACCATTCTTATATTTTTTTGATTGTTCCTTTACAAATTAACTTTGTAAAAGAAAGTATCTTATAACCTAAAACAGTTTATTAAATTATATATTATTACATTGTTTATTAAATTATATATTTATACATTTATTTTAATACATATTTTTCTCTGGCAACTGAATGCAAATTATTTTTGAATAGTGTTTGTCATACTCTTTTATATGTTTTCAGCACTTATGATATTGACAAGTACAAAATATTCAATAAACTCACTTCTCCATTCTTATATTTTTTTGATTGTTCCTTTACAAATTAACTTTGTAAAAGAAAGTATCTTATAACCTAAAACAGTTTATTAAATTATATATTATTACATTGTTTATTAAATTATATATTTATACATTTATTTTAATACATATTTTTCTCTGGCAACTGAATGCAAATTATTTTTGAATAGTGTTTGTCATACTCTTTTATATGTTTTCAGCACTTATGATATTGACAAGTACAAAATATTCAATAAACTCACTTCTTTAGTTTCTTTTTCATATCTTTTAAAGACTTTATCTTTTTTTAGAAGTTTTATGTTTACACAAAAATTGAGATGAAGGTACACATATTTCCCATGTATTGGGTTGGCCAGCCAGTTTGTTTGCATCTTTCCATAATACCTTTTGGAAAAACTCAAACAAAGCCCTTTGCCAACCCAATACTTTTTATTAATATATTACCCCATTATCAACATCACTCACCAGGATGGTATTTTTTTTTTTAACCAAGGATGAAACTATGCTGATGCATACAATCACCCAAAATTCAAAACTTACCCAAGCATTCACTTTTGGTGTTGTACACTGTACAGGTTTGAATAAATGCACAATGCCGTATAACCATCATTTTTCCATACAGAGTTTATTTTCAGTGCCCTAAAAATTGCTTGTGCTCTACGTATTCATTTCTCCCTCCCCTTCCTGATCTCAGCTAACCATGAATCCTTTCATTGTCTTCAGAGTTTTGCCTTTTCCAGAATGTCATATAATTGAAATCATATAGTGTGCAGCCTTTTCAGATTGTCTTCTTTGCTTAGTAATATACATTTAAAGTTTCTTCACATCTTCATGGCTTGAAAGTGCATTTCCTTTTATTGCTAAATTATACTCCATTATTTGTATATTAGTTCAGTTCAGTCGCTCAGTCATGTCCAACTCTTGGTCGGACATGGACTACAGCATACCAGGTCTCCCTGTCCATCACCAACTCCCACAGCTTACTCAAACTCATGTCCATTGAGTCAGTGATGCCATCCAACCATCTCATCCTCTGTCATCCCCTTCTCCCACCTTCAATCTTTCCCAGCATCAGAGTCTTTTCAGATGAGTCACTTCTTCACATCAGGTGGCCAAAGTATTGGACTTTCAGCATCAGCGTCAGTCCTTCCAATGAATATTCAGGACTGATTTCCTTTAGGATGGACTGGTTGGATCTTGCTATCCAAAGGACTGTGGATTATTTATACCCTGGATTATTTATCCATCACCTACTGAAAGACATCCTGGTTGCTTCCAAGTTTTGGCAACTACAGATAAAGGCATTATAAACATCCATATGCCCATCCATATGGGCATGTTTTCAAATCCTTCCAATAAAACACCAAGAAGTGTGACTGTTAAATCTTACGGCAAAAAGTATGTTTAATTTTGTATGAAACAACAATCTGTCTTATAAAATGGATGCAACATATTGCATTCCCATCAGCAATGTATGAAATTTCCTATTTTCCACATCCTTGCCAAATTTGCTATTATCAGTGCTCAATTGGGTGATTCTAATAGGTGAATAGAGGTATCTCTTTGTTTTATTTATATTTCTCTTATGACATATGATGTGGAATATCTTTTCATATGTTTATCAGTCATCTATACATCTTCTTTGCTCAAGTGTCTGTTAACTACTTTGGCTCAATTTTTTAATCAGGTTGTTTGTTTTCTTATTTTTCAGTTTTAGTAGTGTTTTTCATTTTATTCAAGTTTTGGCAACTACAGATAAAGGCATTATAAACATCCATATGCCCATCCATATGGGCATGTTTTCAAATCCTTCCAATAAAACACCAAGAAGTGTGACTGCTAAATCTTACGGCAAAAAGTATGTTTAATTTTGTATGAAACAACAATCTGTCTTATAAAATGGTTGCAACATATTGCATTCCCATCAGCAATGTATGAAATTTCCTATTTTCCACATCCCTGCCAAATTTGCTATTGTCAGTGCTCAATTTGGGTGATTCTAATAGGGGAATAGAGATACCTCTTTCTTTTATTTATATTTCTCTTATGACATATGATGTGGAACATCTTTTCATATGTTTATCAGTCACCTATACATCTTCTTTGCTCAAGTGTCTGTTAACTACTTTGGCTCAATTTTTTAATCAGGTTTTTTGTTTTCTTATTTTTCAGTTTTAGTAGTGTTTTTCATTTTATTTTGCATTAACAGTCCTTTATCACGTGGCTGTTTTGCAAGTATTTTTTATCAGTCTGTGGCTTGTCTTATAATTTTCTTGATATTGTCTCTTATAGAGATGAAGTTTTCAATTTTAATGATCTACAACTGATCAATTATTTCTTTCATGGATCATGTCTTTGATGTTATATCTAAAAAGGCACTACCATAGAGTTTCTTCCATATAATCATTCTAGGATGTTTATAATTTTGAATTTTACATTTATATCTGTGATATATTTTGGGCTCATTTTTGTGAAGGGTGTAAGGTCTGTGTCTAGATTTATTTTTTTGAAGTAAATGTTCACTTGTTCTAGCCCCATTTGTTAAGAGGCTATCTTTATTCCATTGTACTAGCTTTGCTCCTTTGTCAATGATCAGTTGACATTATTTACAGAAATCTATTTCCGAGAGATCTCTATTCTCTTTCATCAATTTCATTGTTCTTTTGCCAGTACTACGCAGGCTTGATTACAGTAGCTTTATGGTAAGTCTTGACATTGAATTGCTATTATTCAGTCTCTCAGTAGTGCCCGACTCATTGTGAACCCATAGGCTGCAGCACGCAGGCTTTCATTTCATTCACTATCTTTTGGAGTTTTACTCAAACTCTTATGTACTGAGTCGATGATGACATCCAACCATATAATCCTCTGTAGCCCCCTTCTCCTGCCTTCAATCTTTCCCAGCATCTGAGTCTTTTCCAATTAGTTGGCTCTTTGCATTTGGTGGCCAAAGTATTGGAGCTTCAGCTTCAGCATCAGTCCTTCCAATGTATATTCAGGACTGATCTCCTTTAGGATTGACTGGTTTGATCTCCTTGCAGTCCAAGGGACTCTCAAGAGTTTTCTCCAGCAATACAGTTTGAAAATATCAATTCTTTGGCACTCAGCCTTCTTAATGGTCTAACTCTTACACTTACACATGACTGACTACTGGGAAAAACAAAGCTTTGACTATATGGATCTTTGTCGGCAAAGTGATGTCTTTGCTGTTCAACATGCTGTCTAGGTTTGTCACAGCTTTCTTTCACAGGAGCAAATGTCTTTTAATTTCACTGTAGTCACTGTCCATAGTGATTTTGAAGCCCAAGAAAATAAAATCTGTCACCATTTCCATTGTTTCCACATATATTTGCCATTACGTGATGGGACCAGATGCTATGATCTTACTTTTTTAAATGCTGATTTTTAAACTAGCTTTTTCACTCTCCTCTTTCACCTTCATCAAGAGGTTCTTTAGTTCCTCTTCCTTTTCTTCCATTAGGGTTGTATCATCTGCTGCATCTTTGAGGTCGTTGATATTTCTCCCAGCAATCTTGATTCCAGCTTGTGGTTCATCCAGTCTGTCATTTCACAAGATACACTCTGCATATAAGTTAAATAAGCAGGGTGACAATATACAGCCTTGATGTACTCCTTTGTTCCATGTTTCCCTTGTGACTCATCTGGTAAAGAATCCCCCTTTAATGTGGGAAACTTGGGTCTGATCCCTGGGTTGGGAAGATCCCCTGGGACAGGGAAAGGCTACCCACTCCGGTATTCTGGCCTGGAGAATTCTATGGACTGTATAGTCCATGAGGTCGCAGATTGGACACGACTGAGTGACTTTCACTTTTCACTTTCACATTGTTCCATGTCTGGTTCTAACTGTTGCTTCTTGACCTGCACACAGGTTTCACAGAAGTCAGGTAAGGTGGTCTGGTATTCACATTTCTTGAAGAATTTTCCATAGTTTGTTTTGATCCACACAGTCAAAGGATTTAGCATAGTCAATGACACAGAAGTAGATATTTTTCTAGCATTCTCTTGCTTTTACTTGATCCAACAGATGTTGGCAATTTGATCTTTGGTTCCTCTGCTTTTTCTAAATCCAGCCTGTACAGCTGGAAGTTCTCAGTTTATGTACTGTTAAAACCTAGCTTAGAGGATTTTGAGCATTACCTTGCTGCGTGTGAGATGAGTGCAACTGTGCCTTGTGCTCAGTCGTTCAGTCATGTCCATCTCTTTGTGACCTCATGAACTGTAGCCCACCAGGCTCCTCTGTCCATGGGATTTTCCAGGCAAGAATACTAGAGTGGGTTGCCATTTCCTTCTCCCAAAAATTGTGTGGTAGCTTGAACATTCTTTGGCATAGCCCTTCTTTGGGACTGAAATGAAAACTGACCTTTTCCAGTTCTGCGGCCATTGATGAGTTTTCTAAATTTGCTGATATATTGAATGCAGCACTTTAACAGCATCATCTTTTAGATTTAAAATAGCTCAGCTGGAATTCCATCACCTCCCCTAGCTTTATTTACAGTAATGCTTCCTAAGACCCACTTGATTTCACACTCCTAGATGCCATCTTGGTTATCGTGTCATTAATACCTTTTTTGAAGTTAAGTAGTGCCAGTCCTCTATCTTTGTCCTTTTCCTTAAATATTGTGCTGGTTATTTGGGGTCTTATGCCTCTCCCTGTAAAATTTAGAATCAGACTATTGATATCTATAAATTAACCAGTTGGGAATTAGATTGGAATGGCATTGAATCTACAGATTAATTTGGTGAGAAATGACATCTTGATTATATTGAATCTTCTTTACTAGAATATGGAACACTTTTCTCATCTATTAGCTCTTTTTTTTTTTTTTAATTCATTAGAGTTTTATACCTGTTCCTAGTTTAGATTCTGTACATATTTTGTTAGATTTATACTTAAAAATGTTATTTATTTCAGTGTTATAGTTAGTGGTATTGTGTTTTTAATTTCAACATCCACTTGTTCATAGTTGGTAGGTAGGAAAGCAATAGACTTCTGTTTATAACCTTGTATCCTGCAATTTTCTTATAATCATTTATTAGATCCAAGAGGATTTATTGATTCTTTTGGATTTTCCACATAGAAAATGTCATTTGTGAACAGTTTTATGCTTTTTTGTCCAATCTATTCCTTTTGTTTTCTTTTCTTATTTGTTGCTTTAGCAAGGACTTTCAGTATGATGTTGAAAAGGAGTGGCAAGAGGGGGCATCCTCATCTTTTATCTGAAATTTGTGGGAAGGCTTTGCATTGATCACCATTAAATATGGTGTTAGCTGTAAAAGTTTGTGTAGGTAGTCTTTATCAAGTTGAGAATGTTTCCCTCTATTCTTAGTTTCCTGAGAGGTTTTTTATTTTTATTTTTTTTAGTTTTTAATCATGAATAGGTGCTGTATTCTGTCAAATACTTTTTCTGTACATATTGATATTATCATGTGATTTTCTTTTTTAGTCTTCTTATAGAATGGATTATATTAATTAATTTTTAGAGGTTGGACACGTGAAGGGATTTGTCTCTAAGGTGTGAACACTCTCACTCTGGATATACCAAAACAAAGAGATTAATATGAAATCAATATTCTATAGGAATTTTTCAGAATGTCTTTTGCTGTGATAAAAGTTATATGCTTATATAAGGGTTACAGTAGAGAATCCAGAATAGTATCTCGAAAGGCATTATTCTGAAAACTGGAAAAAAAAAAAAAAACATAGTACTTGAAATCAATTCCAAAAGAGATCAAGAATTTTAAACTTAGAGTATGTATGTATTTTGGTAGTACAGAATTTGGAATGAGGGAAAATGAAGGAACAGCCAACAGCATGTTGTTGAATATAACTTTTGTTGAACAAATAAAAGAAAAGTAGACGTTTAGGAAAAATACATTAAAAAAGGAAAAAGTTCCAAAAACTGTACCAGAGTGCAGCAACTGTGATAGCAGATTGCTTGATATTTAAGAAGAAATTACTTTAGGTACAGAATGGCTAGAGGATTTAGATGCATGATAGCAGAAAGTGGAGCGGGTATTCTTAACACAGAGTTTTAGAGGTCAGAAGTATAATTAGAAAGGTGCATTGGGGACTGATGTTTATAATTCATGCCAATGCTACAAAAGAACATGGGTTAGGTCAGCACAGAAAAGGTCAAGATGAAGATGGACTGTATGACACTTGATAGATAATGACAGATATGTGATTTTACTGTCTTAAATAATACCACTTGGGGACTTCTGGTTTCATCATGAAAGTTCTTGGAAGGTGTCACTCCTATTCTTTAAATAAGAAAAAGTTGGACAAACAAACTCAATTACTTTTCTTTAACATATCAGAAAACAGAGGTTTACGAACAAAGCAACACCTAAGAATCTGATAAGACAGCCACATCCAGAGAGATACAGTACCCAAGTTTTACCTTCCATGGAGCAAAGCCTTTGGAACCATACCTGAAAAGAACATTTAGACGCTATTTTTGGAGAACTGCCAGAGGCGGCAGAGGATGAGATGGTTAGATAGCATCACTGATGCAATGGACAAGAACTTGGGCAAACTCCAGGGGATGGTGAGGGACAGAGAGGCCTGGCGTGCTGCAGTCCATGGGGTTTCAAAGAGTTGGACATGACTTAGCAATTGAACAACAACCACCACAACCAGAGGCTGAGTATGAGTAGCAAGAGAATGACAAATTCCTGGATCACGGGCCTAGGATTCCCCCACTCATGCATATTTTTATCTTTCCCTCCAGAAATGCTACCAGGTTCTCAAGGTGAAGGTCTCTGAAGGATCTCCTCATGTGAAGATATGGGGCTGGAGATGCCAAGAACATTAAGAAATATATCCAGAGCCTTCCCCAGAAAGAGACCTCTCTTCAGGGGAAAGGACTTTGCCATAGCACAATCCTGGATTCTTATCCCAATTAGGGGAGGTAAATCTTCCCCATTCTAGTCCCCTCTACCTCTTGTGCCTCACCTAAAATGAAAGCACACACACAAAGACACAAACATACACATACACATAACAGGTATGTGTGGGTGAGCAAGGGGAGAGGGGCAGGAAATGGTGTCACAGTCCTGAGACACAGGCACTAAAAGGATGGCACTTAATAAAAACATAGAAAAATCACTTTCCTCCACATATTACCCCAAAGGCTCCAGCATAACAACAGTAGATACAGGTAAAGTGCTATAAGACACAGACTCTCTCTGAAGTAGGGAAGCGTAAGGTCCAGAGAGGATGCAAAAATAAGGCAGTAGAAGAACTGGAAGTTGATGGTATCTACAGCTACAACAAACAGTAAACACATCCTTGTTTCCAGCCTGATTAATATGTCATTATATTAAGAGTCTATTTACCCCAGTTTCTATTACCTGACAAAGCACATCCCAGCTTTCAACAAATATAAACAAAACACACCATTAGCGCCCCCATCAAAAAACAAAACAGAATCGGAAGAAGCAATCAGATTGGAAAAGCAATCATCAGAACCAAACTCACATGTAACACAGATGTTGGGTTAATCAGAGAATGTCGATGTGTAGCAAAGCGAATACAGTGTTGTAAAGCAAAACAAACTAAAAAATAAAATTTAATTAAAAAAAAAAACATTATGAATTCTAATGGAATAAATAGATACAATGACAGTACATATGGGTAATGTAAGCAGAAAGATGGAAAGAATCAAGGAACTTCTAGAAGTAAAAAAATACAATAACATAAATGAAGAATGCCTTTGATGGGCTCATCAGTAAATGCGACACAGCTGAATTCAGTGAACATAAAGAAGATCAATAAAAATGTCCCAAACTGAAATGCAAGGAGAAAAAAGTATGAACAAAAGAAAACAAACAATATAACATTGGAGTAATGTGGAAAATTTTCAAAAAGTTAATATGTGTGTAATTGGAGTACTATAAAGAAAAGAGAGAACAAAAGAGAGATATTTGAAGAAATAAAAATCAAGAATTTTCCAAAATCATAACAGATACAAAACCACAGATCCACAAGCCAGTTTGGAGAACATGAAGCAGGAAAAAAAGAAAAAAAGAAACACAACCTTCACACATAATATTTAAAATAAAAAAAGCAAAGACAGAGGGGAAATTGAAAGAATCCAGAGAAATAGAAATACTTTATCTATATAGGAACAGTAAGTTAAATTACATTGGAATCTTTTCAGAAACCATGAATCAAGAAGAAAGTGAAGTGAAATATTTAAAGCTTTGAAAGATCTTTGCCTTGAAGTCGATGTTCAGAGAAATGATCCTTCAAAACTGAAAGGGAAATGACTTTCTCAGCCAAAATAAAGCTGAAGGAATTAATGACCAACAGACCTACACCTGCAAAAAAGAAATTAAGAAATTAAAAGAAATTCTCCAGACAAAAGAAAGACAGTGTATGTTAGTAAACTGGACCTTTTTTTTTTTTAAATGGTTGGAGAACAGAAAAATGAAGATTAAATCTCCTCCTTTTTTCCTTATTCTTAACTGATGTTAAAAAAAAAAACTGTTCAAAGAAATACTTGTAGCTAATATTTTGGGTGGTTATAGCATATGGTTAGTGAAATGAGTGACAGCAGTAGCACAGAGGATGGGAGGAAGAAACGGAAAATCCTTTTTTATTGTGTCTGTACTACTTATGAATGGTATAATGCTATTTGAAGTTGAATCCAGGCCAGTTTAAAATGTACAGAATATGGTAAACTCTAGGGCAACTACTGAAGAAACATTTAAAGAAGTAAAAGAAGGGAGATAAAAGAAGAAAGGAGATAAAATGGAACTGTAAATTAATAAAATACTCAAAACTAGAGGAGGGAAAAAAGAGGGGGAAAAGAGAAAATTGGAAAGAACAGGAGCAGTTGCAAACATGGTAAATATGAATTCAACTCTATCAATAATTACTTTTTAAGAGGATATAAATCACACCAATTAAAATACAGAGAGTTATGATAAGAAAGAAAAATAGCCCAATTGTATTAAGAAATTCATTTTAAATATAAAGACAAAGATAGGTTAAAAGGAAAGGAATAGAGAAAAATACACCACGCTAACACAAATTAAAACAAAGCTGGAGTATCTATACTAATTTCAGACAAGATCTAATTCAGAATGAGAAATATTATCAGTCATAAAGAGGAATCTTGATAATAATAAAGTGGTGAATTCTTCAAGAAGACACAACACATCTGGACATGTAGGCATCTATCTAAAAAAGTGTCCAAATAGCTGGTGCAAAAATTGATAGACAAACCCACATCATCCTAGAATCTAAAAGCCCAGATAAGTAAATAATTCAAAGGATGCATAGTCTGAGAAACAGCTAACTTGAAAGACTGAATAATTTAGGCTATAAACTTTAAAACACAGATAAAACAAAAATTTAATATGTTATAAGGAAAAGAGAAAGTTACACATTTGTATGAATGCTGCTTTCTTAAAACATTATTTAATTTTGCTGTCTCAACCTAGTAATCCTCACAATGAAGTAGATCTAAAAATTCCATACCAAAGAAGCATTAATTTCCCCACATTATGCTGAATAATTTAAAAAGTGCAAAGTACCATTTATTCTGAATAATTCTAGAGACAAATTTAATAAATTAACACAACCACCCAAGTTGGACTGAAAAAAAAATAATTTAAATGCCTATTGTTTTAGTAATATGGTAATTTTGCTGCATGTAGACTAACATCTGGTTAATATGTTAGAGCCAGTCATGCATAATGTCAAAACTATACAAGTAAATAATCTCTTCATCCTAAAATAAATGTTATGGCTAACTGGAACCAAAACAGAGGGCTAAATCAATTTTTTTAATAATTATAAGAAGAAAATGCGGGCCATTTCCTTCGCGTGTCGTCCGTGAGAGGAGCTCTGGTGGGTTGTCGAGTTCGGCTATCATGGCGGAAGTAATTCAGGAACTTGTAGACGATGACTTCCCGAATTACAACAGCTGGAGCGCACTGGACTCCAGTTATGCAGAGATTAAGGCAATCGTTAGGAAGGCTTTAGAAGTAGATTACAGAATACAGCGAAGAAGTCTTTTAAAGGATGACTTTATCAGATATGGTCAGTATGAAATTCATCTTTTGGAGCTAATAGAGAAAAGGAGAGCTCGGGTTGGATATACATTTAAGAAGGATGAGATTGAGGATCCTATAAATACATAGGATACAGAGTGTCCTCTGACGTGCATCAATTAAGTGGAAAGATGATGTTCAACTTTGGCTCTCTTTTATAGCCTTTTGTAGGAAGTGGGCTGCCAAGGTTCACTTTAGCAAGATAGTTTCTTCCTTGTTGGCCAGTCATTCGAACAAGCCAGGTTTGTAGATTTTGGTGGCCAAATGGGAACTGGAAGACTGCTTGTCTTCGGAAAGTGCAAGACAGTTAATTTCTTCGGGATCTGCGCTTTCACCCACATTGCCCAAAACTTTATGAAGAGTACTTTAGGATGGAGCTGATGCATGCTGAAAAATTGAGGAAGGAAAAGCAAGAGTTTGAAAAAGCCAATATGGATGTGGGGAATCTCGAGCATGCTGTGTTCACTTTAGCAAGATAGTTTCTTCCTTGTTGGCCAGTCATTCGAACAAGCCAGGTTTGTAGATTTTGGTGGCCAAATGGGAACTGGAAGACTGCTTGTCTTCGGAAAGTGCAAGACAGTTAATTTCTTCGGGATCTGCGCTTTCACCCACATTGCCCAAAACTTTATGAAGAGTACTTTAGGATGGAGCTGATGCATGCTGAAAAATTGAGGAAGGAAAAGCAAGAGTTTGAAAAAGCCAATATGGATGTGGGGAATCTCGAGCATGCTGGAGAAATCCTTATGGGTAGTTGGCAGGGATCATCTATAAGAACTCTATAAGTGTAATTAAAAGTGCAAAATTTCACTGCTTTCAATTGTACAGCTGTTCGATTTTGCCAAAGATCTGCAAAGAGCATTTACAATGACCTTAAGGCTCTGCACACAGATGACCCCCTCACTTGGGACTATGTGGTCCGGCAAGAATTAGTGATTGAATCACAGGCAGAAGAGTTGCCTGCAACCAAACAAGCCAAAGCAAAGGAGGTGGGCCGCCGGGAGGAGAGGTGCTGTGCTGTGTACGAGGAGGCGGTAAAAACTGTGCCCACAGAGGCTATGTGGAAGTGTTACATGAACTTCTGCATGGAGAGGTTTACTAAGAAGACAAGCAGTCGTCTCCTCAGAAAGAAGAGGCTGGAAAGAACCATGGCTGCATTCTGGAAGGCACATGAGCTCAAACTTTTACCAGAACTCCAGTACAGGCAGTTGAGCATGTTGTTGCTGCCATCACCAGTTGTTAAAGGAATCCCTGGAGGTGGCAGATGCTGGGGTAAAATTGTTCAGAAAATCAGTGGAAATGTGGCAGGTGAAGCTGGAGGCCCTGATTTCATCAGAGAGCCATGAGATGGCCAAGGGTTTTGACCAAGCCTTTGCATACCTGAAACCTCAGATTTGTCTTCCATTGTGGCTTACCTGGGCCCAGTGGAGTGAAGATGCCGGAAAGCAAGAAGAAACTGAAGCAATCTATAAGAGAGCTATCTTTCGTCTCCCAGGAGCTGACTCAGTCCCTGTGAAGGAAATGTATCTGAATTGGGCTTATCGAAGTGGTGGTTACAGAAAGGCTAGAGATGTGTTTAAAAGTTTATAGGAAAACCGTCCATTTTCAGTTGATTTTTTTAGGAAGATGATCCAGTTTGAGAAGGAGCAAGAATCCTATAAGATGGAGAACTTAAGAGAGTATTATGAGGGCTTTGAGAGAATTTGGAACTGATGATTCTGATCTCTGGATGGATTACATCAAAGAAGAATTGAACCACCCGCTTGGTAGACCTGAGAACTGCAGACAGCTCTATTGGCGAGCCATGGAAATGTTGCAGGGAGAGGCAGTAGAGCAGTTTATGGCTAAACATGCTCTGCATCAAGCCGGCCGTTTGTGAAGAGGAAGAGTACAGTCACCTTTGTGAAACAGTGCTATAAGCCCTCCAGGCAGATTTGTTTTATGCAGTCATCTGCAGTTTGCTGAGATGGTGTCTCATTTTGAGGCCTGCTTTAATTTTGTTGATGTGTTAATCTTGAATTCCAGAAAAGAGAGCTGCTGCTTAATGGTCAGAAGCCAGTTGTTGAGGCCAGACCCATGTAGATCCTAAATGTTTTTCAGAATACATGGAAATGATGTAACTGATCTTGTTTTACTACACCTTGTCATGCTTGAGTAGCTCTAATCTAGACCTCAGGCTCAGTTAAAATGGAGACAAAAATACAGTTCTGTTTATTTTCTCCTTATAAAAGTATATGTGGGGTGCATTTAGTGTAAATGTAGGAGGGGACAGAGTAATTTTGCAATCTTGTCATCTGGACTTAAACTCACTGGTATGATTTCCTTTGTTAGAATTGGATTTATACTGTTAGATCATTCATTCATTGAGTCCCTGTCATGGGCAAGAAAGAAGAAAGCTTTGGGGATGGAAGTGGGGGTTAAAGGCATAGAGCTGATGTCCTGAGTTGGTTGAAGCAGCAGAATAGGATGCTGGGTATTAGGGGGAAAGTTGTCCTTTAAGAAGATTTTAAGAAATTACAAAAGTGTTTTTGTCTCTGGGACTGATCTGGAGAGAAATGTTTACACTGGAGAGACCCAGTAACAAGGAAAGGCAGGGGTAGGGAATAGCTTAGAAAGAGAAGGACTTCAGAGGCAAGGATGGAGGGTAGCTGACAGCAGAGACAGGCATTCTTGGAGAAGAAGCAGCGGTTGTTTAAGTTGTATACCCTTCAATGTAACGTGATGTTACTGGAAGAAGCATTCAGTACAGTTTTACTTACAGTGTTTCACTTAATATTATATTGTTTTCCATGTTATGTCCATGTTATAAATAGCCTTGAAAACGTGAAATAAATCCACAGCATTCCATTGGAAAAAAAAAAAAGAAGAAGAAGAAAATGCACACACACAGAAACATGCACAATGCTGTGTGTCTATACTTATCTTGAGCATATTATGAGCTAAACCTAAGCAAGGACCTGCTTACATCTAAACATGTAGGTAATAAAGAAAAATGGAGGTGAAGCAATATAAAAGACACATGACTGAAATTTTCAAGAACTGATTAAAAGAAAAACTCACAAATTTATAGGAAAGAAAGTATAACAGGGATTTTTCTGTGATCACATGGCTAAGACTCCATGTTCCCAATGCAGGGTGCCCAGATTCAATCCCTCATCATGGAATAGGAGCCTACATACTGAAACTAAAGATCTCATGTGCCACAACTAAGACCTGGCAAAGCCAAATAAATAATTTTTTTTAAAAAGGAACTATAACATATACCAACTGGTATAAGAAAAAGATATCTACTGACATACTGTAAGAAAAATTAATGATAACTAACCAACTAGATGAGAAGCAAAAAGCAAAGGAGAATAGGAAAGATATAAGCATCTGAATATAGAGTTCCAAAGAATAGCAAGAAGAGATAAGAAGCCTTTCTCAGCCATCAGGGCAAAGAAATAGAGGAAAACAACAGAATAGGAAAGACAAGAGATCTCTTCAAGAAAATTAGAGATACGAAGGGAACATTTCATGCAAAGATGGGCTCAACAAAGGACAGAAATGGTATGGACCTAACAGAAGCAGAAGATATTAAGAAGAGGTGGCAAGAAGAAGAACTGCACAAAAAAGAACTTCATGACCAACATAATCATGATGGTGTGATCACTCACTTAAAGACAGACATCCTGGAATGTGAAGTCAAGTGGGCCTTGGAAAGCATCACTATGAACAAAGCTAGTGGAGGTGATGGAATTCCAGTTGAGCTGTTTCAAATCCTGAAAGATGATGCTGTGAAAGTGCTGCACTCAAATATGCCAGCAAATCTGGAAAACTCAGCAGTGGCCACAGGACTGGAAAAAGTCAGTTTTCATTCCAATCCCAAAGAAAGGCAATGCCAAAGAATGCTCAAACTACTGCACAATGGCACTCATCTCACATGCTAGTAAAGTAATGCTCCAAATTCTCCAAGCCAGACTTCAGCAATATGTGAACCATGAACTTCCAGATGTTCAAGCTGGTTTTAGAAAAGGCAGAAGAACCAGAGATCAAATTGCCAACATCCGCTGGATCACAGAAAAGGCAGGAGAGTTCCAGAAAAACATCTCTTTCTGCTTTATTGACTATGCCAAAGCCTTTGACTCTGTGGATCACAATAAACTGCAGAAAATTCTGAAAGAGATGGAAATACCAGACCACCTGATCTGCTTCTTGAAAAACCTGTATGCAGGTCAGGAAGCAATAGTTAGAACTGGACATAGAACAACAGACTGGTTCCAAATTGGAAAAGGAGTATGTCAAGGCTGTATATTATCACCCTGCTTATTTAACTTCTATGCAGAGTACATCATGAGAAATGCCGGGCTGGAAGAAGTCCAAGCTGGAATCAAGATTGCCGGGAGAAATATCAATAACCTCAGATAGGCAGATGACACCACCCTTATGGCAGAAAGTAAGAGGAACTAAAAAGCCTCTTGATGAAAGTGAAAGAGTAGAGTGGAAAAGTTGGCTTCAAGCTCAACATTCAGAAAACTAAGATCATGGCATCAGGTCCCATCACTTCATGGGAAATAGATGGGGAAACGGTGGAAACAGTGTCAGACTTTATTTTTTTGGCTCCAAAATCACTGCAGATGGGGACTGCATCCATGAAATGAAAAGACACTTACTCCTTGGAAGGAAAGTTATGAGCAACCTAGATAGCATATTGAAAAGCAGAGACATTACTCTTCCAACAAAGGTCTGTCAAGTCAATGCTATGGTTTTTCCTTTATCCATGTATGGATGTGAGAGATGTACTGTGTAGGAAGCTGAGTACTTAAGAATTGATGCTTTTGAACTGTGGTGTTGGAGAAGACGCTTGAGAGTCCCTTGGACTACAAGGGGATCCAACCAGTCCATTCTGAAGGAGATCAGCCCTGGGATTTCTTTGGAAGGAATGATGCTAAAGCTGAAACTCCAATACTTTGGCCAACTCATGTGAAGAGTTAACTCATTGGAAAAGACTCTGATGCTGGGAGGGATTGGAGGCAGGAGGAGGAGGACGACAGAGCATGAGATGGCTGGATGGCATCACCGACTCGATGGACGTTAAGTTTGAGTGAACTCCAGGAGTTGGTGATGGACAGGAAGGCCTGGCGTGCTGCGATTCATGGGGTTGCAAAGAGTCGGACACGACTGAGCGACTGAACTGAACTGAACCAGCTAGAGTTATATTTTCATCTGAACTACAAAGAATGAGACAGCAATAGAGACCACTTAAAAGTGAAAAAGTTTACAACTTTAAGTCTGTCATGAAATTAATTTCTAAAAGACTAACTACAGGAAGAAGAAGAAGAAGAAGAAAAAACATTACCACAAGAAAGGTCAGTCAGTGCAGTTCAGTTGCTAAGTTGTGTCTGACTATATGTGACCCCATGGACTGCAACATGCCAGGTTTCCTGTCCATCACCAACTCTCAGAGTCTACCCAAGCTTTGTCCATCACATCACTGATGCCATCCAACCATCTCATCCTTTGTCATCCCCTTCTCCTCCCACCTTCAATTTTTATCAGCATCTGGGTCTTTTCCAATGTGTTGTTTCTTCACATCAGGTTTGCCAAAGTATTGGAATTTCAACTTCAGCATCAGTCCTTCCAAAGAATATTCAGGACTGATTTTCCTTAGGATGGACTGATTGGATCTCCTTGCAGTCCAAGGGACTCTCAAGAGTCTTCTCCAACATCACAGTTCAAAAGCATCAATTCTTCAATGCTCAGCTTTCTTTATGGCTCAACTCTCACATCCATGCATGTCTACTGGAAAAACCATAGCTTTGACTGGACGGACCTTTGCTGGGAAAGTGATATCTCTGCTTTTTAATATGCTGTCTAGGTTGACCATAACTTTCCTTCCAAGGAGTGTCACCTTCCAAGGTGTCAAAAAAACACCATCTGCAGTGATTTTGGAGCCCAGAAAAATAAAGTCAGCCACTATTTCCACTGTTTCCCCACCTATTTGCCATGAAGTGATGGGACCAGATGCCATGATCTTTGTTTTCTGAATGTTGAGCTTTAAGACAAATTTTTCACTCTCATCTTTTACTTTCATCAAGAGGCTCTTTAGTTCTTCACTTTCTGCCATAAGGGTGGTGTCATCTGCATATCTGAGGTTATTGATATTTTTCCCAGCAATCTTGATTCCAGCATGTGCTTCCTCCAGCCCAGCGTTTCTCATGATGTACTCTGCATATAAGTTAAATAAAATGAAGTCCCCAAGTCGGTAGGTGTCCAATATGTTACTGGAGATCAGTGGAGAAATAACTCCAGAAAGAATGAAGGGATGGAGCCAAAGCAAAAACAACTCCCAGTTGTGGATGGGACTTGTAATAGAAGCAAGGTTCAATGTTGTAAAGAGCATTGTTGCATAGGAACCTGGAATGTCAGGTCCATGAATCAAGGCAAATTGGAAGTGGTCAAATAGGAGATGGCAAGAGTGAACACCGACATTCTAGGATTCGTGAACTAAGATGGACTGGAATGGATGAATTTAACTCAGATGACCATTATATCTACTACTGTGGGCAGGAATCCCTTAGAAGAAATGGAGTAGCCATCATAGTCAACAAAAGATCCAAAATGCACTACTTGGGTGCAATCTCAACAACACAATGATCTCTGTTTGTTTCCAAGGCAAACCATTCAATATTATGGTAGTCCAAGTCTATGCCCCAACCAGTATATCTGAAGAAGCTGAATGGTTCCTTGAAGACCTACATAACCTTCTAGAACTAACACCCCAAAAAGATGTCCTTTTCATTACAGGGGACTGGAATGCAAAAGTAAGAAGTCAAGAAACACCGGAAGTAACAGGCAAATTTGGCCTTGGAGTACAGAATGAAATAGGGCTAAGGCAATAGAGGTTTGTGACATTGTATAGGGGACAGGAATCAAGACTATCTCCAAGAAAAAGAAATGTAAAAAAGCAAAACGGCTGTCTGAGGAGGCCTTACAAATATCTGTGAAAAGAAGAGAAGTGAAAAGCAAAGGAGAAAAGGAAAGCTATTCCTTGGTACCCATATCTAATTTTTATCGATGTTACTGAAGTATCTATATGCTTCTTTACTTATTTTTAATGTTTAATCTCATACATTTCTTCTCTTTCTCAAAGCCCTGTTTTGTAGGCCAACCTGTACTTCCAAAAACACATCAATAGTTCAGTCTCCTCCTCTTCCACACAACTGGAAAACGTAAATAAATAAGTTAAATACATATGCTCTGTAGCATCCAGAGTTAATATCCTTCTAATGTTAAAATTGTGGTGAGAAGACCAAATGAAGGAAATCTCAACAGAGACTCTTTTGACTTACTTTGGCTACCATACAGGACTTAACAAGAAAATCTCCAGAGATCCAAGGATGGTTATCTCTACAGAAGATTTCATAATTCTGGTAATTCTGTTTAAGCTCACTTGACATGCTTGGCTTTAAAACATATTTGTAGAATTAGACAATAATCACAAGTGGCCAAATGCCTAGTTTTAAACAAATTAGAAAAAAATCTATTTTAGAGAGTTTTTTGCTTTGTCATTAATTTTTACAACTGAAACTTTTGATATTAGTCAGGAAATATGATGATACTTATACTTTATTTTATAACTTACATGAAAATCATATCTTTTTTTGGGGAGGGGGGTGGTTTACTCCTAGTGTTGAGACCTTGATTTTATAGCATAGTGTTAATTTCCATCATTGTAGAAGATGCTGCTGCTGCTGCTAAGTCGCTTCAGTCATGTCCGACTCTGTGCGACCCCAAAGATGGTAGCCCACCAGGCTCCTCCGTCCCTGGGATTCTCCAGGCAAGAATACTGGAGTGGGTTGCCATTTCCTTCTCCAATGCATGAAAGTGAAAATTGAAAGTGAAGTCGCTCAGTCGTGTCCGACTCAGTGATCCCATGAACTGCAGCCTACCAGGCTCCTCCATCCATGGGATTTTCTAGGCAAGAGTACTGGAGTGGGGTGCTATTATTTTACTGTTAATACTTAATCTTAGGTTTGTTATTCTGCTTTTATACACAGAGACATACTCATGGTAGCAACCAGGCAAAATAGTTTTTATCAGTAATTTTCATCATATAACATATTTTAAGAAGATGGCAGTAAGGTAAATAAAATAAGAGTATTCTATGATTCATTTTTATTAAAGTATATATTTTATTAATAAGTCTAAAAATACAAAAGGTGTATTTTCTACATCATTTTGTAATTTCTTCAATATGTGGAAATATATTTTACATCATTTCTGCAAATCAAAATATCATCAGATATTGGCTTCCTTATTGTATGTTGCTACAAAAATATTCAAAAATGCTGCCAATCATTATAAATAAAAAGCATGAATTATAAGACAATAAGTGTTAAAATGTAACATATGGTCTACCTTCTAAGTAATTTCTTAACTATGTATTGGTAGATTATATATATTTTGATATGATATATACTTCAGATTTTAGTGTTAAAATGGTTATATCTGCACAGTTTTATGTGGAAGTGATATCATGAAATTAGCAAATATTAATGGCAACTGCATATTGTTACAGGATGCAGACATTTTAACAGTAATTATAATTAATAAAATGTATTTCTTCTTTATGATATATTTATATGCTAGGGAATAATTAGGAAGATGTTTTGAATAAAACCATTCTTAAAAGAGATCCATACATCATGAAAATTAGCGAGACAATTATTCTTTGCTAGAGATAATTTTGTTGGAAAGTTAGATATGAAAATTTCTGGAGAAAATCCTGCTTCTACTAATAACATGAAGGTGTGTCCTCTTTGTTGTTTGCTGTTGTTCAGTCACTAAGTAGTACCCTCCTTTTTCAACCACATGTACTACAGAATGCCAGGCTTCCCTTTCCTCCACTATCTCCCAGAATTTGCTCAAACTCATGTTCATTGAGTCAGTGATGCCATCCAACCATCTCATCCTCTGTTGTCCCTTCTCCTCTTAACTTCCATCTTTCCCACATCAGGGTCATTTCTAATGAGTTGGCTCTTCACATCAGCTGGCCAAAGTATTGAGTTTCAGCTTCAGCATCAGTCCTTTCAATGAATATTCAGGGTTTATTTCCTTTAGGATTGACTGGTTTGATCTCTTTGCTATCCAAGGGACTTTCAAGAGTCTTCTCCAGTACCACAGTTCAAAGCATCAATTCTTCCATGCTCAGCCTTCTTTATGGTCCAACTCTGACATCTGTACATGACTACTGGAAAAACCATAGCTTTGACTATATGGACCTTTGTTGGCAAAGTGATGTCTCTGCCTTTTAATACACTGTCTAGGTTTGTCATAGCTTTCCTTTCAAGGAGCAGGTGTCTTTTAATTCCCCTATAGATAACAATTATAGTTTCTGGGGTACAAAAAAATAAATTGAGCAGTTAGTTATCTAGAGGCACTAGAGAATCACCAAAAGCAGGCAGAATATACTGAGGGGGAGTCACTCTTTGGAACCAGAAACAGCACTGGATGAAGTTTCCTTTTTAAAAAAATAGTTTTTACTTGATATTAGACTTCAGTCTGTACATGTGAAGTGGCAAAAACTCAGATGGAAATTTAAAGCCTTACTGCTTTGAAGAACCACAGGAAAGAGTTTAGAGCTACTACAGCCAGTGGGAATGTAAGAGGAAATACAAGAAAGGAGAAATCCTCATTTAAAAAGCCTCAAATTCTGCATATAAATTCTATCCACATCTCTGGCTAACACATGAATTATGTGTGCAGATGGTAAACTCCAAACAGCCCAGGTAAGGCTAAAAGAATTAAACAGCTTCCTGAAGCTGCCCACATCAGCAAAGGTAGCTTTGAGTTAACCCAGCTAACTGTGTACTAACACAAACAAAAAGGAGTAGTCTTTTGAGGAATATATTGTAATCAAAACTGAAATCTCTATAATACCCTCATTCACAATGATCAGGACATGATTGAAAATTTGACCCATATTCAAGAAACCAATTGAGATGACCCAGATGTTAGAATCAGTAGACAAGGTTTGTAAAGCAGCAGTTGTGTTTGTGGACACAAAGGAAATGCACTTGTAATAAAAAATAAGAAATCTCAAAAAGAAAGGAAGACATTTAGAAAGAACCAGACGGAAATTTTAGAGTTGAAAAATACAAAACCTAAGATAATTTATGTAATGTTCCAACATGGTCAGTTCTCAAAAGAGAGAGAGAGAGAGCAAACTATAGCTAAAGAACTGCTAAATGTAAAGAAAAGAAAATCATCTTTAATCTTCATGTTATTCTATGCCCAGAATAAAGGCAAAATGATGGCAAAGTTAAGAACACCAAAAGAACAGCCTAGGCAATTCATTCTTTTGAAACTTTTTACCCTTCAGAAGTGGGCAATTGTTCTTTCACAATGGTATTTAAATTAAACATTTACTCTTTCTAATAGGTACATTCAGCTGAGCAAATTTTGATACATTATACTGGAATATAGTTTAAGGATAAGTACAGAGAAAATGTTATGTAATCTTTAGTTTTATACTCAAGTATAAGAGTCACAGAATTTGACACATGGTTACCAGTTAAAGACACACAGACCATATAAGAAAAGAACTGAATCTGAACAAAAATGTAGAATATTTTAAAATACTAAGCATTTAACTTATGTATAATTAAAGCATTAACTCAATTCAATAGTGCTAGTGAAATCATAATGATTAGAATAGATTACTAAGAGAGAAAATTACTCATGTCTGTGAACATTTGTTCATGGAATACTGCTATTTCATTCTTGAAATAATATACTTTCCCCTCAAAACTTGAGTGAAACTTTCAAAAGTAGAACCAACTATATTATTCACTTTTGTTTTCCTCAAGCCTACTAATAGATTTAGCATATTAGATGCTGAATATACTAGTTAAATAGAGTTCCTACTCAAAAATCCTGAATATGTCAATTAAATAAGAAAATAGGCTTAGTTTCTGGAAGATCTTTATCTTTTGGTTTTACATATATAATGAACAAGCTTTCAATTCTTAACCTGTGCTGCTAAGTCGCTTCAGTCGTGTCCGACTATGTGTGACCCCATAGACAGCAGCCCACCAGTCTCCCCCCTCCCTGGGATTCTCCAGGCAAGAACACTGGAGTGGGTTGCCATTTCCTTCTCCAATGCATGAAAGTAAACCTGTAGTTAATTTTAAAACAGACTACAGGGAAAGTATTATAATTTGGCATTTTAATCTTAATAAATTCTTTAAAAGGGTAGAAAAATTCATTTCCATGGAAAATGCTTTAATAAGGTATGAAGGCTATATGTTTATCCCATTATACATGTTTATGTTGATAAAAATCTGAAATTTCTATCAAAATCTTTAGTACCATTTAGCTTCATAACTTTTGGCACTTTCATTACACATGAACACTGATATTATATTGGATGCCGCAGAAGAACTGATGCTTTTGAGCTGTGGTGTTGAAGAAGACTCAAGTCTCCTGGACTGCAAGGAGATCCATCCAGTTCATCCTAAAGCAGATCACTCCTGGGTGTTTATTGGAAGGACTGTTGTTGAAGCTGAAACTCCAGTACTTTGGCCACCTGATGAGAAGAGCTGACTCATTGAAAAGACCCTGATGCTGGGAAAGATTGAGGGCAGGTGGAGAAGGGGACGGCAGAGGATGAGATGGTTGGATGGCATCACCAACTCAATGGACATGGGTTTGGGTGGACTCCGGGAGTTGGTGATGGACAGGGAGGCCTGGCATGCTGCGGTTCATGGGGTCACAAAGAGTCGGACACAACTGAATGACTGAACTGAATGAATAATTATTAAAGTTTCCTTACCAATTTTGAAAAAAAAAATGTATTGGAATTCAATTAGTCAAAACTTTAGTTTAAAGCAAATTGTTAACTTTGGAGGGGAACATGGTATTTCATAGATTTAAACAATTTTTAAAAGGAAATTCAAAAGAAAATAGTTTAATGACAGATCATGGAAATGTTACTGGAGCATTTGATTCATATTCAATGTTTTCCTTGGCTAAATAATGAAATCCAAACATCTAAAGGTGTTTTCTTTTTCTTTTTAAACAACTTTGGAGAATGTATCCCCAGTGGACGAAGTGGGAAAAGAGGAAGATAAAAGTAAGTCCAGTAAAAAGAAAGCATTGTATTTTCAAAAACTTTGATCTATACATGAGGAAGTAGTTAGAGCATGCAATTATGCAATGCTATGTGTACAGAAAATACTTGGAGGTGCTTAATTACAGATGCTACTCAAGACATTTACAGAGAAATGATACTCTGCACCTACTCCAGATTACTCCAAATAGTCAAAGTCAATGGAAATTTTCTCTGCTATTTCAATTTCTGTGATGTGATACCTCCTCAGAGATTTTTTTGTTTGTTTGTTTGTTTGTTTGTTTTGACACTACAACTAATAAAAATACCAACAATTTAGTGATAGCTCCTTAAAAACTTAATTAGTAAGGACTGTGAAGGAGATAGAGAGATACTGGTATGTCCTAACCCTCAAATGAGCCTTTCTTAAAAGTCATGTAATGGCAGGATCTGTATATATATATATATTTTTTTTTTCTTCATGTTGTCAGTAGTGTGTTTTCTTAAAATTCCGGTTTTTCTACATGCTCATAATCATAGGTAATCCATACAGGTAAAGTTGACCAAGTACAAGATAAATTTAATGTATTTTATGCCCAATGTATTATTTCACAGGTAGAGATGGCATGTTCAGAGAATAAGTTATTGCATTATTTGGTGATTTTTCATTTTTTTCCCCTAAACTATAATGGAGAAGAAATTAAACTTTAACAGTAACAAATAATGTGCTCAGGTAAACATTATGTAAGTTGAAATGAAACTCTGGAATTAAGAAAAGGTTTTTCAAAAGCTCAAAAATATTTCTAAAAGTTTTTGTATTCTTAAGATTATAGAAAGCATACCTTATTTCTGGCGGCTTGCAACATTGCTCATGTTGCTTGAGTTACGTGATCATTTCAGGTAACAAGCTTGATAGACCTAGCCTTATTTGATGAAGTATAACTAAATTGCCAAGAAGTGCAGAATTCTATCAAAATACTACTGTCTAATAAGAACAATTCATGCAAAGATGGACACAATGAAAAGCAGAAGTGGTATGAACCTAACAGAAGCAGAAGATATTAAGAAGAGGTGGCAAGAATACACAGAACTATACAAAAAAGATCTTAATGACCCAGATAACCATGATAATGTGATCAGTCACCTAGAGCCAGACATCTCAGACTACGAAGTCAAGTGGGTTTTAGGAAGCATCACTATGAAGAAAGCTAGTGGAGGTGATGTAATTTCAGCTGAGCTATTTCAAATCCTAAGAGATGATGCAGTTAAAGTGCTGCACTCAATGTCCAGCAAATTTGGAAAACTCAGCAGCAGCCACAGAACTGGAAATGTCTTTTCACTTCAGTCCCAAAGAAGGACAATGCCAATGAATGTTCAAACTACTGCACATTTGCACTCATTTCACATGCTAGCAAAGTAATGCTCAAAATTCTCCAAGCTAGGCTTCAACAGTAATGAACTAAGAACTCCCAGATATTCAAGCTGGATTTAGGAAAGGCAGATGAACAAGGGATCAAATTGCTAACATCTGTTGGATAATAGAAAAGTAAGAAGTTTCCAGAAAAACATATGCTTCTGCTTTGTGGACTGTGCTAAAGCCTTTGACTGTGTGGATCACAACAAACTGTGGAAAATTCTTCTTTAAGAGATGGGGATACCAGACCACCTTACCTGCCTCTTGAGAAATCTGTATGAAGGTCAAGAAGCAACATTCAAAAGCAAACATGGAACAATGGACTGGTTCCAAATCGGGGAAGGAGTATGTCAAGGCTGTATATTTTCACCTTGCTTATTTAACTTATATGTAGAGTACATCATGTGAAATGCCAGGCTGGATGAAGCACAATCTGGAATCAAGATTGCCAGGAGAAATGTCAATAACCTCAGATACGCAGATGACACCATCTTTATGGCAGAAAGTGAAGAGAACTAAAGAACCTCTTGATGAAGATGAAAGCTGGCTTAAAATTCAACATTCAAAAAACAGATCATGGTATCTGGTCCTATCACTTCATGGCAAATAGATGGGGGAACAGTGGAAATGGTAACGGATTTTATTTTCTTGGGCTCCAAAATACCTTCAGATGGTGACTGCAGCCATGAAATTAAAAGAAGATTGCTTCTTGAAAGAAAAGCTATGACAAACCTAGACAGTATATTAAAAAGCAGAGACATTACTTTGCCAATCCAAATCAGTACAGACAAAGCTATGTTTCTTCCAGTTGTCAATTACAGATATGAGAGCTAGATTTAAAAAAAAAGGCTGAGGATTGAAGAATTGACGCTTTTGAACTATGGCGTGGATGAAAACTCTTGAGATCCCTAGATCAAACCAGTCAATCCTAAAGGAAATCAATGCTAAATATTCATTGGAAGGACTGATGCTGAAGCTAAAGCTCCAATACTTTGGCCAGCTGATGTGAAGAGCCAACTCATTAGAAAAGATGCTGATGCTGGGAAAGATTGAAGGCAAGAGGAGAAGGGGACAACAGAGGATGAGATGGTTGGATGGTATCACTGACTCAATGGAAATGAGTTTGAACAAGCTCTGGGAGATGGTAAAGGGTAGGAAGACTGGTGTGCTGCAGTCCATAGGGTCACAAAGAATCAGACACAACCGAGCAACTGAACAACCACCACCAAGACAATGCTGAATTCAGTGAAACATAAATTGTACTGTAAGTATCATAAGGACTATACGCCTGTTTACACATGCAGAGTCACAACCTCCTAACTCACTTAAAAATTAAAAACAAAAGAAGAAATAAAGCAAATAGAACAAAAGCAAAGCAAACTGAAGAAAAAAAATTAAAAAAGAAAGGGAAAAGGCAAAAGAAAGGCCTACAAGTAAATATCTGGCAACATGACAGTCAGCTTCCACAGGCCAAATGAAATAAATCTAACTTGACATAGGAACAAATTTAGACAGTAGCACATTAAGTTCAAAAATCAGAAATATGATTTAAATAGTATAAACTTCACTTTTATTATAAACAATCACACTGTCCAAATATTTTTTATGCCAAACTGAAAAGGAAGATGATTTTTTTGAAGAAGGGCAATTACTGCCAAAATATGATTTCTCATGAATACAGACTCCTAAATAATTTTCTCTGGTAATGTCCACTTGCTAAATGGTTTTCTAACAAATAATTTTGCTGATTGTTTCTGATGTCTAAGTGAGCCTTGACCACAAATTTATCAAGATAATGGAAATTTTGAACTGATGATTCTAAAATCAGACTTGCTAGCAATGGCTTCCTATTCCTCAACCAAACTTAAGTCTCTTGAGGACAAGAAATCATAAACTTTGTATCAAATTGAAGGAAGGAAAGAATAAATGGGCATGGACAATGTGACCATCTCCCCCAGCTACTGCACAGCCAACCATTCCCAGCTAGAGTCGATGCATACAGCAAATTCAGGAGAAGTCACTGGAAATGACTGTGACATGAAACTAATCACATGACACATTAAGGCATCAATAGCACCTCCAAGAAAATAAATCTCTCTCATTTGGCATTTAACAACCTTTGTAATTACTTCTAATTGAATGATTTCTAATCTTCTCTGGACTTCTTGCTCCCTCTTTCAAATTTCTACTATAGAAATACCTGGGAATTCACAATCAATAGGGTGAGAAACTAAATCCATTTACAAATTTCTCTACCTGTGAAAAATACTGAGGTTATATTAGGCTAATGCCAAAATAATAAAATTTTTTAGGGCCCTCTATCAAAATTTTTATATGCTCAGTTAATCATACAATTTTGATTTTGTCCACACATTTCTCTCTTCCTTCCTGGTTCCTTTTCTATACCTCATATTGTGTCCTTTTTTCCCCTATTTCTTCACTGATTTCATTTCTTTAGTCTTTCTTGAAGCCATTTATTATGATTAAGACTTCAGCTTAATTTTCTAAATTATACTTCAATCATGTTATTACACTGAAAAATAATGTCTACCAAACTAAATATAGTTTTCTTAAATTGTGACTCAAAATCAAAGCCTGATTTAGTTTTCAGCTGTTAATCTTAATAATTCCCTACATGGATCCAGTAGACCAATCCTGGTGGATCACTCTTCTGAAACAAGTAGTCATCTTGCTCCTTCTCCCTAAAAAAGTCCCCTTCTTCCTCAGCATTACAATTCTGCAGTTTCACAAAACAGGATATCAACATTACTATCTGTATGGTCTTGATATTTCCAAAGAGATCTGATCCCCTTTTCCTCTAAACCCCCCAAACCCTCTCTTCCGATGCTAATCATCATCTATCTGGTGGTGTAACTATTTTTGTATTTTCTCAACACTCATCTGACATACCTATGCTTTACCTCATTGTGCTGGGAATTCTCTATTCCATTTTCTATTATAGGACATTTCTCTGATTCTTACACAAAAGAGACCAAAAAAAAAAAAAAAAGTCACTGCATAAAATTTAAAAGTCAGCAAAGTAAATAAAACTTAGCCACTTAAATCCATATATCTAACAGCCTCTAGTGACTAGAGGAAACCCAGATACCTACTTAGGGAATCCCTCACTCCAGTGTGTTAACTACTGTATGACTCAGAGTAAACATTTGGATGTCTGACTGGAACCATCCTTGTGTTTGGTGTTCTCTGAAACAAAATATAATATATGTGAAGGGATGTTATCAGTGAAAACACAATTTCCATTCTTTTTCTGTACAGGTACTGACCACAGAGAGGAGTCCCAGATGACTCAAGTAGTGGAAACATTTACCCTTGTCAAGCTATTTTTTGTCTAGAAGACTGGAGACCATCCTGTCACTCAGGCCTGCTGCTGAGTCAGGGAAAGGAAGTGAAAGGGAAGCACTGGTCCAGCTGGGCAAGTGGCCCAGACAGACGCCCACACTTACTGCCAACCATAAGGAGAAAATGAAGAACATATGACTTAAGTCACCAAACTAGACATTTCCCTGGTAAATGTAAACTTAGTACTTAGCAGATTGTATATAAAATGACAATAAGCAATTACTAAAAATACATATATCACAATAAATGTGATATATGTGAAATACATATATATGATATGTATTTCATACATATATATATGATATGATATGATATGTGATATATATGAAATACATATATCACAATAAATGTCATTTGTCTTACTTTGTAAAACTTGTTTTTAAATAACATGAAGGGAAAAATCTATGGTAAACCACAGGTTATTATAAAATATATCAAGAATTCTATTAGTTACATTCTATTAGTTAGTTAAAACAAACACTGATTATATTTAACAGCACCAATAAATTTATAAGCATTCAGCAGATATTACAAATTGTAACATGTGGCACACAATTAACAATTTCCATAAACTGATTTTTTCAAATAGCTTATCATTTTATATTTATAAATAGTTTACAAAGAAACTACATGAAGCACATGAAAATGTTATATCATTTTAAGTGAAGATATTAGTAATTAGGCAGATGTTACTTACATTCTTCCAAACAGACCCAAAACATCTCAGATACACAGTAAGGACCATTTTTCTTGCTATCTCATGGACAGTGGTGTGTGAATTGTGAGTTAGGGGTTTTATTCACCACTGAATTCCTGGATAAAGCACAGTGCCAGGAAACCAAGAGATACCTAAAAATGAATGAAAATTCCATCCACCATATTTGAATGTGTAACAGTTCTGATGGATTTCTTAGTTGACTGTAATTATTAGTCCAATGAAACAATTTTCTTCAATTTTTTAAATTAGAAATTAAAAATTGTTTGGTGTATTCATTTTTGATAAATTTAATGATTTTATTTTAGTGAGATTAAATAATATGCTCTGTTCCAAAGAATGAGATGCAGCATTTATGAATCACAATAGATAAGATTAGAGATTGATACCTAAACCAGCTAAGTAAGCACTTGGACTTAAGAAGCTCTGATAATCAAATTTTGTGGATTTGGAAGAAAACACTCAATCATTGCAGATCATGAGAGATATAGCAGCACTGAGAATCACTGATGAATATATAGATGCATATACACACACATATATATGTATTTTTAAGAGTAACTTCATCATATGTATGATTTGCATGATATTAGAGTTTTTTGTTTATTCTCTATTTTTTTAAGTTAGGTATATTTAAAATAAATGCATACCTGATAAACATACATATCTATAGATACATAAATTCATATATTTATACATACTTATTTGGGCTTCCCAGATGGTGCCAGTGATAAAGAACCTGCCTGCCAATTCAGGAGACATTAAGAGTTGTGGGTTCAATTCCTGGGTGGGGAAGATACCCTGGAGTAAAAATGGCAACCCACTCCAGTATTCTTGCCTGGAGAATCCTATGGACAGAGGAGCCTGGCAGTCTACAGTCCAGAGTCACAAAGAGTCAGACAGGCCTGAAGCAACTTAGCATACACACACTTACATAGTCTTTTACCACTTTAATCATTTTTTTTTTCTGTCTCAAACACTACATTGTGATTTTCTTACAGGCTAGGCATATACTATATGCAACATTTCACCCATCATTAGGAGGTTACTGTTCTATTTCCACTGAAATATTGTGGTGCATTAACAAGATAATAAAATGTACAGATTATAATAAGATGTAGATTTTATGCACATTTTTTATCTAGAGATAAGAAAATTTGCTATGAATTTGATGTATGGTGTAAGAAGAAAATTGTCAGAGATAACATTAAAGTTTTGGTAGAATGAGGTCATCATTTACTAAATGAAGGGTGACCAGAAAACAGATACTTAATTTTGCCTAGAGAATTTATGAGCATACTGTCCACGGTGATTTTTTTTTCTTTCTATTCACTCTCTGTAATCCCAAGAAATCCTAAGAAACAGATGGAAGCATATTATAACAATTCAGATTCTCCTATTCAACACTGAATCATCTAGCAGTAATCAAGTTACGTTTTGCCTATATGGCCAAAGAAGAATCAGCCAACTCTAAATATTCACTCTACCCAACTGATCAACACCTGTGAGCATGAAGTCTAATATTTATTACTTCTGCTGCTAATGGTGTTTCACAGAGTGTTTTAAGAAAATGAGTTGGTTGAACAATAAGAGAAAAAGAAAATGGTCAATGTAAAACCTGCCAGTCTGTGTTCATAGAGTGATGTAGTCTCATATGTGATGTATGAAGTATGATCTAGTTTGTGATGTTAATGCAATTGAATGTATAAAAGCTGTGGCAGTGCCTATACAATAGCAAAGAAAACTGTTCCTTTCTTGCTAGACAATAGCTTAGATGCAGTCTCACTACATAGACTTTAACTTACACACATTCAACACCCTTTCACATTTTCTCTCTCGTAGCCCCCATATCAGAACTTAGAATACTGGTGGCTATAGATGAGAGTAGAATAAATCTGAATGCTGTTCCTCTTGGTTTTGAAAAACAGTACTATGCTTCATATCACTGTTTTCCTCTCTGTTTTAGATGTTGAAATCAGAACCTAACCTTTGTGTAAGAAGCAATTTCTTTCTTCTCTGGCGGCTCAGATGGTAAAAAATCAGACTGCAATGCAGGGAACCCAGGTTTGATCCCTTGGGAAGATCCCCTGGAGAAGGGAATGGCTTTATTCTAGACTAGAGAATTCTACAGACAGAGGAGTCTGGTGAGCTACAATCCATGGGGTAGCAAAGAGCTGGACACAAAGAGTGACTAACACTTTGATTTTTCAATGATAGATTTATACCTGATAATTCTGTTCATTCCTTTTTGCTTACATGTATGAATAAAACCAGTAAAAGGTACAGTTTACCTGTTTAAAATATTAGTATCACTGAAAAAATCATGCATAAGTAAATCAATTTAACTCAGCCTCTTAAGAGCATAGTTATCTAGTCTAAGCATTTCTTATCAGTGCTGTAGACAGAGAAAAAGTGAAACTAACATTATAAAAAAGAGACTTTATAAGCTAATAAAAATTGTGAAAGACATTTCTGCATCTAAGAATTTAGAACTCTCTCTACATATAACAGAGTCTAAAATTTCTTCCAATATAGGTTAGCAGTTCATATTCTGCATTATCATAATATAAAGGATAAACCAACTCAATGATATATCCCCAATATATTTTGAAATATATTCACTTTTTCTGACATCAATTTATTTGCTTGTTTATATTTATGTAGTTTTATATGTGTTCTTAAGTTTAGATGCTGAGGATTTCTTTTTAAATATTAAATTTGTATTAAAAGTTAATTTCTAATATAATAATTAGAATTTCTAATATAATAATAATGAGACTCTTAAGACAAAGGAAGCTTCAATGAGTTTTTAGAGTAAAAATATGGGATCTCAAAATCTTTTATAAAAATTTTTGTAGATTCATTAAATAGTATTTTTCATATTCATACTTATTTTTTCAAGTGCCTATAAATATTATTATAAGTTACAAAATATAAATTTACCTTAAAATATCACTGACCTTATCATAGATTTTGACTGTTACATTTTCCTGATCAGAGATTACTAACAGTATCACTATTACCTTATGAATATCTGCAAAACATTTTGACATTAAAAACCAGGTCATCAGACTTGAAAAAGTTGAGGTGCTAATTTACTCCATCTTAATGAAGTAACTGTCCTTAACTGATGAAATCTAATCTTCTGCCCTTTTGTCTGTAGTTAGTGGAGATTAGAAACATCTGGTTAGGATCAAATATTCATATCCTCTCATGTAAAGTTACATAATCCAGACTTTTTTTTTATGTATTTGGGAAGAACTAAATACTTCCCAAAAATCTGGACAGAAGGTCATGCTAATCTTAGGTTATTTTGAAGTTTTATTTGGAATACAAATGCCCTATCATTTTAATTCTTTGTCCTGTTTTACCTGAAAGATGCAACTGCCTTACACTTCAGCCTAAATGAGGCTAGTTCTGCACAAAATGCTGTCTTTGGTTAATTGCTAGTTGTTGCTCCACACATGTCAAATCCAAGTAATTAAAACTGCAGTGCCCCCAAGCAAAACATTAAAATTTTTACATTCCAAAGGGCCTCATTAAAACCAGATGACTAGTTTGGCTTCTAGAAAGACTTGGCTAGAACAGATCCACTTCAAATCCATACTGTCTTATTTGCTTACATCACAGAATGATTGACTCAAGAACCTGAAGGGTCCTCCAAAGTTTATCTAACCTCTTTCCAAGCAGAGTTTTAATTTAAATATCTTGGGGAGAGGCTATCTAATATTCACTACAGATTCACATTTAAAAATATTTTGAGATGACTTGCATCATTAATTTGTATAACTTTTTAGTAAAAAACAAACAAAAAAAACCTTCAATGTTCTATTTTACTAAAATTCCCTCAGTACAATCTTAGCCCATTAATTTCTGGTCTGTTGTTAGGTAAAGCAACACTAATTTTAACTGTCTTGAATAATACCCCACCCTACATTATTTTCAACATACAGAGAGCTCAAACTTTGCCTTCCTCATGACACTAAAACTTGAGAGTCTAAGTTCTTGATAAAAGTAACAGTCAAAAAATTTATAAATCCCATGTTTGGTTCATACATATTTTACTATGCTTGAGTAATTTATAATTGTGTCAATTATTTAACCACTCAGCATTTGAAAGAAGGGAATTAAAGGACATTAATATCATATTTCTTAAAGAATATTTATTTAAATGTATATATTACAATAAATGTAATAGGCCCCTCATCATGGACAGTTTAGTAAGGTATAAGTAAATAGCCTCAAGCAGCTTATGAATCAAGCAATGAAAATATGCATATTGTATTGAAAATAATACAAGCTTTGAAGCCCATTATGACTTATCCTTTAGCAAATAATCCTAAAAACTGCAAATGACAGTGCTTATGCAAGCAGTTTCTTCCTTCCCATTAGCAATGGGCAAAAAGTAATCAATGCAAAATTGTTCCTGTCTGCCACTATGTCACAGGTCAACGTTAAAACAGGCTGTAATGAAAAATACAGCTCTATGACATAACACATCCGATTGCGAATGCATGTGAGAGAAAAGACAGTCTTTTGAAGTCTAGGTAAATATTGAGTCACATTCAGTTTCCTTTCACACCTATTTGCTCTGGGCACAGTCTGTTAGCTGAGCACAGAAGGCTGTTGATTATAACTCACTCAAAACATAGACCAGAAACACTGATTTTGTCATTTTAGCTGAGAAAGTGGAAAAAGCAATATAGGGAAGGTATGCGATGTTTAGTGGGCTTCATGTTACCCACCATTATTACAGCAGTCTGATTTCTGCTTCCTCAGAAAAGTGAGAAAGTACTGAATTATTTTTGCTCATGAAACTGGCTTAATACAGTAAGAATTCAATTCATACTGTTACCATTAAGCACATTTTTAATATCAGTGTAAGATTCAATCTTAAATAAAATACAGATTTCTGTTTTTATAGCCATGGAACATAAATCTTTTTCCTCCTGGGTATTTATCATTCTATATATGTTTGCTGCTAAATCACTTCAGTCGTGTCCGACTCTGTGTGACCCCATAGACGGCAGCCCACCAGGCTCCCCCGTCCCTGGGATTCTCCAGGCAAGAACACTGGAGTGGCTTGCCATTTCCTTCTCCAATGCATGAAAGTGAAAAGTGAAAATGAAGTCGCTCAGTCGTGTCCGACCCTCAGCGATCCCATGGACTGCAGCCTACCAGGCTCCTCCGTCCATGGGATTTTCCCGGCAGGAGTGGGGTGGGGTGCCACTGCTTACTCCCATATATATAGTTTAGGTAATGCTAAGTGCCTCACAAGAGAACATATTTCTGCTTTACCTGTAACGGTCATAATCATATTTTGTATATTATGGATATTTTAGTTCCTAAATATAAATAACTCTTTTGATGAAGAAGCAATAATATATTTATTAAATTTTCTTATTAATTTTAAATATTTATCAATTATTCCACTATTTAATATTCTTTCAAAATATGTTTGCTTTCTAGGCCAAGGGCAAACTGGGTAGAAAACCATATATCAAGCAAGCAATATATAAAGTTGCATATGTGCCTGTATAAATATTCATCTTCATAAAAGGGAAACATGAATTTTAGAGTGACAAGCTAAAACATTTTTCCTTACACACAGAAAAACTTTGCAGATCGACTGTGACCATGATCTTACAAAGACCCGTGACAAACTGCTAAAATGCAAATGACTCAAGTTGATTGAGTTAGGTTTATATCACGTAATAACCTTGCATCTTACCCTTGATTTCTTTTTTTGATTAGTTCTTCCATTGCTGTGGAACTGTAGAAGGTTCTTCCAAGTACTAAGAAGGTACAGGTTTTTATTCAGTCGCTAAGTTGTGTCCAACTCTGTGACCTCGTGGACTGCAGAACGCCAGGCTTCCTTGACCTTCACTATCTCCTGAAGTTTGCTCAGACTCACATCCACTGAGTCAGTGATGCCATCCAACCATCCTATCCTCTGTCACCAATTTCTCCTCCTGCCTTCAATTGTTCCCAGCATCAGGGTCTTTTCCAGGGAGCGAGCTCTTTGCATCAGGTGGCCCAAGTACTAGATCTTCAGTTATACCATGAGTTCTTCCAGTGAAAATTCAGGATTGATTTCCTTTAGGATTGACTGGTTTGATTTCCTTGCAGTCCAAGGGACTCCCAAGAGTCTTCTCCAACACCACAGTTCAAAATCATCGATTCTTCAGTGCTCAGCTTTCGTTATGGTCCAACTCTTACATTCACACATGACTACTGGAAAAAACAGAGCTTTGACTATCAATATAGTTTTTTCTTTGTTGGCAAAGCAATGTCTCTACTTATTAATATGCTGTCTAGGTTTGTTATAGCTTTTCTTCCAAGAAGCAAGGGTATTTTTACTTCCATGGCTGTAGTTACCATCTGCAGTGATTTTGGAGCCCAAGAAAATAAAATCTGTCATTGTTTCCATTTTCCCTCCATCTTTATGACATTAAGTGATGTGACCAGATGCCATGATCTTAATTTTTTAATGTTGAGTTTTAAGACAGCTTTTTCACTCTTCTCTTTCACCTTCATTGAGAGGCTCTTTAGTTCCTCTTAGCTTTCTACCATTAAGGTTGTATCATCTGCCTATCTGAGGTTGTTGACATTTCTCCTAGGAATCTTGATTCCAGCTTGTGCTTCATCCAGCCTGGCATTTCTCATGATTACTCTGCATATACATGAAACAAGGAGGATGACAATATACAGACTTGATGTACTCCTTTCCCAATTTTGAACCAGTCTGTGTCCCATATCCAGTTCCAATTGTTGCTTCTTGACCTGCATACAGGTTTCTCAGGAGGCAGGTCAGGTGATCTGGTGTTCCCATCTCTTTTATTTTTTTTTAATTAATTTTTATTTTTTAGTTTGTTTTGATTTACAATACTGTATTCGTTTTGTTACACATTGACATGAATTAGCCATGAGTGTACATGAACTCCCAATCCCGACCCCCTCCTCCACCCTCCCGCCCCACACCCTCTCTCTGGATTATCCCCGTGCATCAGTCTCTATCATCCTGCATCCTGCATCAAACCTGGACTGGCAATTCATTTCGCTTATGATATCACACATCAGTTTGTTGTGACCCACACAGTCAAAGGCATTAGTGTAGCCAATGAAGCAGAAGTAGATGTTTTTCTGTAATTCTCTTGCTTTTTCTATGATCCAGCTGATATTAGCAATTTGATCTCTGGTTCCTCTGCCTTTTCTAAATCCTGCTTGTACATCTGGAAGCCCTTGGTTCATGTACTGTTGAAGCCTGGCTTGAAGGATTTTGAGTGTTACCCTCTAGCATGTGAAATGAACGCATTTATATGATAGTTTGAACATTCTTTGTCATCACCCTTCTTTGGGATTGAAATGAAAACTGACCTTTTCCAGTCCTCTGGCCATGCTAAGTCCAAATTTGCTGGCATACTGAATGCAGCATTTTAACAACATCATTTTTTAAGATTTGAAATAGCTCAGCTGTAATTCCATCACCTCCACTAACTTTGCTTGTGTTAATGCTTCTTAAGGCCCGCTTGACTTCATACTCCAGGATGTCTGGCTCTAGGTGAGAGACCATACCATTGTAGTTATCTGGTCATTAAGACCTTTTTTGTACAGTTCTTTTATGTATTCTTGCCAGCTCTTCTTAATCTCTTCTGCTTCTGTTAGGTCCTTGACTTTTCTGTCCTTTACTGTGCCCATCTTTGCATGAAATGTTTCCTTGATATCTCCAATTTTCTTGAAGAGATCTCTAGTCTTTCCCATTCTATTGTTTTCTTCTATTTTTTTGCATTGTTCATTTAAGAAGGCTTTCTTATCTCTCCTTGTTATTCTTTGGAACTCTACATTCAGCTCCCTTTCTCCTTTGCCTTTCACTTCTCTTATTTTCTCAGCTATTTGTAAGGCCTCCTCAGACAACCATTTTGCCTTCTTGCATTTCTTTTTCTTTGAACAATTTTGGTCACTGCCTCCTATGCAATGTTACAAGCCTCTGTCCATAGTTCTTCAGGCACTCTATCTATCAGATCTAATCCCTTAAATTTATTTGTCACTTCCACTGTATAATCAAAAGGGATTTTATTTAGGTCATACCAGAATGGCTTAGAGGTTTTACCTAATTTATTCAATATTTGCAGTAAGGAGTTCATACTCAGCCACAGTAAACTCCAGGTCATGCTTCTGTTGACTGTATGGAGCTTCTGCATCTTCAGCTGCAAAGAACTTAATTAATCTAATTTTGGTATTGACCATGTGGTGATGTCCATATGAAGAGTTGTCTCTTGTGTTGTTGGAACAAGGTGTTTGCTATGACCAGTGTCTCTCCTGGCCAAATTCTATTAGCCTTTGTCCTGTTTCATTTTGTACTCCAAGGCCAAACTTGCCTGCTACTCCAGGTATTTTCTTGACTTCCTACTTTTGCATTCCAATTCCCTGTGATGGAAAGGACATCCTTTTTTGGTCTTTGCTCTAGGTCTTGGAGGTCTTCATAGAACCATTTGACTTTGGCTTCTTTGGCATTAGTGATTGGGGCACAGACTTGGATTACTGAAATGTTGAATGCTTTGCATAGGAAATGAACTGAGGACATTCTGTAATTTTTGAGATTGCACCCAAGTACTGCATTTCAGACTCTTTTGTTGACCATGAGGGTTACATCTGATTTAAATTCACCCATAACTGTCAGTTTTAGTTCATTGATTTCTAAAATGTTGATGTTTAATCTTGCCATCTCCCATTTGACCACCTGCAATTTACCTTGATTCATGGACCTAACATTCCAGGTTCCTATGCAGTATTGTTCTCTACAGCATCAGATTTTAGTTTCATCACCAGACACATCCACAACTGGGAGTTGTTTTCCTTTTGGGTCGGCCTCTTCATTTTTTGTTTCTGGAGGTAGTCTCTGTTCTTCTCCAGTAGCTTTCTGGACACCTACCAACCTGGAGGGGTCTATCTTCCAGTGTCATATCTTTTAGCCTTCTCATACAGTTCATGGGGTTCTCAAGGCAAGAATACTGAACTGATTTGCCATTCCCTTTTCCAGTGGACTACCTTTTGTTAAAACTCTCCATCATGAAGGTACTTAGAAGGTCCGTACCTTCAATGATCTTGGGAGTCACTCTGTTCCCTGTCTTTCTCAGCTCTACTATTTTTTCTCTGTGTTGGTCATTTGGTTTTCCCATAGGTAAAATTTCTCCATGTGAGATGATATAGTAATACTAGGTCCATATAAGGCCCTAGTCTTTTAACAAAGCTTAGTGATCTCAAAGGACTATATTTCTCCACTCTAGCATCTACATGTTAAATCCCATCACTGAGTCAATGATTGTGATTAAAGTGATGGTAATGTAAGCCAGACCTAGATCAGCCACTCCTCTGGCTACAGAGAGAAAAGAAAGATAGGAAGGCAGGCATGACACTGGTTCCACCAGAATGACAAGCAGTAAGATAAGATTTGATTCCCCCAAACGGATGGAGTTGGCTGTTAATACATGAAATGACGGTAAACAAGGGTATCAAAATTCTGTTCACCTCATTTCAACCTTTAGCTGCTCAGTTAGCACACCTATAACCAATTCAATGAATGACTTCACCTATAACAGTGTAATTATTTCACTTAAAACATACTTATCCTCTCTCTAAAGGGCACAACCCATAGAAATATTAAGTCATCCTGTTCTAAAGCTGGTCTTTTTGGGTAAAATGCATTTTTCTAAATCAAGTCCAGATGTGAGTCCTCACAGTACCACAACACAATTCTAACTATAAATAGAACCATTTCCATCTTACTCAACAGACAATGTTAGGAAAAAGAGAAACAGTACAAAAAATACTCCTGTTTGAAAAGCAAGAAAGGAACCATCACAAGCTCATTTTTGTCTATTACTGGTGTAAATTAATTGCTTTGACCCATTGTGGGGCTATCACTTGTCCATGTGTCTCCATTACCATGCTCCTGAGGGCACAAGGGAACACACCGTGCCTTCACGCAAGGCTCTGCAACATAAACAGTACTTAAGAATGGTATTAGTCTCAGTCCTGCAGGCTTTGAGGGCAATCACAGGTGGCTAATTACAAAGCATGGGTTTTCCTAACAATACAATTATCTTAAAATCCTAGTCATTCATCAGTTGTCATTCAGGGTAATTCTACTCATTAGTAATCAAAAATAAAATCTTGCCATATTATGCTTCTTAAATCTCTACCATGCCCTTGCATTTTCTGTCTTTCACCAACACTGTGGATTCTAGGCAACACCTTATATTCAGTTTAATGGCTTTCTTCTTGGCATCCCTCTCAGGTCAGTATTAACCTATATGCCAGGATGGAGGAGTGGAGACATATTAGTCCATTCACCTCCACATTCTAGGCTGGAACCGTGGGGATGGTGAATGGGAGGATGGTGTGTGCCATTATATATATATATACACACACACACACACACACACACACACACACACATAATCAAGGAGAGGAGAGAATAACAAGTATTATTTCAGAGGATTCTGGATATTCCTTCAAATTCCTTCAGGGTTTCAAACTTATTTTTGGATCTGTTTCTCATCGCCCTGATCTGTTCCCTTCTTAAGGGCTGGCAAAAATATCCATGAGGTCCATGATTGTCCTATTCCCAGTAGCCTTGGTATCAAAGCTGAATTGTTTTGCAGATTAAGATTATAAGCTTTAAGACTCTAGGCTTAAAGAGTTTTCTCTTAAAAATGAAAAAAAAAGAAATTAAAGAAAATAGTGCTTTAAAGAGGTAATAGAAGCATATGGCAAAAAAAAAAAAATTCAAACAATGCAGTGAGAGGTATTGTTTGTTTCTATTTTCTTGACACTCAAATTCTAGTTTCTTGACCAGGGGCAATCTAAAGTTCTACATGTATTTCCAGAAATGGTCTATATAAGTAATAGCACATTCATGTCTGTCACAATGTGATACTGCTGCCTACCCAGGCAAGAATACTGGACTGGATGCCATTTCCTTCTTCAGGGTATCATTCTGACCCAGGGATTGAATGTATATCTCCTGCATTGACAAGCAAATTCTTCACTAATGAGCCACCAGAGAAGCCCATAGATACTCTATGAATCACCAATTCCACTTGGAAGTATAGAGAGCCAACAGAAATGTATATACACAAACACCAAAAGACACAAACGATATTGCTCATAGCATTACTATTTTAAAAAAAAAAAAACTTATAAAAAGTAGAATAAATTGTGTTATATTCTTACACTGTCATGTATGGCAATGAGAATGAAAAAACTGCCACTACTGACAGAAGTTTGGATAAAGATTACAAAAGTAACATTGAATGAAAGAAAGAAAGTAAGTAAGTAAAGTCACTCAGTCGTGTCCGACTCTTTGTGACCCCGTGGACTCAGCCCACCAGGCTCCTCAGTCCATGAGATTCTCCAAGCAAGAATACTGGAGTGGGTTGCCATTTCCTTCTCCAGGGGTGAATGAAAGAAACCAGACACATAAAAAGAATGTTCTGTGTGATTCTATTTACATAAACTACAAAAAGAGGCAAAGCAAACCTGTGCTCTTAGAAGTTAGGAAAGTGGTTACTCCTGAGGATTGACTGGGGGCTGATTGGCATTTGTATTAAAACTCAAAATTTGCTAAAATCCATGCTGTTACTGGAAGTATTCTACATAATCATGTATAATCATATATTTAATCCACAAATAAAATGAATGAGGTAGAGTTCTACTTACTGACACAAATATAATACCAAAAATATAACACTTAAAAAGAAAATAGCAGAATAATGTATTATCACAAAACATAGCTCTACTTTTACATATATATATACTTTTGTAAAACTCAACTTTCAGAAAACTAAGATCATGGCATCTGGTCCCATCACTTCATGGCAAATAGATGGGGAAACAGTGGAAACAGTAGCTGACTTTATTTTTGGGGTTTCTAAAATCACTACAGATGGTGATTGCAGCCATGAAATTAAAAGATGCTTACTCATTGGAAGGAAAGTTATGACCAACCTAGATAGCATATTGAAAAGCGGAGACATTACTTTGCCAACAAAGGTCCATCTAGTCAAAACTATGGTTTTTCCAGTAGTCATGTATGGATGTGAGAGTTGGACTATAAAGAAAGCTGAGTGCCAAAGAATTGATGCTTTTGAACTGTGGTGCTGGAGAAGACTCTTGAGAGTCCCTTGGATGGCATGGAAATCCAACCAGTCCATCCTAAAGGAGATCAGTCCTGGTGTTCATTGGAAGGACTGATGTTGAAGCTGAAACTCCAATATTTTGGCCACTTGATGCAAAGAGCTGACTCATTTGAAAAGACCCTGCTGCTGGGAAAGATTGAAGGCAGGAGGAAAAGGGGATGACAGGGGATGAGATGGTTGAATGGCATCACCAACTCAATGGACTGGGTTTGGGCAGACTCTGGCATTTGCTGATGGAGAGGGGGGCCACAAAAAGTCGGATACAACTGAGCAACTGAACTGAACTGACACATTTGAAAGATTATTTAAAATATCATTAAGGTATATACTGAACTGGTAAGTGGTTATATATTGTGAGAAATAATATTCCCCTTTATGTATTATAATATCATAAACACTCAATTATATATGTATGCATCATTATATACACATATATGTATACATACATGTATATATGTGTATTCAGTTGTGTCCAACTCTTTGCAACCCATGGACTATAACCCACCAGGTTCCTCTGTTCATAGAATTTTCCAGGCAAGAATATTGAAGTGGGTTGCTGGTTGCTATTTCCTACTCCAGGGGATCTCCCCTACCCAAGGGTTGAACCCATGTCTCTTGTGTCTCCTGCATTGACAGGTGAATTCTTTACCACTGGTGCCACCTAGGAAGCCCATGCACGCACACACACACACACAAATTCATATATTAATTTTATATATATATATATATATATATATATTTCAAGTAAAAAATAAATTAGCCAAGATGTGGAATTAACTCAATGTCCATTAATAAATGAATAGATAAATAAAATGTGATATTTTGTATACAAATGATGGACTATTATTTAACCTTAAAAAGGAAGGAAATTCCATCAAAAGATACAATACTGATGAACCTTGAGAACATTATATAAATGAAACTAGTCCCCAAAAGATAAGTACTGCATGACTCCACTTATATGAATACCTAAAGTAGTCAAATTTATAGAAAGTAGAATCATGATTTAAATGGCTGGAATAAGGAAAAGTTGAAAAGGGAGTTGTTGATACAGACTTTCATATTTTTAAGGTAATAAGTTCTGTTGATCCATTTCACAACAACATGAATATAGTTAACATTTTCAAATTATAAACTTGCTGTGAACTTCCAGATGTTCAAGCCAGTTTTAGAAAAGGCAGAGGAACCAGAGATCAAATTGCCAACATCTGCTGGATCATGGAAAA